>BROE01000026.1:6406075-6416232 GCA_036571765.1 Plecoglossus altivelis
GAGGGGGAGGGGGAGGGGAGGGTGAAGGAGGAGGTGGGGGGGAGGATGGAGGGGGGAGGGGGCGGGGATCAATAATTTAGGCCCCGGCCTTAATGGCAGGGCGAGGAGAAACCGATGCATCTGAGTCAGAGATGACCCCTCCAAGGCACAGCCGGGAGACGAGTGAGACAAGACCACGGAGACAAGACCACGGAGAAAGGACCACGGAGACAGGACCACGGAGAAAGGACCACGGAGAAAGGACCACGGAGACAGGACCACGGAGACAGGACCGCAGAGACAGGACCGCAGAGACAGGACCACGGAGACAGGACCACGGAGACAGGACCACGGAGACAGGACCACGGAGAAAGGACCACGGAGAAAGGACCACGGAGAAAGGACCACGGAGACAGGACCACGGAGACAGGACCACGGAGACAGGACCACGGAGACAAGACCACGGAGACAAGACCACGGAGACAAGACCACGGAGACAGGAACACGGAGACAAGACCACGGAGACAGGAACACGGAGACAAGACCACGGAGACAGGAACACGGAGACAAGACCACGGAGACAGGACCACTGAGACAAGACCACGGAGACAGGACCACTGAGACAAGACCACGGAGACAGGACTGCAGAGACAGGACCGCAGAGACAGGACCACGGAGACAAGACCACGGAGACAAGACCACGGAGACAGGACCGCAGAGACAGGACCACAGAGACAGGACCACAGAGACAGGACCACGGAGACAGGACCACAGAACATAGGCTGATGAGTGCCTGCGCCGGTGACGGAATGAGTCTCGTTCGCGCCGGAATCTCGACGGTAGCTGTGCGGCCTCTTTAGCTGTGGTGTTGCATACCTAGCTAACCCTCTCCACCCCGGGGGGGCCAGACGCGCCCCCAGATGTGGCTGCCCGCGACAAAGGGCCACGTTGGGTCCAATTCATTTGCTGCAACCCCCCCGGTCCTCCGTCGTTCGAAGCGAACGTTGACGCGATTGATTTTTTGCTTCTTTTTTCTCTCTCTTCCAAAACCAAAATGGCCGCCGTCGCAGCAGGCTGGTTACGACCAGTCCAGCTGTGCTCTGGGGAGGATAATGGTCCTTTGAGCATTTTTCCCCTGGTCCTCCTCGCTTTAGAGGGATGCACACATAATCTCGGAGCGTGGAGAGGCTGCGCTTGGCGAAGCCCTCTTCCACACCCCCTGGGGAGGCAACCATGCATCTTTTAAAGGTTCGGCGCATCAGACAAGCTTGGGCAGAGTACCCTGCAGTCTACCCCTACATTATTAAAGAAAGGACTCTGCCTCTGTTTTAACTTATCCTTGGGAGACGAGGGGAAAGAAGACACGCGCGGGCTCACACGCACACACACGCACGCGCACACGCACACACGCACGCACACACATGCACACACAGACACACACACACACACACATAGACACACACAGACACACACACACACAGACACATAGACACACACACACACACACACAGACACATAGACACACGCAGACACACACACAGAAGACAGTAACCCAGCCCTAGCCTGGCCTCGCATCCCTTTTCGGAGTTGTGACAGAACCGAAAGACGGGGGACGATTTCCCTCCCTCGCTCTCTCTCTCTCTCTCTCTCTCTCTCTCTTTCTCCCAGCTTATTGGGGGAGATCGGATTTTCGCTGGAAACTTGGAGCGCGTTGTGAAACATTCATGTGGATTTCATATTGCAGACGTTCCCATCTTCAAACGGAATGATGTATTGCGGTTTGCGTTGTGGCTTTCCATCACTGCGAGTCCTGTCAGTGGTTGTCAAGGAGAGGAAGGGGGCTGGGGGGGGAGGAGTGATAGCCCGAAGAGGATGTGTGTGTCTAACAATAGCAATGTTATACGGGGTGTAGTGGGTAGCCGTGAGCGGATGCGAGCAGCGATTGGGTGCCGCTGCTCTCCGGATCCCAGTAGTACTTTATGGTCTGGCCGTAGCGGGCGCGCGCTGGTTTCCCAGGAGCTAATGACTGCGAAATAAAGGCCTGAGTGGAGAAGGCGTTCTGCTGTATTTGTGACTCGCCTCTGACACCACAATGTCTAGAGCGTGTGAGCGTTGACGGACGTCATCTGCGTACATCAGGACATCGAACCCAGCGTTAATACCCGCGCTTTCCTTTCTATGCGAGACCCTTGAGCGATGCCGGCGGTAAGGGGAGCGGCGGGCCGCCAAACGATGTCTTGAGGTCGGAACGAGAGACGGGACCCCCCCCTCCCCCCTCCTCCCCCCTCCCACCCATTGAGTGCCATCCCCTTAAGTTCTCGCATTCCTGTCATCCCCAAATGATCAGCCTATGAGTAATCCTGTCTTTGCGTCCCTGCCGCAGTGGCAGTATAATGCATGTCTGTCTACGGAGTTTGATTGACCTAATATCAATCGCCTACTTTTTCTAATTTAAAACCGCAGTCGGAGAGGTGTATCTTGCAAACCCCCCCCCCCCCTCGGAAAAAAAAGAACGAAAGGAAGGAAGGAAAAAAACAAGAAAACTTGGCTAGAGGCAGCAACAGTTACATAAACTCCATCCATTGTCTGTTTGAATAGTGGCGGCCTCTTAACTGCAATTAAATATTAATAACCATGTAAACAGTCGTGCTGCGTGGAGGAGTTTACGCAAGGTCACAGCACGCAGACTGGAGCTGTTGTTTGATTGACAAATAGGCTGATTGTCTCCTTTCGACTTGCGCTTTGCTGAGTGATGGCGGCAAGAGCGTTGGAATGATTGAAATGGGTTCCCTTGTAAACTGTCTGTATTTGAATAAAAGCCCCTGTGCAAGTTCAATCCAACAAGAATATACACAGACACAATATGTTTGCTACAATAATTCAACTGTCCTCCACTCCAGACATAATTATTCCCTAGTTCAGGCGGAAGATGGATGAGTCTGTATGGTGTAACTGATCTAAACCAACCTGAGATTATCAAATTCCAATCCCACCATATCAAGATCAGCACTAGGAACGCCCCCCC
Organism: Plecoglossus altivelis; assembly: GCA_036571765.1. NCBI lineage: Eukaryota > Metazoa > Chordata > Actinopteri > Osmeriformes > Plecoglossidae > Plecoglossus > Plecoglossus altivelis. The sequence continues at coordinate 6,409,080 of BROE01000026.1, forward strand.
CCACTCACCCCCCTAAAAAATGAATGGTTTTAGTTATTTGAAATGACGATGTTTGTCTTATATTGTCTTCGCTAGCTCACGAGCTTCTCTAACGTTTGGTGCTATCTGACGGCCCTACTTGATGACTTATAGTTCTGCGCGTGTCTGTGAGAGAATTTTGTAGGCGAGCGATCGGTCGCCCGCCGCATTTTTTCGATCGCGTCTACCAAACCCCCCCCCCTAAAAAAGTGGTTTGTTATTTGAAAGACATGTTTGTCTTTGATTGCTCGCTACTCACGAGCTCCGAATACGTTCTAAACGCCTTTGATGACAGTCGCGGCGTGCGAGCGTCGGTCGCCCGCCGCATTTTTTCGTCGCGTCTCCGGCAGTCTGGGGGAAAGAGCAGGAGGCTGACATGCGTGTTGATCGTCGCATGCGCGGTTCGGCGGAAGGCTGGATTACGTTCGGGTTCAACCATATGGAGCTTTTTTTTGGGGGGGTGGGGGGGGTGGGATCACCTGTCTGCTTGGCCTGACTGGCTTGCAGGATGAGCTGCAGACTACTCTTAACGTCTCTCCCTGGGTCTTTATGAAGATCCGCCTAGCAGCACTTAAACGAGTCTGAGACGCGGCAATAGCTGCCACATTCGGAGTGGATTCTTAGCCACTCAAAAGAGCTTTCTCTCCCCTCTCTCTCCCCTCTCTCTCTCTCTCTCTCTGTGTCTCTCTCTCTGTGTCTCTCTCTCTGTGTCTCTCTCTCTGTCTCTCTCTCTGTCTCTCTCTTCCTCTCTCTCTCTGTTTCTCTCTCTCTCTGTCTCTCTCTCTCTGTCTCTCTTTTCCTCTCTCTCTCTGTTTCTCTCTCTGTCTGTCTGTCTGTCTCTCTCTCTCTCGCTCTCTCTCTCGCTCTCTCTCTCTGACTCTCTCTCGCTCTCTCTCTCGCTCTCTGTCTCTCTCTCTCTCTCGCTCTCTCTCTGTCTCGCTCTCTCTCTCTGACTCTCTGACTCTCTGTCTTTCCTGTGAATTATGCATCTCTCCTGCCAGTGCCTTGGCCAGCCCTTTTCTCTATATTTTCCCCTCCATCTTTGCCTGATATCTCAGGGTCGACTCGACGGCTTCGCAAAACAGCAACATTAGAGACTCCCGCCGTCTGAAGTGTTAACTGCGACGGAGGGGGAGGGGAGCGGGCGCGTCTGCGTTTGCACGTGCGCGTTTGCACGTGCGCATGCACGCCGACGAACACGCCCCGTGGGGCCCCCCCGTCTAGAGATCCGATGCTCTTGGGAGAAGGCGAGCCATCCACGTATAAGAAATGAATGAGGTAATGTGCAGGGAGGTAATGGCTTTATGCAACACACTGGAACAGAACAGCTCATTAGGAGACTGGAGACTTAACCCCGGTGGGTTTTTACAGCCCTCCTCTGTCATTGGAAGGTGCAGGGAGGGAGTGGGGGGGGGGGGGGGGGGGGGATTCAGAACAGAGAAAGAGCACTGTACTGTACTGCACTGTACTGTAGGTGCGTCGTGTTACGAGGCGGGGAGGGGGGGAGGGGGAGCTTGCGTGCACTTCAGCATGAAGCGTGCGGATCCCATGTAGCCGTCTCGGTTTGCAAGGGCATTTGAAAGGTCACAGTCTATTGTTGAGTTATGGGAGGGTTGTGTGTGTGTGCGTGCGTATATGTGTGTGTGTGCGCGCGCGTGCGTGCGTCCACGTGTGCGCATGCGTGGGTCCACGATGCGTGTACGCCGGCGACGTCGCGATGTGCGTAAGCGTGCAACGTGCAGCGTGCGTGCAATAGGTGTGCATATTCAGGATACAGTTGACATTCAACTGCTAACAAGTGCATTCATACATAATCCACATGTGAACTGGACTGAGAAGCACTGAATGGGTGTTCTCCCTTGGTCAGGAAGGTCCATCCGCAAGCCCGTGGGCATAATCTACACTCCCATTTCACATGATCTAGATCGCATCAGCTCTTCCTCTTCGGTACCATACCAGCACTTCTATTTCATTATTTATTCAGGTTGTTCTATGATCATACCTGGCTTTTCCAGAGAGAGGAGAGGAGTGGTTGTGTCTCTTAGAATTATACCTCTTTTGTGCATTTCTAAGAGGCAGGCAGGCAGGCAGGCAGGCAGGCAGGCAGGCAGGCAGGCAGGCAGGCAGGCAGGCAGGCAGGCAGGCAGGGTTCCTGGGCTGTGTGGAGGGTGAGTTTCCGGTCTATTTCCAGCGATGTGCGCTCATTCTAGGTGACTGGGGGGACTGTGTGTCATTAAAGGGCCGTCCTCAGCCTCTACCCAAGTGTGAAATGCAGCGCCTAGGAGATGCTGGTCCGCTCGTGTTTGTTCGACCGGTGTGTAGCAACACAGGAAACCCTGGACAGACGGCCTCTGATGCTTTTTAGGGTCCTGAATGTCCAGTTTATTGGTCAGTAATCCGCCCGTTTGGCACTCTCAGTTGTTGGTTTGTCTTTTAAAAAAAAGAAAGAAAAAAAATCTTCTTTGTGTTTCCTTTATCCTTATCTCTTTATATCACGTTTATATCACGCTAAGGTTACAGACATCCGTCTCTGCTGTGCCCTGTTCTTCAGATGACCTGCTCGTGTCAGATTGCTGGATTAAGAAGAGTCATTTGGGACATATCATCATGCCAGTATAGCGTGCCAATTACTCCCCAGTTGACAGTTTTCAAACCATTTTACAGTTGATTCAAAGATATAAAACTTTATTGGTTGGAGGTGGAAGGGACTGCATGTTGTATGGTTTTCAAAGCTCAGGTTTATACTATCTACGTTATAGGTCCTCTGTGACATTTAAAAGTTTATTAGACAAGACTCTCAAATCTGGGGGAAGTATATAAAATGATGAATTTATCCGACGCCGTGCCCTTCGATACAGCTGCAGACAGTCTGCGCGACTCGCTAATGCTGTGATAAGTAATTCATTCCGAATTATGTGCAGCGAAGAGCTATTCACAGCTGCTTCGACAAACCGAACATGATACATCAATATTTAGCGTCGCAGATGTCGCGCGGTATTTTCCTAATGCCAATAATCTCCCTGTTGACCCCGCGAGTATCAAACATCTGACGAACATCCTTACACGACAACGGAGGCGTTGTCGAGCGATCGCACGAACTAGGTTGCGCAACGCGTGCTCGGAGTCGTATCCACCTCTGTTGTTTCCTGTCAACTAGAAGCCCTGAAACGGGAGGCGGCAAAGCGAGAGAAAAACCGAACCGTTTGAAGCGCGCTCGCCGTACAGGTACCGCCCCCACCGGGTGCTTCTAGACCAGTGGTTCTTAACCTTGTTGGCGGTACTGAACCCCACCAGTTTCATATGCGCATTCACCGAACCCTTCTTTATTGAAAAAACGGAAGTAGGATTTTTTCAAAGTCACATAATAATATGAGTCAGGTGTGCGTCTTGACCTCCACCGAACCCACTGAGACTGACTCGCCGAACCCCTGGGGTTCGATCGAACCCAGGTTAAGAACTGCTGTTCTAGACGCACTGTACCGCGAGAGGAGCCTTTAACGGCCTTTTGTTTAGTCAGCTCTGGGTTCCAGGGATGAGGCGTGGATCCACGAGAGCCGAATGTGAAAGGAGCCTTGCGCTCTCGCGGAGGAGGAAGTCGATAAGACCTGAATCTTTGATGAAGGCACGGGGGTCTTCAGATCGCAGCTCCTCTGGATGAGCGAGCGGCCCCCCTGCTGCTTCTATAAGAAGACGAGAGGCGGGAGAAGGGGGGGGGGAACCCCCCTTTCGGAGGTTCGCCCTCGCCGTTCGTTAGCGCCGGAGTCGGGGCGCCCCCAACAGGCTGCGGTCCCCGGAAATGGCGGGCCGTCCCCACCTCCACGTCTGTCCCCCCTTTCATCCAATGGAACGGTCTCGCGATCGGCGGTCGGTGCTGTTCCACGTCTTTGAAGTCGGACAGTAGTTCGTCCTCTGGACGGGGACGGGGACGGCTGCGGCGAGCAGACTTTTCTGCACAGTCTGCGTTGTCCTTAGCTAAGGAGGTCTCCCCCCACTGTGTCATCAATCTTTGGAACGGTGCTATTTTTACGGATCTCTTCCCATTTGGGCAGGAAGTCCGTGTCCGACACCGCCTCGCGGATCTAGCGCAGGACGCTCTCTCTCGCCTCTGGTTTTAGGCGAAGCCGTCGAGGACGAGGCTGAAACCGCCCTCTCTTCTTCGGCTCGCTTCGCGGGTTCCGCTGAGAACTGCAAAGTGCAACGCTGGTTTTCCAGGAACGCGGGGGGGGGGGGGGTCTATATTTACTTCCCAGCGATCGTCAAGTTTCATCACAGAGTTCCACTTGACACGTCTTATTTACGTCCTCTAGTGACACACTGGGCCAGCGGAAAGACCGGTTCTCTTGATGTGGTCCCCGGAACCAAACGCATCTTCACCGCTTCTACCCCTACTGCCTGCTCCACCAGGTGTTCGACACGTCTGACGGTTCCACAGTTGTGCACCATCTTTGTTCGCCGTGTTTACCTAGCCCTGCGTCTAGGGGAGGTGAGGGGGGGTGGTGTTGGAGCTGGTTATTGATTAGCAAGAGCTCCGGATGATGTTGTTGTTGTTGTTGTTGTGAAGGGAGGCCTCTTCGGAGGGGCCGTCACGAGGGCTCGTATCCGAACAGAAAGAGGAGGAGGGGAAGGGGGGGTGGGGTAGGGACGAACCTTCCCCGTCGACGCCTAATCGAATCCACGCCTACTCACGGCGGCCTCGTCCGATTCCGCGTGCGGACGGAGAACAAAAGCGACGCGGAAAATGACACCGGACGAAAGGGAGAGCACACGGATACAGCCTGGAACGAACATTCGAGCGAAGGGGGATTCAATGGGTTTCCGGGGGGAAATGCAACGTTGGAACGGACGGACGTCCAGCCCGCCTGCTGTACCTCTGAGCTGCACGGGGGAGGCGGTGGGGGCGGGGGGAGGGAGGGAGGGAGGGAGGGAGGAGGAACAGGTGCCGCGTGGCAGAAAGGTCGAGCTAGGTCTTTGTGAGCGGCTCCAGCCTGCACCGGTGGCCAGAATGTCCACAATAAAAGAGGAGGAAAGAAAGAAAAGAGAGCGAGGGAGGGAGGGGAGGGGGGTGGGAGAGGAACCAGCCCTCCTCTCTCTCCTTTGTGCCGCGTTTGGGAGCCTATCGGATGCTCTCTCCGCAATTAAAACCAAATGTCCATCAGAGGCTATCTCTGCTTTGTGTGGCCCATATGTTTGGGTGCTGATAGAGCGTGGATTACTCTGTTTGGGACACAGATAACAGGCTGTTTATAACCTTGGCAGAGTCAGGGGCCTAATCTGGCAGGAGCATATTTCCCCTCGCGCCCCGATAAAGGCCTGTTAGCGGCTTTATCACAGGGGCAGATAGTACGAGTGCAGCAGCGGGCCCGTTCTGGCACGCCACACACACACGCTGCTGTTTTATTTTTAGCAGCACCCCACACACACACACACCACAACACACACAACACACACCACACACACAACAACACACACACACCTTTGCTCTCTCCCTCTTTCTCACACACAAACGTACACACAAACACAAACCGCAGCCACTTGACACACACACACACACAACTACACCTCTTGCTTCTCTTACCCTCTCCTACACAAGCATACAACAGACACACAAACCGAGCCACACTTTGGACAACACACACACACACACATACCACCTTTGCTTTCATCTCTACCCTTCCTACACAAGCATACACAGACACAAACAAACCAGCCACATCTTGGGCACACAGCACACACACACACTACACCTTTGTTCTCTACCTCTCTACACAACGTACAACAGACACACAAACCGAGCCACACTTGGGCACACACACACACACACAAACCTTTGCTTCTCTACCCTTCCTACACAAACGTACACAGACACACACACTCTGTCACACACACATTCTCTCATCCACACACACACACCTGTGCTTCTTACCTTCCTACACAAGCATACACAGACACACAAACCGAGCCACACTTGGACACCACACAACACACACACACACACACATACACTTTGCTTCTCTACCCTTTCCTACACAAACTACACAGCGCACAGACCTGTTCCAGACCAAAACCGAGCCACACTTGGGACACACACACACACACACACACACGTGCCATTCTTCTTGCGATGGCCCACCCCAACCAACACACACGGACGCAAGCTCCCCATCCCCTGACGGAAAGAGAGATCAATTTCTGCATCTGCCTTCCGTGGCCACCTCGAGACTGCCAGACCAATGAAAAGGGCCGCGTAACTCGTTCGTCATCGTGCTGAAAGGCAACAAAAGGTTGTTGTTGTGTTAGGTTCGTTTCTGGGCCACTCCAATCTATTTGAAGTGTTGTTTTTGATTCCTTCTCATATTGTGCGTGCTTTAATTATTTCACGTGTGCTATAATGTAGTGTTCTACGGGGCTTAGAGGGAAGCATTTGGGTTAGTCCCCCCCCCCCCCCGATATTTGATAAGTGTTACGAGAGGAGCACCTGGTACAGCCGTCAGTGTTGTGGCACTCCAACCCCGGCACAATTATAAACCGCTCTTTTTTCGGCGGCAAGGGAAATTGTCATCCTCCATAAATTGCCTGTACTTTCCCTGTGGCTTAAAGATCTTTCTGTTCCTCTTTCTCCCCCCCCCTCTCTCTCTCTCTCTCTCCCTCCCTCGCCCGCGCGCTCTCTCCTTTTCCTCTCGCACTCACCTACTCTCTTTCAGGAAAATTGCTTTCCCGCAATCAACAGAGTGCTTGCTGCACTTAGGGGTAAATACAGGTACCCTAAAGCATTAGCATAACATTATTCAGAGAAACGTCAACCTCTAGCCAGTTAGCACTGCATCGAGCGCAGTGTGGGGTGATTGAGTGTGAGTGGAGGGGGGGGGGGAAGGGGGGGCAGGAGGGGGTGGGGGGGGAGGGGGGGTTACAGTAGGGCAGCCGACTTTTACAAGGCACCAAAAGCCTATTTTGTGTGGTAATTCTGCGTCCTTGTATGGGGGGAGGGGAAGATTTCTTTCTCTCGTTTTTTAGCATAAAAGTCGAGGGAAAAACGGGTAGTATTAACATATTAAACGTATTATCTGGGTGTACCGGATGAACAGGAAGCAGATAGCAACTTCCTCCGCTCTTCGTGGGTTTTCTCTCCCTCGACGGT
>BROE01000026.1:6416386-6433958 GCA_036571765.1 Plecoglossus altivelis
GGGGAGGGGGGGGTTACCAGTGGGGAGCCGACTTTTACAAGAGCACCAAAAGCCTATTTTGTGTGGTAATTCTGCGTCCTTGTATGGGGGGAGGGGAAGATTTCTTTCTCTCGTTTTTTAGCATAAAAGTCGAGGGAAAAACGGGTAGTATTAACATATTAAACGTATTATCTGGGTGTACCGGATGAACAGGAAGCAGATAGCAACTTCCTCCGCTCTTCGTGGGTTTTCTCTCCCTCGACGGTGTTCTGGCCCGGTCCGGCCGTGTGCAGAGAAGAAGCTGGATCCGGTCTCTGGAGGTCTCCAGCATCTAGGTCACATTGTTGTGTGAGGTTTTTTTTTTTTTTTTTTTTTTTTTCTTTCTTTTTCCCCCCCTTCCCTCATCATCCAGCCAGTTTGCTGAGAGAAGCACTCTGTGAGAACCAAGGGGGGCAAGGATAGACAGGGGTAGCTGCAGCTGGTGAAACTGCACTTTAATGCCTGTTTCCCTTCTGTAGATGACTGGGCAGGAGAACGCTCAATGCTGCACACGTAGTTGACCATCCTGGACAGGGGAGTTGACTGACACTTAAGAGTCTCAGAAGGTTTGCCCCTAGTCAGTCTTTAAACGGACATGTCTTTTTTTTTCCTCCCGGCCCTCTTGAAAGGTCTGATATTTGTTAAGGGACTGGAGCTAACGCGAGAAAATGGAGTTCCAACCCAAAGTGATAGGCTCAGTTACCCATAATCCCTTTGGAAAGAGCCATGCGCCGCCACATGCATATTTTATTCACCTGTGGCCGTGAGCACTCCCTGCTGCCCCTTGGCCCCATCCCCAAACCCCCCCGACCAGCCTTCTGCCTCTAATCCACTCCCCCCACCCCCGCCCCCGCCCCGCCCCACCCCCAGGGCCACCATATTCATATTCTTTTGTACGCCTCTCCTTTGGGGATGGGCTGTGAAGTACAACAGGCGTGATCTTTCAGCAGAGAGTGCAGAGAGTGCTTTGCCCTCCCACACCTCCTCCCTCCTCCTCTCCCTCTTCTCGGCCTCCTTGATTGACACCAGGGGTTCCTCCTGACCCACATTTGCATCTGCTGCGCGACCCAGACGCCCCCCCCCCCCCCCCCCCCCCCCCACTCCCCTCCGTAATGAGCCACTCGGCCGTTGAGTGAATTCGGACTACTTGTGTCGGTTTCATCCTGTGTCCAGGGGGAGTCGCGGGGGTGGGGTGGGAGGTTGTGTGTGTGGAGGGAGGGGGGGGGGGAGCGGTGTTCATCCACAGAGGGAATTAGTCTTGGTTAGTCTTGGTGTCCCCAGGGCCTTATGTCTGTCTGGACTCTGGGGGGGCCAGAGAGCGCGGTTCCCATCCGGACGCCACCTCCCCATCAAGCTGGCCGTGGGCCATGCAAGGTCAACCGATGACTATTCATGGGAATGACTTCATCAACTCACTCGCATGGGACGCCCACTGTCAAGGCCCACGGTCGCCATCGCGTCGGACGGAAAAAACCGTCCGGACGAATTCCGGCCCTGTTTACGGACGGTATGGAGCCATCCTCCTGGGCTGCAGGGATGAGTGGACACCCTGGGGTCCGCGTGTGGACACCCTGGAAAGGGTAGAGCGTGAAGAGGGAACACAGGGAATGTTGGCATCTTGAGGTGGGCCTGGCTGGGATGGAACGCTATTCGATGACTTCTATTGTTTTCCCGTCCGAATGCCAGGAACGAAGTGAGCATTGGCAGCATGTTGGGCACAAAGGGAGAAGGCTTCCTGTGGGGATGCCACTGTCGAGTCCGGCCGCAGACGGAATTTCTCCGTCTCGGCGTACGGGGGGGGGGGGGGGGGGGGGGGGGGGGGGGGGGGGGGTTTTTTTTTGGGGGGGGGGAGGGGGGGGGGTCGTTTCCGACGCGCTCCGATGCGCGGGCGCTTTCGGTTTTGAAAACAAACGCCTTTCGCGCAGACGTTAGCGTGTACCCATGGGCCCCTGACACCCTCTTCTGCAGAACGGGATCCGTTTCGATCCTTCGGTTCCTCGATCACATCGCCGGGATCGTTCGGACGTCCGGTTTGGGTTAAGGTCGCGCGGGTTGAACATCCGATCGTCATCAGGAAACTGCGATTTGAACAACCGTCGCGCCGTCGAATTGTCTCACATCCACCTTTAGATGGAAGGTCTATTGTCCTGCAAGTGGAACCTTGGTTACCCCTGTGTGTGTGAATTCCTCCAGCGACTGAATAAAACGTCCATTTACCAGAAAACGGATCACGTCAACACGATACACTTCAAGTGGGCGTCTTTCTGAAAATGTTCCTTTTCGCCTTAGTCCAGGCCGGATCGTCACGTCCCTGCGCAAGCTCAGAAAATAAGGACGGACAAACGGAACGTCTTCGTCGCGGACGGCTTCGGGGACGCCTCGGGTCCACGCTCCTCTTACGCCGACTGGATGGCGTTGACAACCGTTCTCCGCTACGTCAAATATCAAATCCGATTATTCCCCCCCCATCCCCCCCCCACACCGGTCCCATAGGCGGCTGCGTGACGTTTTAATGAGAAGTTCGAAGCTCGATGCTCAGCGCCACCTCCTCAGCGCCGCATTCCCTTAAACTGCCCGAGCAAGAGCGCCATTAATAATTCAGCTCATTAAAGTGTGTAATTAATCCAGAGCTGTGTAACAGGGAGAGACTGGGGTGCAGGGAGGGGAGCTCTCCAGGGAGCAGGTGGAGGCAGCAGGGGTGGGGGGGGGGCCGGGGGGGCGGGACATGCGCAGCCCCCACTGCGAGAGAACACGCTCCCCCCTCCACCCCCACCCCACCCCCACCCTGCACACAGCCGTGCGCGCTGCATTATTTATTTCTCTGGGCATTGCCACCGACAACTAGGGGGAGAGATGTATGGAGTGAGAGAGACAAGACTTAGCCAATCGACGCTGCTGCATGGGTGTTATGGAGGGTTGATGTGTGCGTCTGTGTGCGTGTGGGGGGGTGGTTCTTCTGTTTGTTTGGGAGCAGCAGTGTGTGTGTGTGTGTGTTGTGTTGTGTGTCTGTCCTTGTTCAATAATGTATGTGCTTTTGTTTGTTTGTTATGGAAGTTGAAGGTCTGTTTTGGAGGGGAGGGGGGAGGGGCTGGCAGGCGTCTGTATTTTATGCGCGTGCGTGTGCACGTGTGCGCGTGTGTGCGTGTGTGTGTGTGTGCGTGGGGTTTATTTGGATTGTCAGTGGGGAAAGCTTGCTAATATCGAGTCGCTTCATGAGTCACGTATCACAGAGACGTGATGTCGCTCGGCCTCTGAGCAGGTCGGCATTCAGGATTACCCCAGTAGAGACGACCCCCCCCCCCCCGTTGGCTTAAAACCATCCAATGGCGTCTCGGATGGCGTCCGCGTGCCAGGTACGAGCTTCGAGCGCGGCAGCGGTCGTGCTCCCAGCCCCCCCCCCCCCCCCGCTGCCACTACAAGCTCCCGTCTGCTCCAGATGTGGCCTAATTTACTGCGACTTGGCTAATCACGGTGATTAAGGATTAATTACTGTTAATCACTTTTACATAAACTGGTTGGCAGTAGGAGAGCTGCGCTATATGAAAAATGCCACCCAAGTGAACACAGTCAGAGAGATGGAATGAGGTGGAACGAGGGCTAGCCAGATTTGCCTGTTGGGAGATTTTCGTTATAGTTAGCACGGCACTTTGGTCGAACGGCTAATGCAGAAGCACTGTCGTTCGCTAGACGCCACGATGTAGTATGCCTGCGTGTAACCGTGGTCTGAAACATGTCGACGGTGTTTTCGTTGGAGACGATTTCGAAGCGTGTTTTTTTTCTTTCCCTGAGCGTTCAGCCACGGTCAAAGGGACATTGTTAGGCTGTGTGGCCAACCTGCCACAGACAAGGAAGAGAGGGGGGGGGGATAGGGTTAGGTAGGGGGGAGGTAGAGGAAGGAAAGGATGCAGAGGGGTTAAATAGAGGTAGCGCGAGAGGATGAGCCAGAGATGAGAGGAGAGAGAAGGAAGTAGAGAGGAGGAAGAGTGGGGGTCGGGGGAGAAGGTAGAAGGGAGAAGAAGTAGAGACAAGCAGAGGAGAGGAAAGAGGTAGAGGGGGAAGGTGGGGAGGGGGGAGGGAGAGGAAAGAGAGAGATGGAGGAGAGAGAGGAAGTGGGGGAGCGGTGGGAAGAGAGAGAGAGAGAGAGATGGAGGTAGAGAGAGGAAGGTGGGGGAGAGGTAGGGAGAGAGAGAGAGAGAGAGAGATGGAGGTAGAGAGAGGAAGGTGGGGGAGAAGTAGGGAGAGAGCAGAGTAGATGGGTAGAGAGAGGAGGTGGGGAGAGTAGGGAGAGAGAGAGAGAGAGAGGGGAGGGTGGGAGGGTGGAGCTGCAGAAGGGACCGAGAGTTCCATTAAGTCAGACTGACAGGGGAATCACAGGGACATCAGGGGGCCTTGGAAGAGGCTTGACAACAAAGCCACTTTGACTCCCCTGCGCCCCCCTCCCTCCCTCCCTCCCCCCTACTCATCTTCCGCTCACCCTGCACCCTGCTGAGGGTGGCAGTGTGGTCACCTTAGCTGCTCCCTGGCCTGCTTTCACCCAGTGACATGCTCATCCAGTCTCCTGAAGGAATGGCTTTAATAAGGTGACGGGATGGGGGGGGGTGGGGTGGTGGGTGGGTTGGTGTGTGTATGTGTGGGGGGGGGTCATGTTAATGACATGGCAGGGGCCAGTCAACACACAGCCCCAGGCTGTCCCCTGGCTCTGCCCTGCTGCGGCCTGCTAGCACTTGTATAGACCACTCAACGGATCGGAGTGGAGACGCGCGCACACACACACACACACACATACACACAGATATACACACAGACGTGACGTGTCCACGTGCAGAGATAGGCAGCAATTTCAAGCGGCTGCCGGGAATTTTTTTTCTCCCTCCCTCCGTCGTTATGCACGGCGAGCTCGCGACAGAACAGCCCTGCGACGGTCTCTCTCGAACGAAGCAGTTACAGTCATTATCCTTCGCTTCCATTGTGCGGCAGGACGCTATTTTCACCCACCCTAACTACCGTGCCGTTTCAGGGAAATTCTCAGGACGTTCCTGGTGGCTGTTAACACCGCCACGTCCGTCTCGCTTCGGTCCAAAAAGTATTTTAACCGTCTTCGTCGAACCCGGTGATGGACAGAAAGGCATTTGCCTCCAAGCCTCTTACGCAGCCTCTTTTAAAAATATGGAAGGTAATTCATGCGTCTGAATAGCTTTCACTTAGGGTACCTAGCAGCAAAGCAGAGTCCCCACTCAGTCGCCTGCATCATTACTCGTAGCCCCTAGGCCTGGCTTAGCTAGTAATGATTATAATTACCATTATTAGATCTGGCTCCAGGGGAGGGGAGCTAGTGCAAGTTCCATAACCAAGTGCGCGTGCGTGTATGTGTGTCTGTGTCTGTGTGTGTGTGTCTGTGTCTGTGTGTGTGCGTGTGTGTGTCTGTGTCTGTGTGTCTGTGTGTGTCTGTGTCTGTGTGTGTGTGTGTGTGCGTGTGCGTGCGTGTGTGTGGCGTGCCACGCACACTGTGGAGCTGCTGGTCCCAGAGTGGAGGGGCAGCGTGTGAGTCGAGGGCGAGGGCGAGGGGCGAGGGCGAGGGACGAGGGCGGCCACCAAAGCGGGTTAATGTGACGCCTGTCAGCTCCTCTTCTGCCGCTTGTCACCTCCCGAGGAGCGCAGGGTCTTATCTTTTTAATTGACCTTTTATCGGATTATTAATTTCCCGTTTATTTTTTGGGGGGCGCGCCGCGTTCGCCCGTGTCGTCGGCGAGGAGAAATCCTCTCCTCGGGTCGAGATCCGTCGGCGAATTAGCCGACGGGGGAAACGCGGGACACAGGACTCGTGCTGCCGAATGCGCCGTAGGACCCCCCCCGATTTGAAACCAGCCTATTATTTCTCCGGGCGCCAGTAGTTTGGATTAGATCCATAATCAATCATTGGATTCCCTTGTTAGCATCATTGGGGAGGGGAGATCTGCGGCCTTGCCTGGGATAAGCCGGTGGTGGTGTGGGGGGGTTTGATCAAGGGAGCGAGGAGGGGGACTAAGGGGTGGCCTGGTTTTAACAGTTTGATGCCTTGTCGTCTTCCTCCCGGTGAGTGTTGGTTCGCCTTTCCATTCCAGTACACTCGCGACTGTATAATGAATTATGCCGACGTTGAATTAGCATGTAGCTGTCGCTTCGGCTCTGGCGCCTGCCTCGTGACAGGACCACCGTCGCACACGCCGCGCGGAGAGGGGGAGCGCAAGGGGGGGGGGGGGGGGGGCCGGTGGAGGTGAGGTGGGGGCGGAGGGAAGGAGGGAGAAGGGAGGGGGGGGGGTTACTGTGATTTATTAACTGCTAAAGCCACAATGAAGTGTGCCCACTGACTCACAAATGCAAACAAATAGGGCCAGCGCTGTCACTGTAAATTTAACCAGGCAAGGCCGACTGCAGCCTCGGACTGAAAGGGTTAATTATGCCAAAGAAATACATATTGCTGGGCTTCCACATGTAGTCCGCCCGGTTTATAGGGGGTGACCTTATAATAGGCTAAGTTGTTTGTGACTGTTGAGATGTGCGTCTAGCTGGTCAATCCGAAATGGATAGACTTCACGAAGATCGGATTTCAAATATACATGACGCCCATCTAAATCGCTGCACCAAAAACATCTTTCTCGCTTAAAAAAAAGGCCAAAAAGTAGTGCTTTAATCCATAGGATTCCTAACTCCTCCCTCAATGCCCTCCACCAATCAGATCCCAGCGCCCTTTAGAGTGGCGGGATCGAGCAGGAACGAGTCCCCAGCGCGTCCGTACAGGACGTCCGTCACCAGACGGGTGTCGGGTGTCACCGTTGGCCGGCTCGCCGTGCGCTCGTCCCTGCTGCAGCGCCGCGGGGTCGCGGGGTCGCCTTACGCCGCCCCCACATGGAAAGACGGAGGGAATCCAAAGGTATCCGGTGGATTAAACCCGAGCGAACACACATCATCCCTGACAAGGGGCTCAGGGTGGCCCCATTTTACTTGGCCATACATCTAGCTGTGACAGAATGACCCCAACCTCATTAATTAAAACAAAAAAACCAATAACTCAAAAAACAGAAATAATAACAAAAAATAAAATCAAAAAACAAAAAGAAAGGGGGGGTTTGATCAAGGGAGCGAGAAGGGGGACTAAGGGGTGGCCTGGTTTTAACAGTTTGATGCCTTGTCGTCTTCCTCCCGGTGAGTGTTGGTTCGCCTTTCCATTCCAGTACACTCGCGACTGTATAATGAATTATGCCGACATTGAATTAGCATGTAGCTGTCGCTTCGGCTCTGGCGCCTGCCTCGTGACAGGACCACCGTCGCACACGCCGCGCGCGAGAGAGAGAGCAAGGGGGGGGGGGAGTGAGGAGAGTGGGGGACGAGGAGAAGGGAGGGAGGGGGGGTTACTGTGATTTATTAACTGCTAAAGCCACAATGAAGTGTGCCCACTGACTCACAAATGCAAACAAATAGGGCCAGCGCTGTCACTGTAAATTTAACCAGGCAAGGCCGACTGCAGCCTCGGACTGAAAGGGTTAATTATGCCAAAGAAATACATATTGCTGGGCTTCCACATGTAGTCCGCCCGGTTTATAGGGGGTGACCTTATAATAGGCTAAGTTGTTTGTGACTGTTGAGATGTGCGTCTAGCTGGTCAATCCGAAATGGATAGACTTCACGAAGATCGGATTTCAAATATACATGACGCCCATCTAAATCGCTGCACCAAAAACATCTTTCTCGCTTAAAAAAAAGGCCAAAAAGTAGTGCTTTAATCCATAGGATTCCTAACTCCTCCCTCAATGCCCTCCACCAATCAGATCCCAGCGCCCTTTAGAGTGGCGGGATCGAGCAGGAACGAGTCCCCAGCGCGTCCGTACAGGACGTCCGTCACCAGACGGGTGTCGGGTGTCACCGTTGGCCGGCTCGCCGTGCGCTCGTCCCTGCTGCAGCGCCGCGGGGTCGCGGGGTCGCCTTACGCCGCCCCCACATGGAAAGACGGAGGGAATCCAAAGGTATCCGGTGGATTAAACCCGAGCGAACACACATCATCCCTGACAAGGGGCTCAGGGTGGCCCCATTTTACTTGGCCATACATCTAGCTGTGACAGAATGACCCAACATCATTAATTAAACATCAGCACCCCCCGTCCCCCCAGTCCCCGTCCCCCCATCATCAGATTGCCATGACGGTCTGCCATGCCAACACTCCTTGTCGACATGCCCGTATAAAATCTAGAAGGGGGGGGATTACATATGGTAATGGATTTTGACAGCCGCGCGTTTGCCTCCCCTAATCCGATAGGATGAGATATCTGGACCGTGGTACGTGGTGTGCTGTAACCATCGGAGGCCCTGATATTGTTACGGCATTTAGAGAGAGAGCTGAATCAGTCTGAGAATGCGGGCAAACCCTAATCCCTCCAGAAGGCTTTGATACAGTCCCAAATATTGTCACTGCCCAAACACTGACACAAAGCTGGGATATTTTCGGAGCCATTAAGACCTCTTTTATCATTTTTTTTTTATAATTATTTTTTTTTATTAGCTATTGTCATTTGCTGTTGGATTCAACTTTGCCTTAACTCGAAATCTCTCGGTGGGCTCGTTCTCGCCGTCTTCTCTCTCGCCGCGCTAGCAGGGATCGCTATCTGTGTTTGGGCAGAACGGTTGCCAGAAGACTTCGCCATACCACCTCTCCGTTCCAGCTCTTACCCCGGTCACAGTGAGGGGTTTGATCCACAGCGGATACCAGCTTCCTTGGTGCCAATGCACAGACGAACCAGAAAAATTGATGGACGAACTGGCGTAAGTGCGCCCCCCCCCCCCTCTGGTCCCCCGTCTGGCCCCTCCCCACCACCGTTCCCCCTCTTCGTATCCCTGTTTCAACTCCCGGCTCGCCCCAGATATAGGAAGCGGGGGTTGAGTATTCAGGGGGGGCGAAGCCCGATAGACACGCAGGTCTGCGTTTGAGCGCACCGTCATCCCTCTGATCTGCCATCCAGCGCGCTCTGCTGATCACTGAATCTTCAGCGCCCCCCCCCGCCCCCCGTCTTCGTTCTCGCCTTCGCGGAAAGCTCTGAGGGGGCGAGCGAAATGGGAATGGGGTTTTAATGGAAAAAGCAGGGGCAGCGCAGGTCTGTAGAACACATAGCCACTGTTTCAACACCGACAATGGAGGCAGAGGGAAAGAGGAAGCAAGCCTCTTCCAAATAGGTGCGTAAATCATCTCCATGCCTAATATCCCCCCCCGTTCCCCCGTCCCTGCCGCCCCCCCCGCCCCCCCCCCCCCCCCCCCCCCCTCGCCGCTAATTCCTCAAAGTAACACCGGCACTTTCCAGAGCTGCTTCGTGGAAATGAAATAAATATTCCCAGATAAACGACCAGACAGTCGAAAAATCCACCGCTTCCTAAAGCCAATTGCCCTGGTTGTTTTTTTTTTCATTTTTTATTAAATATCGATTTGATTTGTAAAAGGCCAGATGCTGTGAGCTTGAGTAAATGTCATGTTTCTCCCATATTGTTTTAAAACTCGGCCCTCCTTTCTGCTTTCCTCCTCCCGGGTGTGTGACATTTGGCTCTCTTCGCCGGGGCAATGATAACAAGACTGACCGGGACTCCTCATTTTGGCCTTTGCGGTTCAATCTATTGACCCCGCCCACCCCCTAACACGTTCCTCCCTCCTGAAAAACAGCATGCAGTCATCCACTCTGAGGTGTTGAGGCATTGAGTGACAGGAAGAGACAGAGGGGAAGAAAGAGAGACAATGCGCGCCCCGAATGGAAATCAATTTGTGGCGTCGTACTCTTCTCTCACCGCCGTCTTCGATAGTGACACTTCTCCGCTATCTTCGAAAGCGACGCCGGGGGGGGGGGAGGCTGGGGGTGAGTTTGTATCAATAAAAGTCATCAACGGCAACCGGCAATATGAATCATTCGTCCCTATTGGCGCGGATTCATATTGCGCGGGGAAGAGAACGGAAAGCTTATCAGCTACCTTGAGGGAATTGCAAATCAGCAACCAGGGAGAAGGGGGATAAGACATTGTTTGACAACAGGCCATCTTTCGGGAGACGCTTCCATGAGGGGAGATCGGGAGTCCATCGGAGACCTACGGCAGACACGCTGCTCGCTGGAGGGAAGGGGGAGGGGGAAGAAGAGAGTGAAGAGGGAGTTGGAGGGAGGAGAAGAGAAGGAAAAGAGAGAAAAGAGAGAAAAAAGAGAGAAGGGGGAGAGGGAGAGGAGGGGAGGCAGGAGGGAGGAAGGCATGAGGGTGGAGGGGGATGAAATCACACACGCACACAGACACGGATAATTGTTTATCCCTCGGAGAACCTTCAATGTTTGTCTGCGGGTGGCTAAGTAAGTTCACCAGCACTATTGGACAGGGATAGCCGAACAGACCCAGGGCTGGGAGACATTAGAATGAATCAATTAGCCTGCCATTACCCAATAAAGAGGCCCGCACTGAGTCGTGTAATTATGACCCACAGCAAAGCCAATTTTATGGAGTACCCCCCCTCCCTCCCTCCCTCCCTCCCTTCCTCCTCCCTCCGCCTCTCTTTTCTTTATTAATTTTATTTGTTTAAGATAATCCGTTCCGTGGTTTTAATTATGTGCTTTAGGTTCAAGGCGGAATAAATAAATCATCATTTGCCATCAGGCAAACCGATTTAGAAGAGGCAGAGTCACTATGGGTTTGCTTTTTAGCATTGTCACAGTGGACCCATAGCAACCTGTTACTATGCCAGCAAGGGTATCCGATACCAAATGATGAACTTTTCCTAATAAACAAAGAACAACCCCAGATAAATGAACCCTATCAAAGAATAACAGATGACAAACAGACGTATCAGAGGGGTTTTGTACAGTTCCTCAGCGCAGCGTACGAAACACCTCAGACCGCTCTGGACGCCAACGCGAGGGAACTCTCGGCTCGCCATCCGCTTCCCGTTCGATCGGGATGGCGTCAGCGGTTGATGGCGGTCCTGCTGGCTGAAGGTGGCGGGGAGCTCTGAGGAGAAGCGGGTGCCCGTGTGTGTGTGACAGTCTTCTGTCAATGAGGAATGACAGTACACAGCCAACATGGCGCGTTGCATTGTTCCTCCCAGGGTCCCTCCTGACAGATGCTCTCCAAGACATCTGGATCAGCAACAAGAACCAGGCTCAGATCTGGCACACTGTGAGGCACACACACACACACATCTATACACACACACATCCACACACACACACATCCATACACACACACACATCCACACACACACATCCACACACACACACACATCCAAAATAACACCACACCACATCCACACACACACATCCACACACACATACATACACACACATCCACACATCCACACACAAACACACACACACATCCACACACACAAACACGCGCACACACGCGCACACACACATCCACACACACACACACACATCTACACACACACACACACACCTCCACACCTCCACACTTCCTCCACCGCCTGGTGAGAGAGGCAGGCAGGCAGAGTGGCTGGAGACAGAGGGTTTGGGGGGGGGGGAAGTCAGCTAGCATGCAAAAGCAACGAGCTCCTGCCTGGACAAAGACTTTTACGCGTTCGAATTCGAACCGTTCCAGCGCCGGTTTCGTCTTCCCTGGCTCGTTTCACGGTCGACCTTTGCCACTAGTTCTGTATCGGGGATTTTCCCCTGTTTGTTTTCCTCTGTGAAGATTTTCAAAGAAATGACCTGCTCCGGAGTGGTCGCCCTGTCGAAAGACGAATGGCGGAGGAGCTCCCCGCCAAGTCAAATAAACACACGGTGAAACACTAAGCTGAAACTTGGCAGAGGACGATCCAAATCATTGCTTCGGACGGGGGGAATTTTTATGTTCCATTTTCATTTGACAGTCTAGACATTTTATGAGTTTGGGAAGAAAACTGAAGGCCTTGGTTTTCAGCTGAAACTCTAGTCTCAGAAAGACCTCCCGTTTCCCCAGCCTTCTTTCGGACTTGTGTTTGTGTGTGTGTGTGTGTTGTGTGATGTGTGTTTGCATCTCTGCATCCCAAGCTTACTGTTACTGTAACTGTGTGACTTAATTGTATAATAATTCTCCATTTCCTCATCATAGCCAAAGGGTAGGGTCGCATGTATTAGTAGTGTGTTACAACAATAAGCTTGATTTATTCATCCAACTGGATGCATTGTAGCCAAACCATTTATTCCTCTTATTTTTGCCTGGCTATTTTTTTTTCCGCTCGTTTCCCAGAACCGAAACTTCTCCAGCATGATATTAATCTGATGTCAAAGCAGGTTTTCACTTCTCACCAGCACGCGCGTTTCTGCGCTCCCATTTTTTTGCAGACATTCGATCCCGGCAATTACGCGTTCAAATAATTCCGATTCTTTTTTTTGGGGGAAGAGGTGGTTTTTTAACTACGGTTTACTAGCTCGAGTTCGTGTTTGCGGTATCAAGGAAACTGTACTCTCACGTTCACACCCACTTTAACTGAGTTTCTATGACCGGTCGTAACCGCCAGCGAAACATGGACTCTCTCTACTCTCTCTGTCTCCTCTGATTCCTATTCTCCCTGACCGCTTAGCGCTTTCAAGGACCGTGACCTCAGTGGGATATATGAACCGGCGAGGACCAAGTCTGTAGCCGGTCCGGGTGACGGTGGTTCGGCTCGGATGTTTGGCTGCGGTTAGCCGCGCTCAGAGGCAGAGGGCTGAAGCATGGAGTATGTGGAAAAGGAGGGATTTTGACCCCCCCCCCGCTTTCCCACCCCTGTTCCACCTCAACCGTCCCTTATCAGCAGAGACTAAGGGTGTAACGAGGTGGGATGTTTGCAGCCCCCAGAAGGAGCCCCTTCCCACCCCCCACCAACCCCCCCTACTTAATCTACCCCCTGCCGTGCCCACGACCTGACCCCCCTGACCTGTCCCCCCCAGCTCGCCAACAGTCGCCCGCATTTGCATGTTCAGTCCACTTAAAGGGAGTAGGAGCGAGTGGTGAGGTGGAGGAAGAGAAAAGAGGGGTTGTGTCTCCCGAGGGGGAGGGGTGGGAGCTCCCTTCGGGGCGGCCGTACAGCAAGGCCCTTTCTCATCCTAGCGGCGCCCTCACAATCCCCCCCTCTCCCCCCCCCCCTCCCCCACGTCCGTCAACCCCCACGCGGGGGTTAATGCTCCAAGCGTTCCCTTTGTCTGTGGATTAATGAAGTGGGCCCCTGGCTGTCCCTTCTCATTCAGGGACAATAAGACACATGATAAGTGTTAACATTTTAAATGACTATCGACACACCGGCCTTAAAGTCACTAAGTCATAGCCTGCATAAGTGGCAGGAGCCTGTGAAGTAATGATCGCGTCGTGCTTTTTGACGCGCCCGTCGTCTCCGCTATTCGTTTGAGTCCTCATATAGGCGTTAATGACGGCTGGGTTGTGTAATGAACTGCCGGGGATAGATAGTTTGATCGGATGAAAGGGGGGGGGGGGGGCCGTCTCGGAGGTTGGGTGTCACTCGGAAGGGGGGAAAATGGAAGGCGGACTAGGGGACTCCTTTTTAAGGCACGGTGAGGGAGACCTCTAGTGGAGCCACTGGGGACTTGCTATGCGAGGGCCCCGTCTGGGCTCCGGGGCCCTCTTGAGTGCTTTGTCCGGCGGGCGACAGGCGCGACGACCCCCTCGCCGGCGTCTGGGCGCGGTGGGTTCGTCCGAGCGGGACCACGCCGCACCGCCGAGGTCGCGTACAGCCCCTCTACGTTCAGCCACACTGGGCTTTTTCCAGTTGAACTGTAGTTGCTGCAGCTGACAACCACATTTAATGTTATTGTTTTTGTTCATCCAACTCCCCCCCACCACCACCTACCCATCACCGTTATCTAAACGGTTTTATTAAAGTATTGCATACCAAACAGGGCTCGCCTCCGCTATTTATTGAAGTTGCATTTTAAGTTAATGAAATTAGATTGATGGAGTTTTATTATCTGTCGTCTTGCCAGCCCATTTAGCCGTAGCCTTTATTCTGGCAGGGAGATGAGCCATAAAGAGCCAGGTGATTTATCAAACGGATGAGCCACGTCCAGACAGGCTGGCCACGCCGCCCGCTCCCCTCCACACACGTACTGTACTCCCCCCCCCCCCTCCCCCCCCAGTCTCTACCTCTGCTGTACTGTCCCCCTCCCCCCTGTCTCTCCCCCCCCCCACCCCCCCACCGCGCCGCTTGCCTGCACGACCCACATGCGCTCGCCGAAGCCCAGCGAAACAGACGAGGTGTCAGGTGGAACTCCGACTCGGCCGACAGCTGCTTAGCGCTTCACGCCGCCGCCGCCGGCGACTTGGACCCCAGTGCTGATGACCTCTTGACCCCCCGCGTGCCCTCCTTCCCTCTTGTCTTCTGCAGTGCTCAGTATCCGTGGCGCCCAAGAGGAGGAGCCGCCAGATGCCCAGCTCATGCGATTGGACAACATGCTGCTGGCGGAGGGCGTGTCCGGACCGGAGAAAGGGGGCGGTTCGGCGGGCCACGGGCGGTCCGGGTCTGCGGATCTCGTGCCCCAGCCCGTAGGGGAGACGTTGTCGCACTCCGGCAGGCCTCACGTCGTCCACCGGCCCGCTGCTTTTGGCCCCTTGCCAGCCGCCGCCCAACACCTGCACGGCGCCCCTCTCCCCCGGGCGCTGGCCGATGGGCTTCCGGGCCTTGTCCTTCTGTGCGGTGGTCTCGGGCTGTTCGGGCGTCGGCAGTCGACAAGGAGCGTCGGCGGGCCTGCAGCACGTCGAAGGAACGAGCCAAGCTGTCCCAGATCCGACAGATTTACCACACCGAGCTGGAGAAGTACGAGCAAAGGTTAGAGAGGGGATCCGCGTTCCTTACCGGTCCGCAGATGCGCCCTTGTGACTCCCTGGATCTCTCCCCCCTGCGCGCGCCCCCGGGGGGGCGCGCCCCTCTTTTTTTTTCGCGCCCCCCAAAAGCCCAAACCCATATAAAAAAACAACACACACTCACACACACATAATCCAGCTCTTCCACAACACCACACTGACCATCTCTTGACTTAAACGCTGCATTTCCTTAATACCACACGCTCGATGTGCAACTCAAACACACACACACACATCCTCCAGATTCCTCTCCAAGCCCACACACACAACACACACACATCCTCCAGATTCCCCCCCAAGCCCACACACACACACACATCCTCCAGATTCCCCCCCAAGCCCACACACACACCGTAGCACGTGGACAACGAATCCACTCGGAAAAGCGCCGATGAGGGCGAGCGTGAAAAACGATTGCATCGGAAATGTATTTACTCGATTCCCGAGAGCAGATCTCCAGGTTGAAATGCATTTCCCGCCCAAGGCTGGGAGTCAAGTGACTCCCGGCCAGCGGGCTGACAAGGTCATCCCCCGATATTTTTCCCGTCACATGTCAGCCCAAGTGGCTCTCCGCAATTACAGCTTCCGTCTTCCAGATGTGGACGTTCTTGCTTCTCCCCCCCCCCGCCCCCCCCATTCGGACTGTTTGTGTTTGTTCCTGCCTGTCGTTGGCTCAGCCCCCCCCCGCCTCCCCCTCTCCTCTCCTCCCGTGTCATACTCTGCCCCCACGCTATTGAATCAGTGGATCTCCCTTTGTGGTTGTTTTTACTGCCTTAACCTTTAACGTCCCGCTGTTCTACTAACCATAATTACAACATAGTCAACACAGGGGGGGGGGGGGCGATGGAATGCGAAGCCATGCTCTTGTTGATGCGAATGCAAATAGATTTGGACCGCGTAGCCTTGACTACTGAACTCCACCCTCACTCCCCCCCCCCCTCCCCCCCACCCAGTCTCCCCAGAGGCAGCCCAGTGTGTTGTGATGTACGTTTGTAGACAGGGTTGCCATCCTCAGACACATACTCAGGGACGTAGCACGGAGAGGAAAGGCCAGGTGCACTGTTCTGTCGTCATATGCTGACAATGTATATACTGTATTTAAGATGGTATCCCAGTGCGGATGGAGGGAGAGTTACACAGGGAGTCATGGCAACGGAATCAAGGTACTTCTCCACTGCAGACGCTGCCCTTCCATACACTCTTACCTCTAGTCAGATATCATAAACAACATGAATTATTTTGACTTTGGCCTACGTATCCCCCCCTCCCCCCCCCGCCTCTCCCCCAGGACAACCCCTTCCCTAGGGGATGTCGTAAATCACGCCATTTTTTGGGGTTATTCTCCCGAAACGTGTGTCTGTTTACACAGCACACTGAATCCGGAATCAAAAGCGAGCTGGGATTCGCCTCGTGTTTTCGACTTGGCGGCGATCCCTGACTCCAAAATCTCCACCCTAGAACCTGAAATCCCAACACCTCCCAAATTTAAACGCTCGTCGTTCGAACCTCTTAAACGATTTCCGAAATTTGAGGATCAATATTTGGATGGCAACCCGGTCTTTTCGATTCTGTGGATGAGGACGAGGTGTACGCAAACTCACTGCATTGAGCCAGATTTTATTACTGTGCAGTTTGCCTCTATGCTTTTACACCATTTCTTACTAAATCAAACGATAGCAATCTTTTCCGTGTGCTCGCTGTACCGTGTATGTTGTATGTTGGCCTGCTGGATTCAACGCTTCCGTGTAAATAGTACATGTCACAATCTCTGCGGCTGCCTCTTGCTTTAACTTAGTCTGAATGTCATTTAGTCCCCTTACACTGTGTTGACTAAATATTCATGGAACAGACAAGTCTCGTTTTCTGTTTGCCTTGTGTTCCTGTCACTGTTCCTTGCTGCGGTCTCTGTTCGCGCGCCCATGTTCGCTTTGATAACTATTGCTTTTACGTCAATGAAGCCCCTTTGAGGTGAATGACAGAAGGACACACCGACAGGCAGTGACAGACCGGTAGAGAGAGAGAGAGAGAGAGAGAGGGAGAGAGAGAGATAGAGGGAGGGTTTGAAAGGGTGAGAGGGAGGGTTTCAACGGGAGAGAGGGAGGGTTTGAAAGGGAGAGAGGGAGTGGAAGAGAGAGAGGGATTGGAGAAAGGGAGGGTTTGGGTGGGGGGGGGCAGGGGGAGGTGGATAGACAGAGGCAGACTGTAATATCATGGCAGGTTCATGCCTGGTGCCACACAGGGGGATGAGTGTAACATGATGGCACGCTCGTCTCCCCGGCGACGCCAGAGAAGGTGTGCTCGTCAGCAGGGAGCAGCTGTCAGGCGTGCCTCTCTAACAGACGACGCTTGCCATCACAACTTGTGTTTAATATGAAAAATATCCCCAGCGTTATCCCCCCATGGCACGGAGAGAACGCACGCTCCCGAACTACATTAAGAGCAAGGCGCCCGATTTTCCATTCCGCTTTCCCCTCAGTGTGCGCTGAAAGGGGCCTTGATGAATGTAGAGCAGCAGATTCATGTGCTCCTGTCTGGCACGGGGAGCTTGCTTTCTTTAATGACGCAAGCATTGCCACCCCCCCCCCCCCCCCCACACACACAGACACACACACACTCCGCCCGCTCTCCGACAACGCGTCGCGTTAGCGCGATGCTACGACGTGCCCGACGGTGGACGTGCCTACCCGGTCCCTCCTCGCTTGCCCCCCCC
>BROE01000026.1:6434596-6483929 GCA_036571765.1 Plecoglossus altivelis
ACACACACTCCGCCCGCTCTCCGACAACGCGTCGCGTTAGCGCGATGCTACGACGTGCCCGACGGTGGACGTGCCTACCCGGTCCCTCCTCGCTTGCCCCCCCCGGCCCTCGGCTCATCTTTGCTGGCCCCATGTAGACACAGTTGGAAGGTGTACCGGAAGGAATCTCTGTACTGACGCTCCCTCCCCCCTCTCTCTCTCTCTCCCCTGCTTTGTGTGTTTTGTCCCCCCCCCCTCCGCGGCAGGCGTGCAACGAGTTCACCACCCACGTGATGAACCTGCTGAGGGAGCAGAGCCGGACTCGGCCCATCTCGCCCAAGGAGATCGAGCGCATGGTGGGCATCATCCACCGCAAGTTCTCCTCCATCCAGATGCAGCTGAAGCAGAGCACCTGCGAGGCCGTCATGATCCTGCGCTCGCGCTTCCTCGACGCCAGGTGCGTGCGTGCGTATGCGTGTGTGTGTGAGCGTGCGCGTGTGTCGACGTAAACCCTGCGTGTGCATCTCCGGGGAAACCGGAAGCAGATTAGCTACTGCGTTTGTCGGGCTGGGTGGAGCTAACCCACCCTGAAGTCGAGAGGACATGAATACGCTCTGATACGTTGGATCTCCTTGCGTGTTTCGCGAGCTCGGAGGGTGTTGTCGGACAGTTTGCCAACTCAAACACGAAGGCTGATCCTCCCCAAAATCCACTCAGGACCTCGCATCTCCACATTTTGGCCTGTACTGTCTCTCTCTCTGTCTCTCTCTCTATCTCTCTCACTCACACACAGACAGACACTCACAGACAGACACACACACACACAGACAGACGTGCAATGTTGCTGGTCGGCCGCTAACCGTTCTCTCCGTGCAACGTAAAAAAAAAAAATCCCCTTCTTTTTTTCTTCCTCAATGTAATCGCTTGTTCCTCTTTGATGCACGTTTCACATTTGCATACATTTCTCTGAGGATAAATCTCTCTCTCGGTCAGATTGGAGGCATAACATTTAAATGAGGCTCTTGCTCCCCTACAAAGCCCCCTCCTTGCCAATCCATTCTTTTGCAAATGATTGCGGCTGTGCAGGGGAATGGGAGCGGGAGAGATGGAGAGGGAGAGGAAGGGCTTTGACTTGGTTGAGAGTGAGGCACAGCCAACCACAGTTCCACTGATTAATCTACTGGCTTGCCTAAACCCTTGCTGTGCGCATTTACATACTCTCAAGCAGGCTTTTCAGAGTACGAGGGCCGACGTTTCAGCACAAATCTCTCCCCGACAGCTGATGCACGGGGAAAAAGAGAATTGACAAGGGTTTCCCCCCTTCTGCAGCTTGTGGCCAGCCCCACGAGATGCGCGCACATGCAAGCACCACCCCAGAGGTGATGGAGATGGAGGGGTCAGTCAATCGAAGAGCACGGGGGGGGGGGGCGTTCGTTTTTCCGGCTTCGATAAGTAAGCCGTAATGTCGTTTGCCTGGGATCCGTCGCATTAGTTTTTTCCGCCCGTGAATCTTAATAGAAGGAATATTGTTGTCGGACAGATTCCAGCTGATTACCGGCGTTCGCAGCGACGCCGAGGCGTCTTCCGTGGCGGCTGCGGTTTGACCGGTTCAACGCCGCGCGTTCGATAGGGATTTGACGCACTCTGACCGATTTTCACTGTCCCTAACTGTGGGTGTTTTTGTTTCGCAGGCGGAAAAGACGGAATTTCAACAAACAAGCGACAGAGATCCTCAACGAGTACTTTTACTCTCACCTCAGCAACCCTTACCCCAGCGAGGAAGCTAAGGAGGAGCTGGCCAAGAAATGCTCTATCACAGTGTCCCAGGTACAGTACAGCGCCCCCTTCCTCCTGGATGACCACAGCACATCCACTCAACAGCCAGAAGTTGTCAAGTGTCAATTTGAGGGGAAAAAAAGAAATAAATAACCCCGATTTGAAAAAGGACCTTTGACCTTAGCGTGTTCTGGCTAGGTCACGGCATCGATCCGTTCGTCGTTGCGCCGACGATGCCGCGATCGACCGCAAACGCGCGTTCCCCCTATTGCGGCGGTCCGTTGATGTCAAACGGTTAGCTTTAACCCTTTAACGGTCGAGGGACGCAGCGGTACACAGCCGAAGTACCTGGATAGAGGCTGGACGACGGGCAGTATGTTGCCTCTGCCTGTCAGAAAAGGAACATGTTTACCTACTCCGCTGAGGGGAAACTTTGCAGGATTGATTCGCTTCTCATTTTAATGTTGTTTATCATTAGCACCGGTTTATCCCTGTAGCTTCATCTGGGAGTCCATTAGCCATAATGGGTGTTAGCGGATGTTGACTGATTGGTGCTAGCATGAGTTCTGATGATAGCTGCAGTCATGGTGACATAATGAGACTGTTATTGGCAATCATTCCATTCTGGCACTAATGTGGATTCACAGCACTGGTCCATGTAGCTCGCTCAACATGGCCTCTCAATCTGTCTGCAGAGGAGAGGAGCTGTGCCCCCCCCCCCCCCCCCCCCACAAGAGAATCCGCTACAAGAAAAACATTGGCAAGTTCCAGGAGGAGGCGAACATGTACGCAGCCAAGACGGCGGTGACGGCGGCCAACGTTTCGTCGCACGGGAGCCAGGCCAACTCGCCCTCCACCCCCAACTCAGCAGGTGAGGCCAAGGCGTGGACGCCCCCACCGCGTACCGTTGTTTACCCAACGCGCCGACGTAGTGCGGGGAGGGGGGGATCGGGGGGGATCGGGGGGAGGGAGGCAGATGGGGGTGGGGGGGAGGGGCCCCTGCACCAACACCAGGCCCTGCCAAACAGCCACAGTCTGTTTCCTTCCGCTAACGACTCAGCGGCGTCAGTCCCTGCTATATGCAGCCATACAGGGATATTGATTCCTCGCCGCCCGTGCCGGATATTTACGGGGGAAAACCGTGGCTACGAGGTCAGACACCTGGGCCTCATATCAAGTCTTAACCATGCTTACCGCCTATCCTCTTTCCATTCAAACCCATGTTTTGAACCGAGTGCCTTCTGCTTCCCCTAATAAATCACCATTCCATTCATCGATTAACCTCCCTATCCTTGTTTTGGGTCGGAAAGACAAACGCTTTTAGCAGTCGGTCTTCTGTGCGACACCAGTCCGACCCCCACCCCCCCCCCCCCCACCCAGCGTATGCCCGCTGCGTATTGACAGGATACAGTATGGCTGTGCTGGCCCCTGGTCTGTTTCTAACTGTTCCCCGTTCTCTGTCTTCTCCGCTGCGGGTTCCACGTTCTGTTTAGCATGTTGCGGCACAGCGCTCTCCGGTCCCTCGCGTAGCCGCCGCACAGCTCTTTAACAGCCTCCCACAGCCCTCTAACCCCTCTCTGCATGCCTGCACTCAGAGCTCGGCCCCTGTCTGGTCCTAGCCCACCCCCCCACCCCCTCCCCCCATCCCCCCTTTTGCTTGCTCTTGCTCTGCCTCTCTGTGAATCGGTGCTCCCTCTCTCTCTCTCTCTCCTTCCAGGTTCTGCTGGCTCTTTTAACATGTCAAACTCCGGCGACTTGTTCATGAGCGTGCAGTCTCTCAATGGGGACTCGTACCAGGGGGCTCAGGTAGGAGCCAACGTGCAGTCACAGGTAGGGTCCTGGGGCAGGGCTGCAGCAGATACCCCCCCTCTACCTCCCCTCCCTTCCCCGTACAGGACCCACACTAAAACCACCACCCCCCTTTTAAAGGCTCTCTGCCCTGCCTTTTAGGTTCTCATGGGTCTGGGTCTTGGGGAGGGAGGAAAATTACGGGGGAAACATTATGTTCCAGTACACTTTTTTTTTCTCCCGCTGGCTTGTTGGCCTTAAATGAGGTTCCAACTCTGAACAGTGTTCAATATTCTCACGTTGAAGATTCTATTATTTCATACTCCACAGTTTTTTGTTTTTTTTGCCTTTTTTTTGTTGTTGTTGGTCTGACTGGGTGTGGTTTCTCATCCCTGTGTGCGCGCGCGTGTGTGTGCGTGTGTGTGCGTGCGCTGCATTGTGTTCCTCCCGTCTGCCTCGCCTCCTGCTGTGCGTTGGGTCTCCGCGGCGCAGTCTGACCTTGCTTTGTTTGCTCTCCTCTGTGTTTCAGGTGGATACCCTTCGCCATGTTATCAGTCAGACAGGCGGATACAGTGACGGACTCACAGCCAACCAGATGTACAGTCCGCAGGGCATCAATGTAAGAGGAAGGCCAAAAAAAACACACCACAATCTCTTTTTTTTTTGGGTCGTTGTTGTCTTCCTTCCTCCAACCAATTATTTCTAAGCCATAGGGCTCAGAATGCCACTTAGTACGACTTGTCTCAGCTCTGCAGTCACCTAGTTGATTGCTTCTGTATCAGTCACGCCACGGGCGGCTCTCGGCCTCGCCGCACGCCGCGGTGGAGCCCGGCCACACGCGCCGCTCCCCGCCGCCATCTGAGCGTGTCACGTCCTATCAGCTCCCGCAGTAGCACCTGCAGCTACGAACCGCCGGGCCGCACGGGGGGGGGGGGGGGGGGTACGAGACAGGTGACACCTCCCGCAACGTCTCGCCTTCCAACCACCTGACCCTGATTAGAGGCCCGAGGGCCAGAGGCTCCCATCAGAGGCTCCCTGCCAGGAGCAAGGCCCCAGAGTGGCCCTAAATATAACACACAGCCGGGCCCCAGAAACACGGCCACTAGGCCAGGAGGGAATGTGTTGCCCATCTTGTTTTTATGTCAGTTTTTTATTTTTTATTTTTGTTCTGTTTTTATTTTTGCGGTATAACAAGAGTGTGTGTGTTTGTCTTGCATTGGTGATTGGGGGGGTGGTGTGCGTGCGGGGATGGGGTTTGGCGTGATGGCGCTGGGAAGGTGGGAGATAAAGTAGTTGTGGAAGGGGGTGGAGGTGGAGTGTCTGTGGCAGGGCGTGAGGGACCAGGGGGGGTAGTTAGCTGGCGGCAGCAAACAGCAGGGAAATTCACAGCGACAAGCCGTGTCGTAAAGGGGAAAATCGATCAGACAGACGCGGGGAGAGCGAAGTGTGGACTCGGGACAGCAATCCGAGCGCATTGCTCAGATCACGTTCCCGCCGCACTAATGGCCCTGACAGCGAGCCGCGGCGAGAGGGGACGAGGACGGTCACCGCAGCCCCTCGTTCCCCCTCCGCCGGCCCCCGCCGGCCCCCGCCGGGGCCTCAACAGCCTCATGATAATGAGACGAAACGTCTCCCGTATTTCCCAACGCGGCCGCGCGCGCTCCGACGCCCCTCCTGCGCTCGCTGCTCCTCCTGTTCCCAGACCCCAGGCATGGGGGGAACCCTGAGAAGCCAGGAACAACCCCCCCCCCCACCCCTTCCCTCCTCCTCAGTCCCTGTTCTCACACGGCTCTTTGACCTCACGCATACGCTCGTCTTGGGTCACACGCTCGCTTTGCGACGTCGTGACTGCTGCTCCGGGGTTGCTTTCTTATCATCTCGTGCCCTTAAGAGAAGAATGACTGGCAAGCTATCGTCCAGAGACGTTGGACTTTTGGATCTAAATACAATTTCGAATTATTCAGCCTCTTGACTATAAGAAATCAAATTAAAAAAAATAAAAAAAACATTTTAAAAATGGCACTCATGAAAAGCAGAGCCTTTGTGCCAAGGATTTACATTACAACACATTACGGTCTCAGTCCATGTCTTTGGTCTTTGTTTCAGACAAATCATCTCTTTCCCCCAAAAAGCACACAAACAAACCTCCCAAAAAAACGGTCACAAGGGGGGGGGGGGGGACAGCGTTCAGGACAGCCTCCCATCTAGGCGATGAAAGACTCCGCGCGTGGTTGATGATGTCTGAGCAGATACATAATGCGTTTTGCGGTCGACGAGGGCAGTAATTACAGCTCGGAAAATAGACAGAGAGTGTCGCCAATGTCAGACACTGGGAGACTTTTTCTCCTTCCATTTCTGATTACAGACTGCCTACTGCCTTAAATAACAGGCTTGGAATTGAAAGGCTGTCGCGCACCATTTCCAGTTTTTCTGATGGCATGAAATTTACTATTAATATCCCAAATGCTCTTTCACAAGCCTGTCTCCAGGATTCGAAATGGCTCACGAGCTTCTTCTTGTATTTTGATTCAATCTCCAGTGTCATCATTTGCCTCCATTGAATCCTCTTGTGGGCCTATTATGAGCCCTTTTATTCGATTTCCACAATTATCATGTACGCCATTTACGGAGACAGCCATTCACCCCGGTTCAACCCTGAGAGAGGAGACTGACGCGACGTCGGTCCCCTCGCCCTCGCTTCTCCCCCCCCCGTCCGTTAGCGGTAGGACGTCGATAAGTGACGCGTTTCGCCGCGGTTAGGTTGGGGAAGAGGGTGATTTGTTCGGGAGGGTTCGGCTTGGCTTGGTCCTAATGCAGGTTTGACTCGGGGCTGTGGTGGGTTGGCCCTCAGGTGTTTGCAGGGCCGTTCGTGCGTGGAGATGGGGGGTTCCTGCTGGACTCGGCCGTCGGGAATTTAAGAAACGGCATCTCAACGCTGCCCATGTTACACAGCTGAAAGATGCGGAGGGGAGCTTCTTTTCCGGGGGGAATGTTGCCGGACTGAAGTGTGTCTTGTCTTTTTTCCTCAGGCAAACGGTGGCTGGCAGGACGCCACGACCCCCTCATCAGTGACTTCACCCACGGAAGGACCCGGAAGCGTTCACTCTGACACCTCCAACTGATCTCTCCACACACCTCCCTCCTCCGCCCCCATCCGGTCCCCACGAACCACCACTACCAACCCCCTTCCCCTAAACACACACACACACACACGCAACCCGCAACACCTCTCCCCCATGTAGGCACCTCCATGGGGACTGGAGATGGACTCACCGGCCACAGGGCGGCAGACCTATGGGGATGGGGAACGGGAAGGAGACCGGCTCCACGCCACCCTCCACGGCGCTTTCGTCCCATCTCTGCAGCCGGGCCGTCGTCAGCCTGTCCATAGGTCTCACCTCCGCCAGTCATACAGACTGCCTCTCTGTCTTTATCTCACATTCGTACACGGTTGGCAAGAAACCGCGCGTACAACACGGCCCGTATCTTGTAGATGAAACGCTTTCTCTCTACCTCGATTGAAAATAACAAAAGAACAACAGACAGCGGCAAAGGAAAAATACCATGTTTTCTAAACCTTTGTAATTACTGGTATTCAATGTTTGCACCCACTCTGCTCATGTCCTGTCGAACGGCTAATTTTACGCCCGCGTGACTTGTTATCTTTCACGAACGTCTCGCTTCATCCACCGTTTTTTTTGTCGTTTTCCTTTATTTTGTTTTGTCCATAGTGCCAAAGTTCAACCTCGGAGGTGAATTTATATGATACGACATCGTACTTGTAAAAAAAAACAACAAAAAAACAATCTCACCTAGCATTTTTCACGCATTTGCTGTACTTTTGTAATATAACATTTCATGTTAGCAGCGTATATCAACTTTTATCGGCCTTTTCGCTTTTTTTCCGGCGTTCCAGTCGTTCTTTTTCGGAGCCTCTCGAGGAGGCAGAAAGACGAAACACGCTATACTGTCGGTTCCTACATCGTGTACCTACAACATCGAGCCCTGTTTGGTCAACAAAACTTTAGACAACATATCTGACTTTGTAAGATTCGCAGAACAAGTTGGGGGGTGGGGGGGGGGGGGGGGGTTTCAGCGTGGAAACAATGGATGGCTCCCGCTCCCGGAAACCGGTTCTCCGCTCTTGAAGCATCGCTTGTTTGTGCGCGCGGCATTCCGAGACGAGTCGCCCTGCATTCGGAAAATTGGCCTGGAACTTTGAATCGACGATTACCTTTCGGCAGTCATTATGATAAAGCCGATAAGGATTTAAGCACAGCGACTTCCAAGTGATTACCTTTCGGAAAGGATAACGTTTGTCTCTGTCGACGAGAAGTCGTGACAAAGACGAAACCTCTTGAGTGAGACTTTGATATTGTCCTTATACATTTGTAGAACAAGTAATAAACGGACAGGACATAGACCTTATACAGTAACAATACCACTGAACATCAGTGTTTTCATCATAGCCAAATACTGCTGGTAACCAAAATCACTTATGTGCAAAACGAAACGAAAGAAAAAGAAGCATTTTAACATCTTATTACAGATTAAGGTGGCCCCCTGTCAGTGAATAATGGAAACCATTTGATGGTCAGAAAGAACACGAAACAAATGTTTCTTTTCAGTTGGTGCTCTGCCATAACTATTGTGTTATTAATATCTCTCTGTTTTTTTATTTCGGTTTGAATAAGTATCGATACGTTTCGGTCCATTAACGCAGGTGTTCATTTCCCACACTGTTCACGTCGGTCATCGAGGTTTGCGTTCTCCTAATGTCCTAGTTGTTCTTGCTGAAGTGCTCTGGTTCCGCAACGACTTCAGTTTGAAGCTGGCATCTTACGACACACTTCGAGAACGGCTTCCCCAACCACATTTCGAAAAATCCACCAACAAATCCAAAATGTGAAAATCGGTTTGTGATTCCTGTTGTATGTATAGTAATACTGTAGCATTTTGGTCCAATGTTTATACATAACCACAAATAGTCTCCTAGAGGTATTCAGCATATTCACTCCGACACAACTTTGATACCAAAAATAAAACTGCAGACATTTTTTGTTCTTTACATTGGTTTCAGCTTTATCAAACGTTTTTTTTTGTTTTGTTTTTTTGGCGTGAAATTGTGTTCTCTGTTGTACCAATGAACGTCTCATGAATGTTCTGGTACTCTGTACTGTAAACCAAAACAAACAAAAAAACAACAAAAAAAAAACAAACAGTCAGAATACATTAGTGTTTATAGAGATGGAGACGAACACCCTTAATGGCACACAGATCTAGAAAATGCTAGGATATATTTTTACGTCCTCTGTGTTGTGAATAACTCACACCATTTCCCCCCTTTTTCATGTGGGTTGATATTGATTAAAGGAGACACAATTTATTTTGTTGTTAGCGTAACATGCGAATTCGCTCAAGAACGCTCTATCAATGTAGATACGCACCTTTTTACGTTCTTCTTTTTTGGCGCATTTTCAAAAAACATCGGTTTTTCCACGATGCAGCTCTGCCAGACATGAAGGACTGGTGTCCCCTACGATTAAGAACATCGTTTTGCTTCTCCTCTTATTTCTCCAGCCTCACCACCATCCTGCTTCTAAAAAATAGGTACTGTCTTTCGAAAAATGGACGCGAACCGTTAGTGTTAACACTGCCATGTGACGTGATAGTGTTTTAGCTCAATCAAACCCTTACAGCGTCTTGGAAACAAACTGTATATCCCTACCGACACCTGTTCTAGATGATTACAATGCCATTTTGATGATTCTCTTAACAAAACAGCGCATTTTATATTTGATAACCCTTTTGCAACCGGGGAGGAACAGCGTTGGATGACGTGAGAAAAAGACATAATATTTTGGTGGATATTTTCGAAACATTTAAAATGGTTCACTTGTGTGTGTGTTCCCCCCCCCCCCCCCCAATTCATTCTCCAATTGAAGGGCAGAACAGAGGCTCCAGACCTGTCCTAATTTGGGGTCTTCAAAGTATGCCTGTCCGTTTAATTGAGTTCCCTAATTACGATGAGAGCATTTCCTCCACGTGGCAAAGCAGTCGGTTTGCTTTTGGGATGCAGTGGGCCCTTCAAAACGCTAAACTCGACTTTTCATATTGCCTGTCCAATATCACTGTATTATCGAAGGGTTCATGTAATGACGCCTTTAGTTTTTGAATAGAAAAGGAAAAGAAACACACAAAAAGAAAGAAGAAACGAAAGAATTTGTAAAACATCAAATGTTTTATTTGTTGCATGTTTTTTGTTCTTCGATAAAATACCGTACTGCAGTGGATTTTGAATGTTACTTCTTTTTTACGAGGATTTCAGAGTGAAATCGTGGAGCCTTTTTCTTGACCGGTTTTAACCTTTAAGATCTCTGCATATGTAAAAAAAAGGTATACAAAATGGAAAACTATTGTCTTTTTAATTCTGATTCAAAAACCTGTTTTCTGTGGAGAAAATAGCTAACATGGTGTAGGTTTTTATGGTCTCTTAATTTGTACTGGTAATGCATATTCCAAATAAATAGTTTCTTTTGTTGCATAGACTTGACGTGTTGTCATTTATATCCATGTCAGAAACACACAAAAAGCACACGCTTAACGCGACATGTCACAAATAAGTTCAGTTAAGTAGACTTTTTCTTTTTCGTCTCTCCTCTAGACCTTTGGAAAACCCAAGGTCGGGGTTACAAGTTACTGTAGGATACAAGTTTACACCTTGCAGACGTGTCATCTACGCCGCGCCTCCGGACAAGATCGCGTGCGCGTCGCACTTTCCGAACTTGCGATGCCGACCGGGGGGCATTTTCTCACCGCCGCGGCGTCCGAGCTCACTGGAGGTCGAGCCGGAGACGGTGCGAAGGGGACGGTTTTCTCGCTTTTTTTTTTGAAGTGTGTGAAAGCTCCGTGCTTGTGGGTCGGGGAATGCCTGCTCCGCCTCCTCCCTCCCCCCTCTCCCCCCTTCCCTGCCCCCCCGAGCCAGTACCCAACACCCAACGCTCCCTCCCAGGCACAGTTAATGTGCGTTCGCAGAGAGAGGCGGGGCGCGCGCTTATCTCTCGCGCGCAGATAAACGAGACAGGATGTCTGATTCCACTCCTCCTATTCATCTGGTGTTTCTTTCCCCCCCCCCTCTTCCTCCTCCTCCTCGGCTCGCTGCTCTTCTTCTTCTCCTATTCATGGACTGGTGTTTTCTTTCCCCCCCCCCTCTTCCTCCTCCTCCTCCTCCTCCTCTTCTTCTTCTCTCCCTCAACTGAAAGAGAAGAAAAGGGGGTCTGAAACACCAAACTTTTGGATTAGGAAAGGCTTTCCAAAGCATCGGAGGTTGCCAAATTGCAGAGCGTGACAGATACTGTGGGAGTGACATGCAAACATGATCAAATATAATTACATGGGGATGCCTGCTTGATTTCTCAAAGGGGCGTCTTATGTGTTCTGTTTGAGGGATGAAAAGGCTGAACCGCTGGACGACCATGTGGTAATTTGTTCAAGCCATTGCTATACAAACCAAAAGGAGTTGTGAGATTTAGTAATTACTTGTTTCTCTCCAGTTCCTTAAGGAAGGTACAAATCCCATACTGAGTGGAAAATCTTCCCTTCATTCTCTTTAATTGCTTTATTCGTTGACAAACGGGCCGTATAGTAATTCACCGGAACGAATGTAATGTGTTGTAATTTACCTACGCCAAAATGCAGATGAACCTGTCGGGCTTGGCGCTCGCGACGAAACGGCGTTTGCTCCGGTGACTAAACAGGTGACTTCGTCACCGCGTTTGTCAGTTAACTTGACCCTCGCGCTCGCTCGCCGCGCTAACAGCGTTAACTCAAAGACCCATCGGACGAGAACAACATTCGCCCCGCTCCGTTTTCACGCCGTATCAATACCCCGACCAGACAAT
This sequence comes from Plecoglossus altivelis, assembly GCA_036571765.1. Lineage (NCBI taxonomy): Eukaryota > Metazoa > Chordata > Actinopteri > Osmeriformes > Plecoglossidae > Plecoglossus > Plecoglossus altivelis. The sequence goes on from BROE01000026.1 coordinate 6,446,041, forward strand.
CATCGGCGTTCAAAAACAAACGTCTCGACTCGCACTGTATCAATTTCAACACAATGCACGCACGCTGCCTGTATTGACGCTGGCGTTATTCACACGGTGCATAATGCTCCTCAACCGTATCAACGCCTGCCAGCACAATACGCATCCCTCCCCATGAAGAGAACCAAGGCCTAGGGGAGAATGGCTATTGAAGCGGAGGCATTGCTAGCTGTGACTGTGGTCTGACTGGAAGGCACGAGATAATGCCTCTGCTTTTGTTCTAGCAGAGGAGTTGGCTAAGGGACGCCTTGTCATCAGCGATCCAGCAGGGAAGGCCCTGATACGAACGGAGACGGATCGCCGTGGAGACGGCGGTGGATCGCGTTCAAGAGAGCAAAAAAAAAAACGAAAATGAACCGCGTGGCTCGTGTGCGGCGCGAACGTTTCCGGTCCGCAACACGTGGCAGGAAGGTTTTCAAGACGAGTACGAGGGTTTTCGTTTGGAAGGGAATTGCAGGAGGGTTGGAAAGCGTTCAGTTTGGCATTCGTTTGTGTGCTGGATTTTTGTTGTTGTTGTTGGAAAGCTTTGGTCCTTGTGATGCCTTTGCCACCCACAGATCTTTAATGAATTCCTGTGAAGCTACTCAGACTTCCAAGTTCTCATAAAGGAGACATTTTGAAAAGATTTCACAGATCCGTGCGTGTCATCATAGCCTTTCAAGTACTTTAACCGTGTAACGCATTAAAATGTTGTAGGAGTTTGAGGTTGTCGAGTGTTATATGATGTTTGCCCAAAGCGTCCTTAATGAGCCAGATATGGACCTTATCTTTTTCTTCAAAACATGTGGGGCAAATTTTGCTTGAAAACTGTGCCCAAAGACATTCTTAGAACAAACATGAATCCAAACCCAAATGATCTCTATGCAACATATCTCCAAAATGAAACTGAGATGCTAAATACTTTCCTCTGTAGAAGATCAAGGACATGGATACAGTTCAACTGTGTCGCAATCATCATATCATTCAACCCCTTCGCTATCTGCGCACAGAATAGAATGTTCGGCGTTGAAAACGCGAACACATTCAAATGCGTTCAAATTCATGAATACATTCAAAACGACTACTAATTGAAAAAGGCACCGTTGTGTAGGGAGCCGAGCCAATACTATGTATTATGTGTAAGGTTTGGCAACAAGGACTACACTAAGACTCACTGTAAAATAAATGTGCCCATTACATAGGGGAAGCCGTTATAGAACATTTATTTGGAAACAGCCGCAGATTATATTTGTCATTCCATTTTTTTTGAAGGGGGGGTGGGGGCTTTAGAGGGAATTGAGTGCATGCCCCCAAGTTTGCACCGTCTCGTGAACTCGGATGATTTTCGGAGAACGAGGGCGTTAGGCGGCTGTCACGTTGAGTTTTCCTGCCTCCCCAAACGCAACTTTGCTCAGAGCCTTAAACCGTTGCATAGGCCCCGCCCCCCTCCCGCTGAGCTATCTGTGCTAGAAGGTTATGTTACTTACAGTTAACATGTTTCTCATGTGAGACTAGCATGTGCCGTGACAGCAAGTTATACCGTCGTGTGTGGTGTTTACTCATAGGCATATACGCTGCAACGTTTCAATTTCAACGCGGATTCGATTACAAGCAGATTCTGTAGAATTTACAGTATGGCAGTTGGTATATACTATGTAGACCGAAATTATGTGGCCTCGGATTGCTGTGAATCGCTGCTGACCCCTCATGGTCACTTAAAACCAGCGTTTGTTCTGCAGAAAGACACTGGGTATCCATCATGTACAACCTCCTGTCAACAATTGAGCAGAATGAAACATGCTGTAGCTAATATGCTGTGGCTTAAAGTGAAAATACACCATTAAATGTGTCTGTCACTGTCAACTAGATTTCCCCAGAGGTCATTGCCGAGTTCATTGTCGAGTACACTAAAAGGCTTTCATTCACCCCAAGAATTACAGTAAACACGGTCGAAATACAAAACGGAGAATATTACAAACAGAACGTGGTCTTCCTAACGCACCGGGAGACTCTCTTATTAAGTTTACACATGAGAAAACATCCTGCGCTCTATGCAATTAATCTTGTGACTAATTTCCAGTACACATTACTAAAACATTTAACAGGAGAAATTCATTTATCACGTAATATAATACTCCATAAAATGCTAATTGGATGTCTACAGAGGTCAACCCAATCCTTAACCCCCTTTGTTAGCAGTTTCTTGTCTTCCAACTCCGCTGGGAGAGAAAAGTGCGATCTTTTACCTAACAGCCGAAAAAGACAATTAATCTTTTGAACGCCGCGCAGTTCCGCTCAATTCCCTGTCATGTAAGGATGAGTGGATTAACAGACGCTTTGTTCTGAAGGCACGAAAATGTCCATTAGGGCCTCGCGTTTGAACACATCTAGAGATACGACGTGACCCTACGCAGCTTTCAGCTGTCTCAGCAGAGTCTGTAACCAGCGCGGCTGACACTGCAAGATGTCCGCTTGGGGGACAGAGGGTGTATGTAGGTCATCCAGCGACCTGCGTCGTGTGTGACAGCACAGCGGTCATTGTCCTTGGTCCTGCCGGCCTGGGCAGGACAGGGATTGGAGTGGACAGACCACGGGCACGGAGAGGCCCCCCACGCGTCAGCATGAACTTTCTCATGTCCTCCCTTCAGCACTTTGACGTTATCAGGGCGGACAGAGCTATGTCCAGCCACATCACTCTCACCGTTGCTCCATTATTCATAATAGCCTTAATGTAAGAGCAGTGCAGGAGGAGCAAAAAAGGCTACTCAAAACAGCTTGGTGGAGACTGCAGGTTCATAGTAGTTTAGCGGAGCACCGATAGACGACTTTACCTATGAACGACCCCCCCCCCCCACACACAACACATCACAACACACACATCACCATTACAGCATTGAGACAAAATTACGGTGACATCCATACAATTCACAGCCAATAAATATTGTAATTTCCAAAGATAAAAAAATGAACTCGCTGTTTGAACACTTTAATCTCCCTCCACTCTCCACTCACATACTACTATTATGATTCTGTCGGAAACCGTTTAATTGCAGAGCATTGCCATCTTGTGGTCAAAGTGTAAAAGTGTCCCCAAACGTCCTAAATTTAAAATGTCCACTGAGAATTGTAAAAAATACGGTGACATCCATACATCCAGGCATAAATATTGTAATTTCCAAAGATAAAAAAATGAACTCGCTGTTTGAACACTTTAATCTCCCTCCACTCTCCACTCACATACTACTATTATGATTCTGTCGGAAACCGTTTAATTGCAGAGCATTGCCATCTTGTGGTCAAAGTGTAAAAGTGTCCCCAAACGTCCTAAATTTAAAATGTCCACTGAGAATTGTCTGTAATCAGGGTCACTGAACTATCTATAATTCCAGGAATCTGTGTGTCTGTTATTGTTATGGTCACTGTGCCCAATACATATATTAGCAGGAATCTGTGAGTGTGTACCCCCAACACAGGCACCATGCTCTACTTCAGGGGTGTCAAATCCTGGTACTCGAAGGCCACCGTCCTGAACATTTGAGACGTTTCCCTGCTCCAGCACGCCTGATTCTAACGGATCATTATCGAGCTCTGTGGAAGCATGATAACGACACACACCTGTGCACTAAAGTTTAAAAATCCACACAAATATATAGTAGTAAATCCATTTTTATTTTCAGTGAAGATACCAGTAAACAATCCCATAGAAAGCTGTTTATTCATTTTAAAGACACATGACAGGTTATACTTGGATGACTTTCAATCGTTTAAACTATATCAGAGAACGATCTTGTCCACGTTGAAGAATCTTATCGGTTATAGGGATGCATCGAACCCGAGGCTGACTTGATGTTGGTCTTGATGTTACTAGGCATTTTTCCTGGGGAAAAACAAACAAACAAAAAGAACATTCCTTAGAACGTCATTGTACAGACATTACCCACAGCCCAGTGGCGGCTCCTGCCAAATCTCTAAGGGGGGGGCAAATGTTTGGATGATTGATAGGGATAAGGTTACCCATTCAATTGATAAATTAACAGCTAGTTAAGGATATAGAAGAATATTGGAGAAAAAAATCTCTCCCTTTCCCACTTCCCACAGCCCACATCTAACCCAGTCAGCATACCTGGCTGCCCTTGTTGCTGGGTTGCAGGACCTCCCATCCCAGCCTGTCCTGGTGCCCCCCCGATAGTGACCTGCTGCAAGGTGGGGCCCCCTGTCATCATGGCCCCTTGCCCGGGGTGTCCGGGAGCCACGGGACCCGGGGGTCTGCATTTCGACAGTCCCTTCCCGAAGCCCACAGCGGCCACCAGGGCGTTGGTGTCGGCGGGGTTGAAAGACGGCTTGTTCTGTCGTATCGCTAAACGGAGGAGGGTACAGGAAGGGCGGAAGCGTCAATGTTTGGGGCCTCCCCCCCTTGTTAACCTCTACTTAGAAACCCTTTCACCTGATAGGGGGAACGGCTTACCTGCGCTTTCCGCGTCTCTGTCGTCGCGGGGGTTGTTTAGCTTCTCCAGCAGGTTTGAACAAAGCTTGTTCAAAGTCTGGATCTGTTTCTATAAGGTGGGGAAGTAAGTAAGGTTTTACGTAGTTATGTTCTGACCAAAGTAGAAGAATTAACGTCGGTTCCATCCCGATGAAAAAGTCGGTTGCATCTCTACCCGGATATAGGATCCTCCCCCCCGCCGCGATCGCCGATGGAAAAGGTTACCTGGGCGAGGTCGGGGCCGATACGGGCGGCTTCGGCACTCAGCTGCTTCTCCTGCTCCTCCACCTCCGGGTCAGGCTTGGTCCGGAGGTGGTCCGGCACGATCTCATGGCTGAACACTGGCACGCGTTGCTCTGTAAGTTTCTGCCAGTGGCAGCGGAGAACGGCCGTGAGTTAAATGGGCCTCGCGAAGAGCGCAGGCGCAACGACAGATGGAGAGAGACCTTCCACAGTATAGATACGTACTGCTAGATCCTCGTCCCTGTCTGGAGACAGCAGGAGCGGTATGATGACCTGATTGCGGAAAGAAGGCGTCTTCTCGTTCCGCAACAGTTTGTTGATGGTGTTCAATTGGCCAGACAACAAGGCAAAGTTGTCTAACACCGAGGGCCTGCGCGACAAATAAAACGGGACATGTTGATCTTTTCGTAATAGTGTGTTTCTTTGAAGTAGACAGCAGTAGGATGCTAATAACGGATAAGTATATAGGTACTCTTACCATGTCAAGCGATCGTACTCATTTTCCAGTTTATAAATGAAGTTGTGCAAGGCGTTTTTCAGATGGGCAACGCGAGAAATAAGTGATTCCACCGCTGCCTCCAGCTGCTTTTCTTCCCGTTGCTTGACGGAGACGAATAAAAACAATCAAATAATTACATCACATGGGTACAGTAGATTTCTAGCTATCAAGAATATCCGTTGACAGCAAGATTGCCACACTGGTGCTAATCTAGTTGCATGCACCGTAAAGCTAAACGAAAACGACTCCATAATCCAGTAATGCTATTATGACAATAAATACCCTATATAAAAGGTTAGCCTATCTAGGTAGAGCTATAGCTTAAATAATCGAGTGGCACTCACCTGCATAATTTTTATCCACCTTTCTCTATCAGTAAACCGACAGATGTTGTTATCCACCAACTAGCTAGCTAAAAGCTGATCTCGGAAGTAAAGCAGACGAGGCTTACGGTCTCTTGTCTGAACAAAGGGAATAGCGATTATTGTTCCACATACTTTCAAGTATCCATAATAAAACGGTTTTAGGTTGAAATAAATTCTCAATTAATGCGTAGCTACTAGATGTTAATTTATGGTCACAAAATATAAAATAAATCCGGTTCGTTGATACACAACACTCAGTGTCAGTATGGTAGGACCCAAATCGAGCTAGTGTTCAACCGGATGAGAAACGAAGACGCAACTCAAATACACTTCCGGGTCTCAAGAAATAGTAAACAAAATATAGCAACAACGAAGCGCCGAACCACACACCCGAATGAAAACCGAATTAACGTGGCGCGTTTCCTAACCAAAGACTGCAGATACACTCGGAGCCTGCATCGAAAGTGCAAGTTATGCCATACAAGGCATGGCAGAGAGACAGGACAATGAGGTTAGCAGCAAAATCACATTGCTGAATGTGCACGAGTTTTGCCTATTGACTAATTGACCTGTCATTGCTTCCTGCCCCATGCAACGGCAGTTTCGCGTTCTGGTAACCTAGTTAGCTCCATAGACGGCAGTTCAAGGATAAAATGCGGTTGTGACATAGTTTAGGAGGGATTTGCACTGAATAGCAGGCTATATTTATTTTGGTTCTGTGGTCGTATCTTAAGCTAGGAAAGGAATTGTGCAGTGTCAGGTTGCGTCACATGGCTTATGCAGTGAGTTGGTTTTGGTTCCTTGGGGTATGGATGTGTCGTAGTTTTCATACTACCCTTGAATATATGCTGTGCTCATTTCGACATTATTCACTATACAGTAGATTGTAAAAGTGCCTTTCAGTATGAACATGAAAGTTGTTTGTTTAGCATGAATTCGAGTTTTGAGCATTGTACTTCCCCTGTTGAAAGAGAAACACGAACAGGATACTATCATTTGATTATATTTACGATGCCCTGAGAGGTTAAGTGAAGTCCGACAGACACTAAAGGCAAATGCTTCTACCTCACCATGTGCGGTGTGTGCAAACCCCCACGGAGAATGAAACGTTACGTTGCAGGTTAGTCTTCGATACTTGAACCTACGATTCACCTTATTTGGACTTTCTTCTCAGGTGGAGGAGGCAGGTCAAGTGTTCCTGCTGATGAAGGAAGAGTATCGCATCTCCCGAAACGTGCGTCTAGCTTGGTTCCTCTGCAAACTCAATCAAGTCGTCTGGCCGGCGTCCAAGTCCGAACTGGTGAGTCCGCCACGTTTTTGATTTCGAGCCCCGCGTTCGAAAACGCTTTCGGGCGACCGGCTTACCATCCGCTGACGGGTTCCTTTCACTGCACGCAGCTGAACTCCGAGAATGAGCTGGACGTACTCAGCATCTTGCCCAAGGGATGGCTGGCAGATTCGGCCCCTTCCACCCTCCCTTACCTGCTGGTGCCCTCCACCCGGGTCTCCTTCCTGGCCCGGAGGTACCGCTTCATCATCGAATTGGACCTTAGCCCCTCCACTCGCATCGTGGTAAGGTTGGAGACTTCGTTGACAACAGTTACGGCGGACGGATGTTCGTCAAATATATTTTTTTGTTTTGTTTTTGTGTGTGTTGTGACTTTTTCACAGTTGTGTGACGAATGTCACCCCTGAATGGGAAGGTTATTTCGGTCGACTGGCAAGATGTAGTCAGGCGTTTACTCCTTCGAATGATGTTTGGGGCGGCTGCTTCACCGCCCGTTGTAGACGCCGTGTGATTTGTTTTTTCGCAGGACGACAGCACGGGGGAGATGATATTCGACGAGGTCTTCCACGCCCTGTCGCGGTGCCTAGCCGGGCTCGTCCGAGCCTTCCACGTCCCCGGGACTCGTCTGGTTTTCCAGCCGGAGATTTTCGTCACCATTCTGGCGTATTCCTCCATCATCGGGCTCAGTTCGCACCAGGTGCTTACAGCGTTCGACCCTATCGTCCCGTAAACCGACCTGCTTCCGTTGCACGGTCGGCTAAGCTTGAACTTTGAACTTTCCCCCGGGAGCTGTGAACTAGTGCCCGTACCGGTGTTAAGAGTCAGAACCAGAAGAGACGCCACACTGAATACAGTTATGTAAGTTAGCCTTTTTGTTTTTTTGGGGGGGCACACAGGTGCTGGTACAAGGTTGTCAGCTGGACCGGACCGACTTGGACCAGTTCTTGCAGCAGATCTACCAGCAGCTTCGGGCGGTGGAGAACAACATAGCGGAGGTCCTCCAACTGCAACACAACCAGGCAGGTTTGACCACGTCCCCCCCCCTTGCTCGACCTCGGTTCGAAACGTCCCTCCCCTTCCCGCGACCCCCTCGTTGCGCGTCGTCATCATCATCCTCCTTCCTCCCTCTAGTCCTCCGTCCCCAGCCCGGGGCTGGCCGGCGACGTCGGCGACGAGCAGCCGCAGAAGAGGCAGGCGGTCTCCGTGGTGACGGCCGACGTGGGGCTGGTCAGCATGGTGCGGCAAGGGATCCTGGCTCTCCAGCTGCTCCCGCCCAACTCCAGCGCAGGTGAGCTCGCTCCGTTTCGGATTTTTGGATCAGATGGACGCTTTACTTTTCTGTATAAAAAAGGGTGCCTAAGTCTTAGAACTACAGTTCCATAGAAAAGATCGAGAGTTTTCCCCCACAGAACTGGATGTTGGGTCAATCGGTAGCTGTACGATAACTTAGCCATCCCCCTCGTTTCTTTCGGAAGTACAGGTGGCGTGATCGTGTTTTCGCCACCTTTTTCCCCCAGGTATAATCATAATCACGGATGGAGTGACCAGCGTGCCTGACGTAGCCGTCTGCGAGACCCTCCTCAACCAGCTGAAGAGCGGCACCATCGCCTGTTCCTTTGTGCAGGTACAGAGACGACGGCTCCTCACGCTTATCATACACGTGGCCGCCAGTCTTCCACTCGGCAAGCCCCACACTGCCTAGCTGTTAATGTTGGCCCGTCGTCTCCTTCGACAACCGAGTCGTTTGATTCGCTCTCCCGCAGGTGGGTGGGGCCTACTCCTACGACTGCAGCTTCGGGTACATCCCCAACGTGGAGCTGATGAAGTTCATCTCGCTGGCCACTTTCGGTTCCTACATGTCCAGCTGCCCCGAGCCAGACCCGGCTAGCCAGGACATGAACACCTACCACAGGGCCTTCCTCACCTACTCCTTCCTGAAGACCAACGAGTCCATGAACCCGGAGTACTACTGCAGTAAGAGCCTTTCCAGCGTTTGCTGAAAACGCGCTTCGGGCACGGTTACCTGCCTGAGTATTGTTGAGCCGTGAAAATCCACGACTCTTTTTCTTTGAGTGCAAAGCTGTTTTAGCTGCCTGGGAGATATTCTCCCATACAGACAAGAGACAGGTAGCCTAAGGACAGGCCAATTACCTGGGCTTTTTAGCTGAACGAATGCTCTGACACAAAGTAGCTTCACAAAGGAGCCCTCTCCCGGCGCCAAATATGCTCTCATCTTTCATCTTCAAATCTTCTTTGAGCCTTGCCTAGTCAGTCAGCGGTTCCTTTTTTTGAAAAGGTTGATTACGTGTTATGTCACAAGTGCCAGAGGTAATAACTGGTTGGAGTTGCCAGCTCTCTAGACGGCGAGAAATGTCCAGTCTTTTGGTTTAATTTAGTCTTCTTGGCCGTTAGATGTCTGCAGTCCGTATAAAGGTACTGAATTGAGTGAAATGGCTCCATTCGTTGATGTCTTTTTTATAATGAATGTAGTGTAGCATAAAATGAAATTTGATTGATGTGCAGACCGAGCACAGGTGGGTGTGCGTATACCAGCAAATGGATGTGAAAGTACTATTTCGGTTTGAAGTATTTTTTTATTTCTTTCTGTAAACTGGTCATGCCAGCTTGAAAAGGGAACCAATACCTTGCCTATTCACCAAGGGGCATGCCTTGTTTTCCCAGTGTCAGACCACAAGCTCTTTAATGAGCACCTGGTGTCTGCCAGCGAGAACCCAGCGCTGGTGATGCGTAGGAAGAAGCACGCGGAAAAGGAAGTGCACGCCCACCTGGTCAGCGTGGTGTCCGTCCGCCTCCGAGAGGGCTACACCATCCGGGAAATCCACCTGACTAAAGGTGCGGTCCCGCCAAAACACCCAACNCAGGTGGCGCTCAGCTGGAGGTGAAGCTGGTTCTTCTGTGGAAGCACAACATGCGCATCGAGTACCTGGCCGCGGCCCCCTGGCCCCTGGATCCGGCCAAGCGCACCACCCGGGTGGAGGTGACCATGGAGGGCAGCTACGACATCCTGCACGACATCAGTTGCACCCAGAGGAAGCCCATCACCAGCCCGTACCGCACTGCAGTCATCCGACGCTTCTGGAACACTCTGCAGAGGTCTGCCAACCGTTAGCCCATGTTAACATGAGTCAGGGTAGTCATCGGGGCGTTCCCCTCCGGCTTACTGACGCCCTTCTGATCCGTGACAAAGGAGGCTATCTAATAACCCAAACACCACCACCCCCCTCCCCCACATACACACACACCCACCCACCTTAAGGGAAGCCCCCCCATTGGCTCTCAAGACACAAGTTGGAACACTGGTCAATGGTCAATCTGATAAAGATCCCTCCCTTATACCCCACCTCCCCACCCCACCCTCATTCCCCACAACGCCCTACCAACAGCATCAACGCAGAACCGATCAAATGCGCGTCCCACCTGGCAGTCCTTACACACGGGTCCCCAGAGAACTACACCATCCCGGAGAGCACCAAGAACGGCGTCCCTCTCTTCTACATCCCCCCCGGGTCCACCACGCCTGTACGTACGTTCAGCCTTTAACACCTGCATCGCACTAACGCCCCCCGCGCCCGTCCTCCTCAGCCTCCCCAGCCAAAGACTCGCTTCTGAGTATCATTCGCTGATGTTTCTCTCACTCCCCTCTCTCCCCCCCTTCTCCTCCTCCCTCTCCTCCCCCCAGGTGCTCTCCCTGCAGCACGGCGGCTCCAAGGACTCCTCCCAGTCCCAGTTCGCCTCCTACTGGAAGCCCATCCTCTCCATGGACGCCAACTTCTGGCAGCGGTGGCTGCACATGCACCGCATCGCCATCATCCTGGAGCACGACCTGTGAGGCCTTTCGCCCCACAGTGGCAGAACGTTTGACTGGAGCGTTCATTTAAAAAAAAAAAATTGCCACCCGTTTGGTTTCTCCCCTCGAGTCATTGTAACGGTGTCGTCTTCTCCACAGGCCTGTACCCAAGCACCTCCACACAGCCGGGAGCAATGGCCGCTTCAGCACCATCCAGTGCCGGATCTCCCACTCCGCCCTGACCTCCCTGCTGAGGGACTGGAGCAGCTTCGTGCTGGTCGAGGGCTACTCCTACGTCAAGCTCATATACAGGTGCGGACGCCGGGAATCTTGGGAAACGTAGTCCTCAGGTCGCTTAGACGGCGTTAGCCTGTTAGTAACGGTCGTTGTTGTCTGCAGTGGCTCTGAGCAACCGCCCAACTCCTTCTACCTGGTGCGTCTCATATCCAAAGCCCCCTGCATGGTGCTGCGCCTGGGGTTCCCCATCGGAACGCTGGCCCACACCCGGAACAAGGTACGGGGGGGTGCGACCCAACAACCCCAGCCTCACAAAGTGTTCGAATGCGCTTCGCAGTATTTGATTTTTGCCAAACCTTCCCGTCTTCACCCCCCCAAACCCAGATAGTGGCCATCTCCGGAGCAGATCTTGAAGCTGCGCTTCCCCCACCGTGTCCAGAACAAAGAGGCCACGCCCAGGACCAAGAGGAAGATCCTGGGGCACCCCTCGCCCTCGCAAGTCCTCCTTCCCGCCCCAAGCGCTCTTCGGGACCGGCGTGCGTGGTGGTGCTCAACAAGCCCCTGGAGAAGCTGCTCATTCGGTGGGGGGAGGGACATCCTTTTCAACATTTACCCTCCCTTCCGTTGAGAAGCTAACGTTGTGCCCCCCTTCCACCCCCCTCTTCCCCCCTTCTCCCTCTCCGCAGGTATGAGAAGCTCCCCTCCGATTTCCGGACGCCCTTCATCCTCAACATGGAGAACTTCACCCAGCCCGCCAGCATGTCGGCCCCCCTCAGCGTGGCGGCGAACCGCACCGCCTCTTCCACCCTGGCCTCCCTCTCCCGCTACTTCCTCCACCGGCGCTGGGTGTGGACGGTCCAGAACGCTCCGGGGACGGCCGTACCCCAGCAGGCGGTGGCCCACATCCTGTCGATGCTTTCCGAGTGAGTTCCTAGCCGCAAACACCCTGGCGCGCTGCTAGCCAGCTCCACAACAGGAACAGGAGCCGCAGCCAAACATCTGTTCCGAGCGTCACGACCCTGAGCGCGCTGAGGGTTTACCTATCGAAACCACCGTTCAAACGGGTGAAGGGAACATGATATCGCCGTTTTGATTATTCAAAATGCATTTGTGGTTTTCATTTATTCAACGTTACGCTGTTAGTGCTTAAATAATTAGCTTTCATCCCCCCCCACCCCCTCCCACACACACACACACACACACACACCAACCAGCAGTGTTCATGAATAAGTAATGACAACAGAGTTTGGCTCGGGTTCCCGAGTAGATAAACAGAGAGAGTCGCTCGACGGCATCCGAAAGCGTCGCCTGAGAGTGGGTCCCTGTGTTTGCCCAGGATCCGTCTGTCGGAGGGCTTTCATTTCGCCGCCAGCGGGGAGGGCATTGTCAACATGGTGATGGAGCTGCCAATGAAGGTGAGACAACATGGGACTGCCGCCAAAGAACAGCTCATATTTGCCAGACGACAGCACTCTCAGCCACTTTACCCATTAAGCACAGAGGTTGACCGCGAGGCTGGTTTTGACATTTCTGACTGACCGCTAACCATAGTGTTTTGTCTCCGTGACGCAGTACATAATTACCTTTTTTTTGATTATGATTATTTTTCCACATATCCATGTTACTCAAGGACATGCCCATAGCCAAGGAAAGAAGCAATCCCACCTGTATTGTACAGTACATCCTTTTCCCCCCTCACTCGACGTCGACCAAAGACAGGTAAGGATACGAAATCGGGGAGAAAACCGAGACATTTCTACACGTTTGTTTTATTTAAGAATGGACGTTAGACATCCTTGGGACAGGCACTTGGGTCCATTGTGTAAACGTTTCCGATTTAGCCACACAGGCTAACTGTCCGCGTCCAGCCCTCAGCAGGTCGACGGCATTCAAAAACATTTGAAAAAACACAAGTCCCCTACTATGTCTCCTCCTCCTCCTCACCTCCTCGCCTCCTCTGTCCTTCCTCCTCACCAACCGTCGCCGCGGGCCTCCAGCTTCTCCACCGACGACGACAATGACACGGAGGTGGAGGCCGTCGACGCCGACACGGAGCTCAACCTGGTGACGGAGTGCTGGGTGGAGCCGCAGAGCGGTACAGTGATGAGCTGTCTGGATCAGCACAGGCACTTCAGGGGCCTGGTCTTCCAGGAGATCCCCCAAGCGGTCAGCAAAGCCCACTGTCATCAATATCTAAAATATGTATCGTATATATATATATACAAATGTGTATGTGTAAATGTGTGTAATATATGTACAAATACACAATTTAAAACTAAACAATAATGATAATAATAATGATGATGATGATAATAATAATTTTAATAATGAAACAAATGTACACCATACACTGACAGAGGTCTGCTCTGTATGCCTCTGCGATGCTAGATATGAACGTGACTGCTCTGTCGACAGATCTTTCCCCGGGACTTGACCTGCATGTCCACCATGTTGACCTTTGAGTATCTGAGCCAGCTGTGCCAGAACAAGGAGCAGGTTTACCCCAGCCCCGGAGCCAAGGACATGGGAGGTGGGTACCACGCACAGCCCCTACGCTGGCCCCTTGTCACCCAGAACACCGACCCATTAACATCCACAACACGTACACGCTCCACCCCCTCGGTCTACTCGAACCCTGGTCTGCGGACCGTTTAGAAACCTCAAACGTAGCGGCGGATTGATTTGTTTAGTGTTGGGCGGGGTAGGGGGAGGGGGGGAGGTCCGTTCGTCCGTCCGTCCCTCAGACTGATGTTCTTAACTGGCTGTGGCAGGAGAAAGCCCTGCCCTGGAGGACTGCATCCACACGGTGCCCTTTCAGTTTGACCTCATCCAGTTGCTTCCCAAGTGCCAGCAGATCGAAATCTTCTTCCTCACGCTCGGGAAAGGTGACCTTTTTTACCCCCTTTTAGCAGCATAATCCATGCCTTGATAACTCACTGGATTAAAGGGAATGGATTCTGGCGGATTGACAACCTTTCTCCCCGTTACCATGGCAGTGGAGGGGGATGAGGAGCACCAGGATGCCCCCTGTCTGCCCAACGAGATACTGCTGGGCTTGTTCCACGGCAGCCTGCAACAGGAACTGAGCGATCGGGAGCTCCCATTGGCCGACAGCGACCACGCGGCCTTCATGCACCACATCCTCCAGCGCGAGCGGGAAGGCCACGTCGCCCCTTTCTCTCTCCCCGTCATCAAGGGTGGGTCGCTCAGGCGCACCTGCTTGTGTTACAAAGTTAGCTTACTCGAGCTAACGCTAGCTAGAGTTAGCTACAGACCTTAGCTAACTCTGTAGCTAACGCTAGCTAACCCTAGCTACCTCTGTAGCTAACGCTAGCTAACCCTAGCTAACTCTATAGTTAACGCTAGCTAATTCTATAGCTAACGCTAGCTAACCCTAACTAACTCCAGGCTGACGCGGTGTGTTGTCCTCACAGAGGAGTGGCTGAGGCCTCCGGACAAACAGGACGTGGGGACGTCTCTTCACACCGTGGGAAGCAGCAAGGAGGTCACTGGCTCCACTAGCACCTTACAGGTACAGCTCCCAGCCAGCCAGGGAAGGTTCTAGACGAGGGGGGAGGGGCAAGCTGGGACCAGTTGTACTGTGAGAGGGAACATTCTTCATCATTGTTGCCATATAGTTTTCCTCACTGCATTGAAGGTACAAACAGGCAAAATACCATGTTCTTGAATTGTTTCGACTCTTCGTGTGTCTCCTCTCCGCCAGAGCTTCAGTAACGCCGACCTGGTGGACGAGGAGCCCGACGCAGGCCACAGAGACTACTCCACGCCTCAGTGGAAATGCTACGCCAAGTACATCAGCTCCCAGCAGATCCTCCTCACCTTCCTTCCTGCCACCTTCACAGGTGCGCTGCCTCTACGAACCCATAACCCCACCACACTCTGGGGTTGGAGTTCCTCGTTCGATGCACTCGCCAAGGGCTGTTGACACCTCTGTGTGGAGGGAGGGAGAGGGGGAGTGGGCGGGGCCTATTTGCCCAGGTATACTAAAGGTTTGTTTCTTTCCTCTCCAAGACGTGCAGATGTTAATATCCTCTGGCCTGGAATCGGAGCTTCAGAGTGGCACCATGTTGGAGGAGGACGCCATCACGCCCGGCCACCAACCCCAGGCCAACGGCCTCTCAGGCTCTGCCGACGGGCTGGAGAGGTGCAGAGACGGGCCCGGGAGGAGCTCCGCTGGCGGGGCCTCGTCGCCCCTCCTCTCCCCCGGGTCGGACGGCCCGACGACGGCCCCCGGCGAGAGCTCCAGAGAGGGGCAGGGCAGCTGGGAGACCAGGGACCTGGAGATGGAGAACGGATCTGCAGGTAAAGGTCCTAACCTGCTCCCCCCCATCCCCCATACGCACGCTCTCTCTCACACAGACTCTCTCTCTCCCCCTAGTGTTGGGGGAGAGGGACGGCGTGCAGTTCTATGAGCCCCACAAGAGGGACTTCCACATCAGCTTCGACAGACAGACGTCCCAGCAGAGCTCCAGCGACCTGGCCCGGCCGCGCTGCCCCGTCTACGTGTACAACTGCTCCCTGGACTCCCTGAAGGAGCAGCTGGTGCACCCCCTCTCCAACCGCCAGCCCCGAGACGTCTTCTTCAGGTACAAAACGCTGCCCCCTAGCGGCAGAGAGCGCGCGCAGCAGGTCTAAAAACCGCTTCCACGCGTACATGCAAAAAAAAAACGTCCATCATTCGGATTGTGCCGGAAGCTTCTGGCAGCGGGCCTTTGCCAGGCTCGCTGCGGTCACGTGGAAAGCTCCCCCTCCATGCTAACGTGTGCATCTCTGGTTGTCTTCCATGGGTGAGAATAGACCTCAAGATGCTGCCTCCTGGGAGATGTATCAGCAGATGAAGTTCAGGTAGCATTGCTCGCTGCTTCCCCGCCTCTCAGCTCTTCTGCTCCCTCCCTGGAGCTGTGGGGGGGGGCCTGGGTGGGCTGGGATGGTGGTGAAGGGGGGCATAGAACCTAGAGGAGACACGCTCTTCTGCACGCCAGGAATAAGCGAGGGGTGTCCGATCAGGGTGGACCTTTGTGGCAGCTTCTTTTGTTATCTTAAACCTCCCTCCCCCCTCCCTCCTTCCTCCCTCCCTCCCTCCTCTCTTCTCCTCTGGGGTTTGTTTTACTATAGGAACAATGTATCTGCCTCCAGAGCGCACAGCCGTCTCCATCGGGGGGTTTTGGGGGGGGGGGGGGTAGGGGGAAGTGAACCGAAAAAAAGTGACCTCAGAGCGATAACACGCTCACACTGCGGGAACCGAACCTGGCTTTGAGTGCTTCGATTCACTAAGGGAGGGTCAAATTTGGGAATATTGATGGGGGTCAAATCATTTTTTCAAATTATCTTCCTGGATTACCCCCCCACCACCACCTCCACCTCCACGTCCAGCCACTGTTAGTCTGTTGGCAGATACAAACCAGGTGTGATGTCATTTCACCGACTCTGTGTTTGGGATTGAGACTAAAATCGATGAAGATAATCGCATGTGCTGGTCCAGCTGATTCCTTTGACGTTCTGGGTTTTCGTACACGGTGGAACACGTCACAAGATCGTTTTATAGCCGGGCTCGATACACCTCTGCTGACAGAAACAAATGCAAGTTTCAATCAGCCTCGTTTTATGGAGAAGCAAACGCAGTCCTTGGTTCACATCAAGCCCTTTTTTATGTGAGCGCTGACTTCTAGCCCCGTAAATATAAATATTGCGCTTTGACACGTCAGAGCATTGTCTTTTGCTGCGAGTGCTGGCTGATATCCCAGCTTCAAAACGCATGCTTTCCACCGCAAGCTTGGTTGGTCATTATCCTTGCAGGAAATGCAGTTTTAACCCCTAACCCCCCCCCCCCCCCCCCCCCCCCCTTAAAGGTATCTGCACAGCATTACATGGATTAGGACTGGGTGCTTGTTTATGAGCAGTGCCGAGGGAATGCAACTGTCTGGGGTAAAACGGTGGGTTTTGGGACTCGAAGGGTGAACAGGGGTCGTGTTCTCTCCCCCCCCCACACTTTTGTGTTTTCGCTCCAAGGAATTCTCTTCTCCTCCTCCTTGCATCCTTCTGACAGATGCTCCGCAGGGCCGTCCCAGCCTGAGCCTGTCTCTGTCTGTCTCTATCTGTCTGTCTGTCTCTCTCTCTCCCTCCCTCCCTCTCTCTTAACAGTTTGTGCGCGTGTGTGTGTGTGTGTGTGTGTGTCCAATGTGTGTCTTCTCCTCCCCCCCCCTTCTCTCATAGGCCTCTCTCCCAGGAGCGCAACAGCACCCCCTCCTGGACAGATGTGACGTCCCAGGCTCACAAGCACAAGGAGCTGGCCAGCTACTGTAGCCTACTCCAGGAGCACTACCACCACAACTACGTCCGAGGTGACCCCCCCCTCACACCCCTCCTCCCCATCCCAACCCCTCCCCTCCCCCTCCATCTGTCGGTGGCCGCCTCCACCCCTAACAAGCCCCTTTAGATCAACTCCACCGGGACGCGCGCAAGCGAAGTCGTAAATGACACAGGGAGGGCTCAATTAGAAATCTCGCCGTTTTTTTACGGGCACCAGAGGTGGGTGGGTGGGGGGGCGGGAGGAAGGGGTGGGAGAGAGAGTGTGTTTCTAGGCGGGAGCAGGTGGCCGAGTGGCCTGTTATTGACCGTAGCCTAGCAGCTGATTCCCTCCTCCCCTCCCTCGCCAGTGGAGTAATGAGTTCTCGCTGCCCCTGGGTACCAGGCGTCAAGATAGCGTCGCGTCGCCCACGCTCTGGCTCTGCGCCCGACGGCCCGTCCCTCACCTGCGTCATCCGCCGGCTCGCCAATCAATTAAAGCTGTCTTCGAGCTGTCATCCTCCGATGGCGTCTTTCTGCTTCGCGTCGGGCCAGCATCTGTAAAATGTCAGTCAGGAGACGAACCAGACACCTTGAGAGGCGCTCCGAACATCCGCCTCTCGCTTGACAAGCTGATGGATTTTTTTTTTTTACGTTCACGTTTCAGGTGCTGTCATGCATATACAGTCGAGGAAGCCGTTTTTCCCCCCCTGTTTTCTCCCCCCCTCCATCGAAAGCATCCTTCAAACAGTCGTTTGGCAATTGATTAATAGAAATGTCCCCCCCCCCACACACAACAACAAATGATATTTTCCCCGGTATTTGCCTGATGACCAATTGACTAATAGTCTTGAACTTTTTTGGATCTGTGTATGCCACTGCCTTTAAAGAACAACTTTTACGATTGTTTTGGGTGCGGGGTGGGTTGGATTTAAACAATTTGTGTCGGTGCGTGCGTGTGGGCGTGCGTGGCGTGTGTGCGTGCGTGTGTTTGTGCGTGACGGCAGGTGTGACGCAGCTGCAAGAAAATAACAGCCAGCAGCATCGCTCCAGACCGATCCTCACCCCAATGACTACTGCGCGGAGTCTTCAGAATCCGACATCACTTCCTTCCTGCAGACCCTCTGCGGTCACATCCGCGTGTTCCGGGAGCGCCACGAGCCCCTGGGTGCGAGCGGCGTGCCCAGGGGTGCCAGCAGCCCCGCCACCTTCATCATCGGCGAGGCGGAGGAGGAGGGGAACGATAGCGTTGCCCTCGCCTCCTCGTCCAGGTACGACCCGAACCCCTCCTGTAGGGACACGGCGCCTGTCGAGGAACGTGGGCGGGACTTGAACACAGACCGTACTGACGTGCAGACTCGTACTGCTGGGTATTCAAACTGGGATTCGAACCCCAGTCATGCTGCAGGGATATGCTAGAGGAATGGGGATTCGAACCCATGTCGCTTTACAGTAACACACAGGGATATACTGTTGAGGAATCCAGAGGGGGGGGATCTGAACCCATACTGTACTGCTACTCTCAGGTACTTTTGAGTCGTCCAGGTATGCGGTACCGCTGCGAAGCCTTTCGCGAGTATATCTCGTTCTCTTTCAATTGTATTAATCCTGTCGTTGCTTGCACGCAAAGCAACATTGTGTGGGCTGCATCAATTTGCTAGCTAGCTGTAATCACCGTGCAAGTGTTTGCATAGGTGGTACTTCAGCAGTTAAGATTGTTATTGTCGCGCAGCAATAATCCCTCTTTTGATTACTTCACCGTTAGCTGAGATATAGTCACCTTCCGAGATGAGGGCAATACAGACAGACTGCTCGAGATGAGGGCAATACAGACAGACTGCTCGAGATGAGGGCAATACAGACAGACTGCTCCTTGACTGTTGAACCACGTACTTCAGATTCTCGTTCTCCCCTCCCCGCTCTCTTCTAAACGCACTATTTTCACGTCATTTCAAATATAAGCGTCTGCTAACTGAATAAAACGGTCCCTTCACGCCAACTTGTGTCGACTCTCCTCTTCCCCCCGCGCCGCCAGCATTGAGATGGAGGACGTCAGCGAGGCCGAGTCCAGGGGCAGGGCCTCTGTCCCGGCCTCCCCTCCCGCCCAGGGCCAGCCCAGGACCCCCCGCATCCCAGAGTTCCCTCTCTCTCTCCTGCAAGTGCAGCAGAACTGTGAGGTGTACCCAGACCTGCACAAAATCATCCAGGTACCAAATCCTACGCAGAGCGGAACCTCGCTCGCCATTCGCTATCACGCTTCGGTCGGTTCAGTTTGACCTTTTTTTGGGGGGCAAAACAGCAAAAGTATTTAAGACCAGAATCCCGATCAGTTGGTCGATCGATCCACATCCGAATCCCGTTACGTAAAACTAAGCTTGTCGGCAACCTTTTTTCGGTCCCGCAAGCTTGCTGGGTCCGTCACCAGTCACCAAGAGTCGTGCCTCACGAGTTACATTGTTTCAACAGGACAAATTCATGGAGATCGGTGCTCAGTTTTTCAAGACGGTGCCTTCGAACCCACACTACTTCTATTACTGCCCGCCGTCGTCGAAAAAAGAGGTGGGTGGAATGGGGGGGGGGTTTTGTTCCCACTCTCACTCGCTTTCAAGCCTCTCTCTTTCTTTTGGCTTTCATTCACTCATTTACATCTCACTCTCTCTTACTCTCTCTCTCTCTCTCACTCTGTCTTTCTCTTTCTCTCCCTTCATCAGGAGGACTCTGATGGAGAGGACGAGAGGAGACCCAGCGAGGAGGTGGTGTCAGAGGCAGAGCCGGCCACTGAGGATGGTGAGAAACCTGACCTGATCTGTTCTTAGCCTTTTAGAAAGACCTCTCGAAATAGTACGGGGGAAGGTTTAGTGTCAGTTGCTGCATTCACTAGTTATCTATCTGAAGAGAGTAACCTGAACCACCTAGCTGAACGAGTTCATCGACAACCGTCAAGCTAGCTGTCAGCGCGGGTTAGGGTTAGCTGGCTACTAGCTAGCGGGTAGCAGCTAGCTAGCCAGTAAACCTGGCTGCTAGCCGCTAGCTAGCTGCTACCTAGCGGCTAGCAGCCAGGTTTACTGGCTAGCGGCCAGGTTTACTGCTAGCTAGCTGCTACCCGCTAGCTAGTAGCTATCTAGCTGTAAACCTGTTCTCTCTGACCGCCGCCGCCGCCCAGAGAACGTGTCTGGCTGCTGCATCGTGACGGAGAGCGACACCGACCTGGAGGTGGAGTACCAGGAGCGGGCGACCGGCGGGAGGTCGCAGGGGGACGGGGGCGAGGACGAGTCGGCGTCCGACTCCAACACGGTGAACCAGGACGAGGACTCCTTCAGCATCCTGGATGGGGACTCCCTGCTGGAGGCCGAGGGGCCCCAGCAGGAGATGCCCCCCCTGTTCGTCCACCTCACCTGCTCCGTCAACATGAGGAGTTGCCATGGCTCCAGGCCCATGCAGACCCTGCCCACCTGTCTGGGTGCGTGGGCACACACACGTACACACATATGTATATACATGAATGCATACTGTGGGTACATACTTGGGCTCGCACACCAACACACATGTAAACATATACATGCACTTCACAGGAACCGCTTACCACTATCTCAGACTAGGGCCGGGCGATAGTTAGAAAAATTATTGATTAAAATTATTAATTATCTCGATATTGTCAAAATGTTTACGGTATTCGATTTATATCTCAACATATATATGTGCTTTTAAATAATAAAAAAACATTTTTTTACCATTTAAATAGAACAGTTATTGTTCCATGTAAAGCACAAAATGTGACGACAATGGGAAGCAATATCAGACAATCAGCATGTTTATTTGAAAAGTAGACTTGAATTAGAAATTGATCGATGTTGATGATATAACACGATACATAATCAATATTTAATATTTTTTTCCAAATTCGACATTGTTGTCAAAATGATTGCGACATGATCTCTAATGGTTGATATATCTCCCAGCCCTACCCCAGACTCACACACACACACACACACAGCGGACCACCCTCACGGCAGTGATAATGTTGTTTGCGAGCGTCAGTGTCAGCCGTACATGACAGGCGCCGTGTGCGTGACCCGCAGGCGAGGTGATCACGTGTCTGGAGAACGCCGAGTCCCTCCACGCCGTGGATCTGAACGAGCTCTCCGTCACCCTGGACATCTTCGTCCTGACCCTGCCCCTGGAGATCGAGGCCATGTCCTCGGACTTCCACCACAACAGGTGAGCCGAGGGGGGAGGGGGGGGGAGCCTCCCTCATCCCAGGACGCGCCCGTTAGCGGTGCGTCGACTTCCGTTCGTTCATCATCGCTAACGCTAAGGGGGTTTGCCATGGTCTCTCTCTCTCTCTCTCTCTCTCCAGGTACACGTCCGAAAGCAGCGTGTCGCTCAACCGCTCCCCGGGCCAGCCGTCGTCCTACCGCTCCGACGAGGAGCTCATGGGGACCCTGGACAGCCTGAGGGGGGTCGGTGTGGACGGGTGAGTGGACCGGGGTGGGGGGAGGGAGTGGGGGAGGGAGTGGGGGAGGGAGGGATGCTCCTTGTCACACGGAGCGTGCAGGTTCCACCTCTCAAGGCTTCTCTCTCACTAGCCGTCTGTGTTGTTCCTCAGGGTCTCAGGAGGACCCCTGGCCAAGTTGCCCGTCCCCCACAAACTAGCCGTTTTGGCCACCATGGACGAGGTGAGGCCACGCGTCCGAAAAAACATCCCCCAACTCCCCCCTACCCCCCCCCCCCCCTCTGGGGTCAGATCCGCTGGCTGCTGGAGGACGAGATCGTGTCGGCGCTGCGCCACTCGCGGGCCATCGGCGCCGCCACGCTGCAGAAGGTGGCTAACCACGTGTCCCGCTCGGGCGGGCGGCCCCGCTGCCACTGCGAGGTCGTCCCCTTGCAGTTCGTCTTTGGACCCGAGCAGTCCCTGGAGAAGTTCAAAGAGGTGAGCGTGGGAGGGGGGGAAGTGGTTGGAGGTGGGGGTGCACTTTGAGTCAGAGCTCCAACTCCACTCTCCCAATCCCCCCCCCCTCTCGCCTCCCTAGGAGTTCCGCCGGATGTCCTTCCCAGGGTACCTGATCAACGGCGAGCAGGACAACTTCCACTACGTGTCCCTCAGCCGGCTCCACCCCCACAGGATCCAGGCTGCCAAACGCCTCTCCGAGAGGCAGCCCGGGGGCGGGGCCTCCCTGCCGCCCGCCCATCCCTGCCCAGACGGAGACGACGGCGCCCCGGGGAAAGGACCGGAAGGGGAGGTGGACGTGGAAAAGACGGAGACGGACAGCGAGGTGTGTCAAATGATGTGATAAAAACTAAATCATGGTCTTCAGTATAACATCTTTGCCTGGGGGGGGTTCAAAGTTAAGCTTAATGTGGTCCTGCTGTCTCTCTACACCCCCCCTCCCTCCCTCCCTACCTCCCTCATCTCCTCCAGATGCAGGCGGAAGAGAAGCAACAGCCTCTCTCCGGATCCGGAGAGACCACCGCGAACTCGGCCCCGGACCCCGGGGACCCGTTCAAGGGCGATCAGGAGGACGGCAGGCCGCAGAGCGCGGTCAGCGCCGCGGGGGACAGGGGCCCGGCAGGCTCCGCCCCCCACCTCCATCCGGGCGGCAGTACGGAGAGGCCCTCCGAACACGCCTCGCCCCCCAAGACCCCCTCCGCTGTCAGCCTGGCCGAGTCGGTGCAGTCCACCACCCCCAGTAAGTCGGCGCTCACAAAAACACGGTTAAGGGCTTCAGAGGGAAAGTGGGTGCATCGCTAGTGCATTATTATTTTCATAATTACAGTTAATGCTGGTAGCGAAAGAACAAACAGCAAATAATACTCACACCCCGGTATTAGTTTTTTCACAGCTAGTTATGCAAATGACTACTCATTACTGTTGTGTGTACGCGGGCTGATTTTGGGCTGGGGCCCTGTGCAGTGTGAGCCTTGATAAGTGTGCCTGTAAGCTTGTGGTACTGTGTGTGGCGTGCTGTGACCCCCCACCCCCCACGCCATTGGAGGAAAAGGATTTCAGACCGCATCAGCTCCTTGACGCCATGCCGCCGGTAGTAAGTGTGCGCGTGCGTGTTTGTACCCGAGCGTCCCTTGTGACTGCGTCGCCACTGGCGTCGGTGAGGGAACCTGGCGAGGTATGTGTGAGTCATCGCCCCCCCCCCTTCCCCGGCACCGCCCCCGGCTGAGGTTGCAACTTGACCACATGTTCCACCCCCAGGCTCTCTCTCTCCATCTCTCGTTCTCTTTCTCTCTCTCCCTCTCCCGCTTTCTCTCTCTCTTTTTTCTCCACTCTCTCTCTCTCTCTCTCTCTCTCTCTCTCTTCCCCTCTCTCTCTGTCTCTCTTCCCCTCTCTCTCTGTCGCTGTCTCTCTCTCTCTCTCTTTTTCCTCTCTCCCTCTCTCTGTCTCTCTTCCCCTCTCTCTGTCGCCTGCTCTCGTTCTCCCCCCTTCTCCCCCGCTCTCTTCTCCCCCTCTCTGTCTCTTCTCTCTCTCTCTGTCTTTCTCCCCCTCTCTCCCTCTCTCTCTCTCTCTCTCTCTCTGTTGCTCTCTCTTTCTCCCCCTCTCCACGCCCTCCTATCCAAGAATCAACAGGACATGTATCCCGCTGCTGACAGGATACAACATGACTCTCTGCTACCCAGACAACTCCATCACTGCTCCACACGCCCCCCGAAGCCTCCACAGAACCTTGCCCACCTTCCCCACAGGGGGGCGGATGGGGGACGGGGGGGACGGGGGGGTCTTTTTTGGTTCTTTGACAAGCCGGCTGGCGTGCTGGCTTGTAGTTCCCTCTGGCTTCTGATGGATGTGGGCTGGTCTGGGTGGCGTGTAAACAAAAGCTTTCTCCCTCAGGCAGTGGGAAACTGCGGCCCAGCCGAGTCCAGAGTGTGGTCTCCAGCCAGGGCAGCCTGGACTCTGACATGCTAGGTAACGAATTGGAAGATGATGATGATGATGATGATGATGGTGGCAGTCTCTTCAG
Source organism: Plecoglossus altivelis (assembly GCA_036571765.1). NCBI lineage: Eukaryota > Metazoa > Chordata > Actinopteri > Osmeriformes > Plecoglossidae > Plecoglossus > Plecoglossus altivelis. The sequence continues at coordinate 6,470,256 of BROE01000026.1, forward strand.
GGGGAGACATCGATAATTACTATGAGGTCAATACCAACCTCAAGGTCAACACCGATGATGTTATGGATCAGATCTGACACTCTTAACCCCCTACCTCTGCGTGTGCGTGTGTGCGTGTGTGTTTGCGTGTGTGCGTGTGTGTGTGCGCGCGTGTGTGTGTGTGCGCGTGCGTCTCCAGGCTACGACGGCGGCAGCAGCGACTCGGAGTGCGAGAGCCCCACCGCGGACGAGCAGGAGCCCCTGAGCCCCCTCATGCCCGACTTCTGGCTCATCGTGAAGATCCACCAGGACAGGGTGGAGGTCTACTCCCACACCAGGTGAGGGCCGACAGCGGGCCCCAAGGTCCTCCACCCTCCACCCTCCCCTGGGAATACCGTTTTTTTGAAGTTTTTTTGTACCTAACTTTTCACCTTACCTCACTTCCTGTCCCCCCCCCCCCCCCCACCCAGGAGCTTCAACGAGGGAAGGGAACCGCGGGGATGTGGCGAAAGGAAAGAAGCGAGGAAGGAAGAAGAAGAGGAGGTGCCGGAGTACCTACGCCTTCACCAGATGGTGGTGCGCAAGATCGGGGAGATCTGCCGCGTGGTCAACCAGGTACACCTCCACCCACCCCCCCCCCTCCAACCACCACCACCATGGAGGAGCCGCCGCCTCTTCATATCTGCTCTCCCTATACATGCCGCGTCTCTCTCTCTCTGTCTCTCTCTGTCTCTCTCTGTCTCTCTCTGTCGCTCTCTCTCTCTCTCTCACTGTCACTGTCACGCTCACTCTCACTCTCACTCTCTCTCTCTGTCTCTCTCTCTCACTCTCACTCTCTCTCTGTCTCTCTCTCTCTCCAGCGCCTCCTGCTGCAGGACCTGCACGACAGCCACGTGTGCCACTCCCTGCTGGTGGCCGAGAGCGAGGAGGACATCTGGAAGAGCGAGTCTCTGTACAGGCAGAGGCAGGCTGCCTCCGAGGGTGAGGCCACTTCAAACATCACGTCCTATTCTTCTATCACACAGGGTTGTACAAGCGCGTATGATTAGTACACAGTATAGATATACATTATTTAAAGTGAAACGGCCGTGTGTATGCTCGTTTATATATAGTCGATTTGTTTTGTACATGCAACGACTATAAATATAGGCATTTCACACAGTCGTTTCTGTGGTGTACTTTGTTGTGTTTTTCCACGCGAGGGTTTTGAAATACGTTATTCTCGGAGACTCCGTGAAGTTACAGGTGAGCTGGACGGCGTGCGTGCCCTTGGCCGCCTCCCCGTGTGTCGCATCGCACGACTTAATACGGTGTGCCCAGCCCCTCAGCCCCTGCTGGCCCCCCCCACACACGGCGGGACGCCGTAATGGTCAACACAATCAATAAGAGGGGGGGGCGCTGGGAATGGATGCAAGGTCACTGGGAAGAGCATCTGTGAAGGGTTGGAGGGGAGGGAGGAGGGCGGAGAGAGAGGAGAGGAGGTGTGGGGGGCGTTGGAAAGAATGCCTCGTCTCCAGAGCAGGGGGACTGCTATTATATTCACTTTGTTCTTTTGACAATCCGTATTAAGCCGAATTACCCAGAGTTCAATTTCCTAATGATCTACTGATCTGTTCTGCTGTCGGTGTGGAAATAACTTGAATCCTGGTTGGGGAGAGGGGGAGCGGAGGGGGAGGGGGGTTAGACATCAGAGGTTTGTTTGCCAGTTCATAAATCATGTGTGTGTGTGTACTGTGCCTTTGCCGGCGTCACGCTGAAATGCTTCCCCTGTAGTTACGGTTTGATTAATAGCTGTCTGCCCCCCTCCGTCTCATCCTCCCCCTCCCTCCCTCCCCTCCTCGCCCTCACCCCCACCTCTCCCTCGCCCTCCCCTCCTCACCCAACAACTCTTCATTATCAGATCCATCTCCCGCCCCCCCCCTCTCTCTCTCTCTCTCTCTCCCCACCTCACTCTCTCCTCTTCTCATCCCTCCCCCCACCCTCCCCCCCCACCTCTCCCCCCCCCCACCCCTGCTCTCTCTCTCCCCCACCTCACGCAGACTACACCTCCGAGGAGAGCTACCAGCCGCGGGACTACCTAGCCGCCACCATGCAATTCGTCCCGGGCCACTTTGCGTGCGACGTGGTGTGGAGCACCATCATCCACATCCACCCTCGCCTCAAGATGGGGCCCAACATGGGGGTGTCCAGGGGTGAGCGACGCTGCACTGACAGACGGGAGGCAGAGTACACACGCGGATTGGGGGGGTTTCGGGGGGGTTTTTGACGCCCGTGTGCGTTCTGGCTCCTGCGTTGTCAGTGCAACGCCGCTCACTCCTAGGCGCCTCCACTTCGTTTGCGTCTCTCGGCCGGCTTGAGGTCACTTCCTTCCTATTTTCATTCATGAGACGTCTGAGGGGGGGGAGGAGGGGGGGTTGTGTTCGTTCCCTTCGCTCACTCTGGCGCTGCCGGCGTCGGCGAGTTGTCAGCCCTGTGTGCTCTCTGTCCTGCAGCTATCCAGGCCCTGAGGTCCGTGCTCAACGCCTTCTGCGTGGTCAACAGGAAGAACATGTTCGTCTACCAGGAGCGCACCACTAAATCGGTCTTCTACCTCAGGTCCGCCCCTTAACACCCCCCTCGCTCCTCCTCCTGGTCCTCATCCTAGCCTCCCTCCTCCTGGTCCTCATCCTAGCCTCCCTCCTCCTGGTCCTCATTCTAGCCTCCCTCCTGGTCCTCATCCTAGCCTCCCTCCACCTGGTCCTCATCCTAGCCTCCCTCCTCCTGGTCCTCATCCTAGCCTCCCTCCTCCTGGTCCTCCTTCTGAGCCTCCCTCCTCCTGTCCTCATTTCTAGGCCTCCCTCGCGTGTCCTCATCCTATCCTCCCTCCACCTGGTCCTCATCCTAGCCTCCCTCCACCTGGTCCTCATCCTAGCCTCCCTCCCCTGGTCCTCATCCTAGCCTCCCTCCATCTGGTCCTCATCCTAGCCTCCCTCCACCTGGTCCACAACATTTAAGCATTGCCTGAGGTGGACATTTTGCGTTGAAAGTCTTTGAAGGTGTGGCACGCGCACACACGGCACGTGGATCGGACGAAGTGACACAAAGATGTGGCTGTGCCGCCCCCCCCTTTCTCTCTCTCTCTCTCTCTCTCTTTCCCCAGACTCTCTGAGACGTCCCAGGGCAGGGAAATCCTCGGACCTGGACGGCGGTGGCGGTCTCCACGCCTCTCGCTCTGCCAGCCTGGCGCGCAGCCAGGAGCCCCTCCCCTCTGAGGACCTCACGGTAAAAATGAGGTCCTTCTTTTTGCCTCCCCCCCGCCCCCCCGTGGCCCTGACTGACCATTAGGCTCTGGATAGTGTCACCAACGATGGATTTATCTGCCTGTGTCAGAGCTGACGAAGCGAACCTGTCCTTGGGTGTGGGGGGGTGGGGGGGTGGGGGGATGGGGGGGCAGAGATTGCCAAATGTCTCAACTGTCAAATGTCTTTTCAGCCATCTGATGTGTGTGTGTGTTGTGTGTTGTGTGTTTTGTGTGTGTGTTGTGTGTGTTGTGTGTGTGTGTGCGTGCGCGTGACGTGTTCATCCCTCAGGCGTCCAGGCCGTCTCTGGAGGGCTCCCGTCCTGTAGGGCAGGTGGACAAGCACATCCTGCTGTTGGTCCACGGCGTCGGCAGCGCCGGTAAGAGACGGACACTGCTCTGATGTTTAGGAAAGGTCGTTTTTTTACGTCCACATTCTGTCAGTGTTTGTTATTTTATTTTTTAATGGCTGTCGCAAAATAAGAGCCTTTTTTGGGGGGGAGGGGGATTGACAGGCATCTGGGAGGATTCTGACACGGGTTATTCTCGAGTTTTCTAAACCAGCTCTCAGCGCGTTTCTATTTAATGTGCTCTCGCTGTCCGCTTCCCGCTTGAGTGACGGGCGCGAGATGAAACTGCTGATTCATTTAGGGAGGAATAGCGCGTGGAGCGGCGCGCTTGCAGTACCTCCAGTCGCCTGACAGGTGGCACTGTTGCTCTGGCCCCCATCGCTCCCTGTCGCCCTTGGCTTGCATTACGTCAGCCTTCCCCCCCCCTCCCCTCACCTGCAACTTGTGAGACGAATAGCGAACGAGACCCAGAAAAAGAAATCTTCCCTGCCACTCCACTCCACACGTACGCACACGCACGCACAAACTCTTTATTTATAAACTTCTTTTGTTTCCAAAGATTGGAAGTTTCCTTGAAGCGTATACAGTAGGTAGGGTTTAGTCCCCCTCCCTCCCCTGCGAGTGGCTTCCAGCTCCCTGACACCTCACTCTGCTTTGCATAAACGTGTCAGGGAGAGACAGGGCACTGAGGTATCTCCTGTCAGCATTGTTGCCACCATCACAGAGAAGGCCGCTTCGCTATTCACACAGAGCCCGTTCCCACCCACCGCACGTTTTTTCCACCAGTGTTCCCCGAGGTAGAAGCACCTCTCTCTCTCTCTCTCTCTGTCTCTCTGTCTCTCTCTCTCTCTCTCTCTGTCTCTCTGTCTCTGTTCTCAATCTCTCTCTCTGTCCCTCTCTCTCTTCTCTCTCTCTCTCTGTCTCTTTGCTCTTCTCTCTCCTCTCTCTCTGGTCTGTCTCTTTCTCTCTCTCTCTCTCTCTCTCTCTCTTCTGTCTCTCTCTCTCTCTCTCTCTCTCTCTCTCCTCTCCTCCTCTGTCTTCTCTCTCCTCTTCTCTCCTCTGTCTCTTCTCTCTCCCCCCTCTCTCTCTTTCTCTCCCCCCTCTTCTCTCTCATCTCTTCCTGTCATGGTCTCTCTCTCTCTCCTCTCTCTCTTTCTCCCCCCCCTCCTATCTCTTTCTTCCCCCCCTCTCTCTTTCTCTCTTTTCTTCCGCCTCTCTCTCTTTTTTCTCTCCCCCCTCTCTCTCTCCCTCCCGTTACAGCAGTTAACCTCCCGCGTGTCGTCCCCCCCCCCTCCCAGGTCCAGAGATCACGGACGAGCTGGTGAAGGTGCTGAGGAAGCGTCTGGACGAGACCACCCTGGACATCATCACCGTCATGCTGGTCAGGAACTGCAAGCTGACCCCGGCCGACGTGGAGGTACAGGGAGCGAGGGGTCCCTTTAAAACAACCCTCCCCCCCTCCTCTCCTCCTTTCCCCTCAGTCCTTGGGTGATGGTTATAGTCAAGCTAGCCCAGCGTTCAGTGTTAGAAGCTAACACCGCCCACCCCCCCACCTCCCCTCACCCCCCCGTCGCCCCGCGCCCCCCCTCCCCCCTTCTCCTCCTCAGTTCATCCAGCCGTCGGGCTGCCCTGCCACGGAGGTGATGGAGTTCATCCTGCCCCCGCACTCCCTGCCCTGGCTGTCGGCCGTGGGCCACTACCTCAGACAGAACCTACTCATCTTCCTCCACATCCCCAAGTACACCGACAGCAACATCGAGCACCACTTCAAGGTAAATTCAGGGGGGGCCTAACCTCCTCTAAGCCCCCCCCCCCGGCCGCGTGGAATGCAAAGCGCGTTGGTCGTCACCTGAGATGAAAGGCAGGCTTCACTACAGCACGGGGGGGAAGGACGGCTCCTACTTAAAGGATGATCGACAACCCCTCGTGAATTTCGTGTTTGATGCGGTTCTGTTGAAAGCAGAGGCTCAAAAGGGCAGGAACCTCCGTCCCCATCCCCCCATACAGCTAACCTCCCTCCCCATCCCCATACAAGCCCTTTTAACCCTCCGTCCCCAAAATTTCCCCCCTCATACGCTACCTCCTCCCATCCCCCATACCAGCTACCCTCCGTCCCCATACCCTCCATACGCTAACCTCCGGTCCATCCTCCATACAGTTAACCTCCCTCCAGCCATCCCTCCATACAGCTAACCTCCGTCCCCATCCCCCCATACAGCTAACCTCCGTCCCCATCCCTCCATACAGCTAACCTCCGTCCCCATCCCTCCATACAGCTAACCTCCGTCCCCATCCCTCCATACAGCTAACCTCCCTCCCCATCCCTGCATACAGCTAACCTCCGTCCCCATCCCTCCATACAGCTAACCTCCGTCCCCATCCCTCTATACAGCTAACCTCCCTCCCCATCCCTCCATACAGCTAACCTCCGTCCCCATCCCTCTATACAGCTAACCTCCGTCCCCATCCCTCTATACAGCTAACCTCCGTCCCCATCCCTCTATACAGCTAACCTCCGTCCCCATCCCTCTATACAGCTAACCTCCGTCCCCATCCCTCTATACAGCTAACCTCCGTCCCCATCCCTCTATACAGCTAACCTCCGTCCCCATCCCTCTATACAGCTAACCTCCGTCCCCATCCCTCTATACAGCTAACCTCCGTCCCCATCCCTCTATACAGCTAACCTCCGTCCCCATCCCTCTATACAGCTAACCTCCGTCCCCATCCCTCTATACAGCTAACCTCCGTCCCCATCCCTCCATACAGCTAACCTCCGTCCCCATCCCTCCATACAGCTAACCTCCGTCCCCATCCCTCTATACAGCTAACCTCCGTCCCCATCCCTGCATACAGCTAACCTCCGTCCCCATCTCCCCATACAGCTAACCTCCGTCCCCATCCCTCCATACAGCTAACCTCCCTCCCCATCCCTGCATACAGCTAACCTCCGTCCCCATCCCTCCATACAGCTAACCTCCGTCCCCATCCCTCCATACAGCTAACCTCCGTCCCCATCCCTCCATACAGCTAACCTCCGTCCCCATCCCTCCATACAGCTAACCTCCGTCCCCATCTCCCCATACAGCTAACCTCCGTCACCATCCCTCCATACAGCTAACCTCCGTCACCATCCCTCCATACAGCTAACCTCCGTCACCATCCCTCCATACAGCTAACCTCCGTCCCCATCCCTCCATACAGCTAACCTCCGTCCCCATCCCTCCATACAGCTAACCTCCCTCCCCATCCCTCCATACAGCTAACCTCCCTCCCCATCCCTCCATACAGCTAACCTCCCTCCCCATCCCTCCATACAGCTAACCTCCCTCCCCATCCCTCCATACAGCTAACCTCCATCACCATCCCTCCATACAGCTAACCCCGTCCATGCCTCATACAGCTAACCTCCCTCCTCCCTGCATACGCTAACCTCCTCCCATTCCCTGCATACACGCTAACCTCCGTGCCATCCTCCATACAGCCTAACTCCTCCCCCATCCTCCATAAAGCTAACTCCCTCCCCATCCCTCATAGACAGCTGAACCTCCCTCCATCCCTCCATACAGCTAACCTCCGTCCCCATCCCTCCATACAGCTAACCTCCGTCCCCATCCCTCCATACAGCTAACCTCCCTCCCCATCCCTCCATACAGCTAACCTCCGTCCCCATCCCTCCATACAGCTAACCTCCGTCCCCATCCCTCCATACAGCTAACCTCCGTCCCCATCCCTCTATACAGCTAACCTCCGTCCCCATCCCTCTATACAGCTAACCTCCGTCCCCATCCCTCTATACAGCTAACCTCCGTCCCCATCCCTCTATACAGCTAACCTCCGTCCCTATCCCTCTATACAGCTAACCTCCGTCCCCATCCCTCCATACAGCTAACCTCCGTCCCCATCCCTCCATACAGCTAACCTCCGTCCCCACCGACAGGCGTTTGACGTCTTATTTCTGCCGGACGGACAAAACCTTCCGTCGTCTTCGAGATGAAAAGTGCTGATTTCTATCTTCTTGAATTTGATGTGTTTGATTTGATTTCATGTGTTTTTTTGTTTGTGTTTTTTTTCCGGGGGCTAATTTCCCCATAGCACTACTTCCATTTCAGCAGTGACGTGCCTGACTCTGATATCTACCTCTACAACAAGCCTGGGGGCCAGGGGACTGGAGGGAAAGGTAATCACATTCTCCCGGCTCAGCATAGCTCTGACGTCACGCCTGCAACATCTCTTATTCACGCTGTGTTTTCCTCGCTTTCTCTCTCTCGCTCTCTCTCTCGCTCTCTCTCTCGCTCTCTCTCTCGCTCTCTGTCTCTCTCGCTCTATCTCTGCCTCTTCTCTCGCTCTTCTCTTTCTCTCTTCTCTCTCGTCTCTTCAGTCTCTCTCTCCGTCTCTCTCTCTCTCTCTCGCTCTCCGTCTCTCTCTCTCTCTCTCTCTCGCTCTCGCTCTTTCTCTCCCTCTCCGTCTCTCTCTCCCTGCTCACTCTTTCATCTCTCCCTCTTTCTCGCTCTTACACTCTCTCTCTCGCTCCCTCTTTCATCTCTCCCTCTTTCTCGCTCTTACCCTCTCTCTCTCCTGCTCCCTCTCTCTCGCTTTCTCCCTCACGATCTCCCTCTCTCTCTTCTCTCCTCAGCCACTGGTTGATTTGTATCCCTTTGCAGTACGTGTAGGACTCCCTAAATCTAATTCACCACCCAATTGTGTGCCTCTATAATTAGATACCTGGGCCTTGTTTACCATTTTGAAAGCATTTATTTACTTTATTTTCCTCCCCATCGTCACCGTCTTAGTCTGCGCTTTCCCTCTCTGTCCGCTTTCAGCCTACTTGGAGGCAGAGATATTATGGGATGTGCTGACAGAGGCCGTTTTCCGTATTTCAGCCTCCCACATTCAACACTGACCAAATTAACCACCTCCTCGCGTAGCTCATAAATACTGTACTGATTTCCCACGTTTCCCTGTTCCTCTGACTGCACGTAAGTCAACCGGTGAACAACGCGAGCTCTCTTCGCCCTTAGTTGACTTCCTGTCGTATGTTCCTACTCTCAAATAGGGTTAGCTCAGGTCGTCCTGAAAGCACCGTCATCGCATGCATCCGTTCGTCGGAGAAGAAGATGTAGCTGTTTGGTTGGGACGCCACACGCGATCGTCGCCTCGCGTGGGCGTTCGCTCCCACCCCCACCCCCCCGAGCGCTGTCTTGCCGTCAGGATGGGTTAAGCCCAAAGTCTATAGCATGACATACATTAAGCTCGCTGCTCGTTAGCTAAACAAGCGACGACGGCTTGGAGTCCATTTCGACGGGACTTCTCCGGAACAAACATCTTCCGTCTCCCACCGGCGCACGATAGCTTCGGAGCAAATAAAACCTCTAGACCGAGGGGCAGTTTAGAGTGGCCCTCCGCTGCTTGTTGCACTCCCCCCCCTCCCCTCCCCTCCCCCCCAAAAAGACCTAGACCGGCATCGTTTGCTTGAATTCCAAATTAATCGAAACTCAAGATTTCTCGGGGGGGGGGGGGGGGGGGGGGATTCGTCGGTCAACGCGCGCGACAAGGCCGCTTCGGTGGCGCGACGCGACTCCATCCTTGCCTGGCGCGCCATGGTTCCGTCAGTTGCAGCCCCAGCAAGGTGTGTTTTGGCCAGCTGACAACCTACTCTTCCACCGGTGCGTCCTGCAAGCTCGCTAACAGACTGTTTCCCCCCCACACACACACGTTGATCAGGGCTTGCAACCCCCCACAGCTGCTGAATCATAGGATGGGGTCTTGATTGAAGACTTGGATTCGGGGTTTTTTGTCCGGTGATAAAAGAGGGAATAAATGAATGGTCGACGCTACTTGTCAGAGCGTCCTTTTCGGAAGACGCTGCTTCGAATCCGGCGCGCTCACGTGATGTCCTCGTACAGACGGTCGAGTTCAGCAGAGAGCGACCCGGTGGCCGCAACGCCACCCTGCTGCCGCCGCCGCTTTCCCAGGCTCCTCCTCCTTCCCGTCACCATACCAACGCTGTGCCATCCTGTGTTGTGGGTTGTGTCTATCGTCAACCTCAGGTACCATGTCGGAGCTGGTTCACCAACTCTTTCCGCCCTCCCAGTTCCAAGGTATCACTCCTCCCTCCCTCCCTCCCTCCCCCACCCTAGCCTGTTTCCCATTGGCTGTCTGCTTCTCCCCCCCCCCACTTCCCTCCTCCATTCAACCTGTCGCTTTCCTCTTCTTAGTTTTTTTTGCCGTGCTTATTCTGACGCCGGTGACCCTGGCGTTACCTGGAGTAATTAGTCCAGCGGATGGGTGTATTTGACTTTGTCGTTCCCCCCCCCCTGCCACCCCCCCTGCCACCCCGGCTTGAGTTCTTTTTCAGCGCATGCAGCGTGGTGTGGTTGTGTACCTCTGCGCCATCGCCAGCACGCTCTCGCCGTTCAGCTTGAATGGGCGCTTGATTGCCTTCCACCTCAGCGGCGTTGACCTCGGAATATCGAGAGGTTGCGCTCGACGAGATTTGCAATGGAAATACAATGATGCATTAATAAACGTGTTACTTTTTTGGGGGGGAGGAGGAGGGGGGGGAGGGGTTATATTGTTCAGGTAACATAATGACAGTCTATTAGGCAGTGACATCTGCAGCGGTGCTGATGAGAATTTGGAAAGACGTTTCCCTCGCGCCTCAGTTCACGGGTCTGATTCTGCCGTGAACATTGGAATACCATTCGCTTCTTTTGTAGAGAAAGCTTCTTTTTTGGGGGATCCGGTCCTGCGGGGACCCCGACATTGCTATCAGGGTTGTCTGGAGGAAAACTGAAGCCCCTCATGCCTGTCAAATGTAAATGTCCTTTTTGGGGGGAGGGGGGGGGGGGGGAGTCACCGGGACACTTTGAACACGGCGACCCGGTCTTGTCTCGTTCGTCCGGAGGAGTCGGAAACTCGTGGATAACCTTAGAAGTAATTGAGTTCCCGGGCGCCCTGGCTTTCGCAGAGGGAACGCCGCGCTCTTGTCTTGTAGATTGAGTTCCCGTCAGTTCCCAAAACGCCGTGTTTTTCAGGCTCCGGCTATTAGAGCACTTTGGTAGCAATCAGCGGCCTCGTTGCCCCTCGGCTCACACGGTCAAGCGTCGCGGACGGGCTGTCAGGCGGCCGGGGCCTTGTTCAGCCTCGTGGGGGGAGGAGAGGGAGGGGGGAGGGAGGGAGGGGAGGGAGGGAGGGAGGAGAGGGAGGGAGAGAGCCAGAGGGGAGGGGTGGGGGGAGGGAGGGAGGGGGAGGGGAGGGAGGGAGGGAGCAGAGGGAGGGATGGAATGAAGTGGACCGGACTGCACACTGAGCTAAATCCGTTTGCAAAATTTCGACGCGACGAGTCGTCCAGGAGACGGCTCAGCCAGCCCAAACTTCTAAAGCTAAACTAGCCGGAGGGGAGAAAAAATGGAGTCCGGCTCCCAGCGAACTGTGAAAGGCCATCCTCACATCGACTCCTCCTCAGACTCCTCGCGGGGTAACCTTGCGTTCGGGAGAGATGGCGCGTGATGACTTGGGGCGGGGGGGTGGTGGTGGGGGGGAAGGGGGATTACTTGGCAAGATGACGCCGGTCGGTCGGCGTCGGCGTGGACTCCGGCGCTAGCGCGATGGCAGCCAAACCCCTGCAAGCGGGCTGATTTATACCCGGTGATTTCTATAATGCATCCGCGTCTCCCTGCCTAGTCGCCAGGTAGGGCCAGGGCCATCAATCACGCCGCACGCATGCCGCCGCTCGCTAATGGTGCGCGCTAATAGCCCCCCCCGCACCCCCCCTCTCGCCCGCCGTATCAAACCAAACACGGGGGGTGAGCGGAGCAGGCGTTATTTAATGCAGGTGTCGAGCGCGCTGACGGATGCGAGCGCAGTGCAGGTTTTTACGGGGGGGGGGGACTGGCTGACGATCCGGTGCCAGCGTCAAAAGGCAAGGTGTCTCGTTCCAAGACTTCCGCACATCAACTTGGGCAGGGAAAAGGCCACGCTGCGTTAATCCAGATGAACGTCGTGCCAAAGAACACTTCGTTTTGATTTTGTTGTAAAAAAAAAAAAAGATCAGGTGTTTTTTTTAGCTTTAGTTGACTTTTAGTTTTTTTGGGGTGCGTCTGTTTTCTTCTAGGCATCGCCTGCATCGCCCTGTCGTTCGTGGACTCCCATGGCCGCCCCCTTCAGGTGCCCGCCCAGGATAGCACGGCGCCACTGCGGGGAGACGTTTCCGTCGTCCCCTTCCAACCCGACCAGTTCGATGCCCTCACAACGGTCGTCAAGGTGGAGCCTAACAACCTGAGCTCAGGTACAACCTGCTATAGCTGAAGAGTTATGTTAATGCGGTTTTTTTGATGACTGGGGTGGAGGGGTGGGGGGGGTCTTGTGATTCTCGCTGCCATTTTCTAATGCAATATTTAGCGTTGCCGTTTCCAAGATGGATTCATTAATAAACAGCGCAGTAAGTCACGGGTAACAGTCGAACTCGAAATTAGACGCTAAGTCACCTTGGATTGGACTTGGAAATCTGTCTGTATAATGAAGACTGGGGCAGTGTTGCAAGGGCTTTAATTTCCTCTTCGTATGGAATTGTGTTTCTCAAAGTGACATTGAGTTTAAGAACAGTAAATCAAGACGAACTTTCTTTTTTTTTTTTCTCCTCCTCGTTTTTTTTTTTTTTTTTTTGGCCAAGAAGTTCATCAAATTATTTCTGAGGAATAAAAACGCTCTCGTGCTATTCTGATTTCCGGAGATTTGCATAAAGTTTTTAATTGACAAATGTGATTTATCTCCCCCACTGTTTGGGTAGAGGGAATTCGTTTGGGCGGGAAGAGAGCCACCGTCTTACTGAAAACCCAGCGCGTCTGCTGTTTGTTGTGTAACCTACATCGCAATTAGCACTCCACCTGTGTCCGAACGCTCCGCCTCCAGTTTCGCCAGCAGGCTTTGAGGGAGGGAGGGAGGGAGGGAGGGGGGGAGGGAGGTAGGGAGGAGGGGGGAAGCATGAGTAAGGTGTTTCCGGAACCTTCTCATTGGTCAATGGCGCTCTCCCTCGCCCGCAGGGCCGCAGACGCGCGTTCGCTTCGACATCTGGGAGCAGGGCAACGTCAGCCCGCTGCAGCTGACGGACAAGCTGCGCGGGGCGCTGCGCCACGCCCTCTGCGACGTCGTCATGGAGATGAGGGTCCTGCCCCACCCCCTGTGCCTGGAGGTGTTCTGCGCCGCGTCGGGCGTCCCCAAAGAGGAGACGAACGGTGAGGAAGCCTCTTGCGGTCGTCGTGCCTGGGGGGGGTGGGGAGGGGGGGGGCTTGTAATCGAGGCGGTTCTGACAGGTTTTCCCTCCGCCCCCCCCCTTCCCTCCCCCCTGCAGGCGTCCCCACCCCTCAGCCGGAGGCGAAGGACGCTTCCAGGCGACGCAGCGGCTCGCGAAGCGTCCGCAGCAGCCCGGCGCCCATCACCCTGGCCCCTGTGGCGGTGAACACCCCCACCACGGGGCCCAGCACCCCCGAGTCCACCACCCCCACCGGCAAGACCACACGCCGCAGCTTCTGGGAAATACTGGTCCGTTTTCTACCTCATGTCGCGAAATACACGATTTTTATTTTTTTATTTTTTTACTGGCATTTATTTTTCTAAAATAACTGAAAGGAATCTCCCCTCCCCACCCCAGAGCAAGCCGGAACCTTCCGAACTCGGGAGCCCCAAGACCACGGACGACATCGTCCAGGAGCGGGGAGAGGAGGGCAGGGTGGCGCGCCGAAGGCACAAGACGGAGAGCGTGAAGCAGCAGTGGAGCCAGGAGAGGGCTGTGGCTGTGGAGCTGGAGCAGGCTCAGAGGTCAGGCCCTGGGCTGAGGAGGGGAGAGACTGTTCCCAGCAGGACCGCAGGCATGGATGAGCAGTGCTTTGACGTGTGTGTGTGCGTGTGCGTGTGTGTGTGTGTGTGTGTTTCACGCAGGAGACATGTGTCTCAGCTGGAGGAAGGGGACCTGGGGACTCTGAACCCCCTGTATCAGTTCACCTGCCAGCCCTGGATCACCTTCATGACTAGACTTGGTGAGCACTCTCCCACTGCCTCCTCCCTCCC
>BROE01000026.1:6510813-6523545 GCA_036571765.1 Plecoglossus altivelis
TGTCCCCCCCGTTCCCCCTGTTCCCCCACTCCCCTTAGCAGCGCCACGCTCCAGCGACTCCACGCGCTGCCCACCGCCAGCTACAGCACGGACTCGGAGGGGCTCAAGCTTCGGGGCTCCTGAAGCTGGTTTGAGAGACTCTCTACCGCATCTTCCTCTGCCACAGCAGTATCGATCCGTACCTCCAGGCATTGAGCTTACCTGGTGGCAGGTCCGCCACAGTCGCCGCCGCAAGGTTCAGTCGCCCCTGCCTCACTCAAGGAGGACGTAGTGTGTGCGTATGTGCATGTGCGTGTGTGTGGGAGGGGGTGGGTGTGTATTTGTGTGTGTGTGTGTGTGGGAGAGTGTTTGTGGGAGGGTGTGTGTGTGTGTGTGTGTGTGTGGGAGGGGGTGGGGCTCTGGATTCCTGGGCTCCTCTCCTCCTCCATCTCTCCTCCTCCATCTCTCCTCCTCCATCTCTCCTCCTCCATCTCTCCTCTCCTCCTCATCTCTCCTCCTCCATCTCTCCTCCTCTCTCCCCCCTGCAGTGTTGCGCGGGCCCGCGCTGCCCTCTTCAGCTCCCTGTCGTCGGAGGGCAGACAGTCCTTCTCCTACAACAAGCAGAGGAGCGAGGACAGCCCTAAGGTCAGAGTTCACGGAGGGCTCTCCATCTTCCTTCCTCCCCCCCCCCCAACTCACCCTTTCACTCGCACCCACCGCCCTTCACCCTTTCCCTCTCTTCGCACGCTGGTCCCGGTCCCCGTTCGGTAACGTGGCCTTGTGTCCTGCAGCAGACCACAGCGTCGGGCAACACTGTGTACCACCTGCAGCGGGCGCTGCCCGGGGGCATCGTGCTGATGGAGCTCGCCTTCCAGGTGAGAGCCCTCCCACGCACTAGGCCTCCAATCACAGCCAGGCTCCAGACCTGGAGGGTCTAGAGGAGAACTCCTACTTGATCGGTTAGTGATGACTGTCTGTCTGTCTGTCTCTTCCTCTCTCTCTCTGTCTCTCTGTCTCTCTCTCTTCATTTCTCTCTCTCTCCCTCTCTCCCTCTCCCTCTCTCTCTCTCTCTCTCTCTGTGTCTCCTCAGGGATGTTACTTCTGTGTGAAGCAGTACGCTCTGGAGTGTTTGCGCATCCCCATAGGACAGACTGTCAACTCCCAGGTAAGGGCTTGACCACATCTCCCCCAACCTGACAGAGAGAGAGAGGCAGCAAGAGATAGTGTTACAGAGAGAGATCAGTTGGAGAGAGGCATTGTCAACATGTTGCTCCCACACCTCTCATGGTGGTTTTTGCCCACAGCCCCCCCCGCCCCTCTCTCTTTGTCTCTATCTCTGACTCTCAATCGCTCTGTCCTTCTCTCTCTCCCTCTCTCTCTAGCTCTGTCTCCATCTCTCTCTCTCGCTCGCCCGTTTTTTTTTCCTCCCGCTCTGCATGTTGAAGCTGAAGTAAATCCAAGTTTCGTACCAAATGAGGGGTAATTATGTGTAAATATTTTGAAACCATGTTTGCGTAGCACGTCTCCAGATGTTGCGCATAAGGAGACGCCCCCCCCTCCCTCTCCCTCTCCCTCCACACACGCACAAGCTGCAAGCACAGCTTACGGCACAGCTTACAGCACAGTGTGTAAGCACAGTAAAGCACCTCCCATCAGGTGGGCCTCTTGCAGCTGGAAAACCGGTCCTCCTTTTTTTTCTCTCTCTTTCTCCCTTCCTGATGTCATTTTCATCCAGCTGCTTCGATTTATTGTTCGCCGGAAGCTTCCGCGCCACGTCACGTATCGGACAGGCTGGTTGCTTCTGCGGAGCGGGCCCGCTGTTCCCCGCGACACCGAGCCAGGCGTCCGACGCTCTAAAGCCCGTCAGATTATCCTCCTGTCCTCTCCACCCACACTACAGCCGTCGGCCCACGCGGCGGCAAAAAACGCTTGTTTCTCGCTTTTCCGGCGCCCGCCAAACCTCAGGGCGGACGTGTGCGTTTTAATTTCCCAAACGCGTGGCTACTCACACACCGCACCCCCACCCCCTCCTCCCCCTACGCTCTCCCGTCCAGGTAATTTGTTTTGGCATCAAGACTAATGGGGGAGAACTGTGTGTGTTGGGAGAGGAGGGGGAGAGGGGAGGTAATAGAGTGTGGAGTCGGGGAGGCCAGCCATGTGGCGTGTGGCGTGCGGCGGGTGAGCTCGCCCTGGGCGCACAGATCACGTCCCCGTCCCCTCCTCTTCTCCTCCTGCGCCGGAACACGGAGGGGAAAACAAACAAAACAAACAACCCCCCCCCCATCTCCTCCTCCTGAATTAAGCAGATCCGTTAACAGGGGGCGGTGTGGGTGGGGGGGGGTTGGGGGGGTCCCTCGAGAGACGACGGTGATTTAACGGGACGCGAGGGGGGCGCCACAGGGGCATCGCAGCGGCGTCGCTTTTGCCTGGACTCCGCGTGTGGCGGCTGATCACGAGCACCGTCTTTAATCACGATAATTCGAATTTCACCGGAGCCCCGTTGCGGCGTGGAGTTCATCTCTCTGCACGGCGGGACGCCCAACATGTTTGTTAAAGTGCTGGCGTGGATGAAAGAGAGAGGGAACTGGGTTTGGCGGGTGGAGGGGGGGAGAGCGGGCAGCGGGGGGAGGAGCACGGCGCTCAGGCGTGTTTGCCCGTGCGACTCTGCGTGCCGGTTGGAGTTGGAACTCTGTCGCAAGCCTGAAGCCTGCGTCAGACTCTCACTGATGGACTCTGGACCACGAACAGGCTTTGTGCTTGACCTCTACAGACCATAACCCCCTCCCCTCCCCTCCTCCCGTCCCCTCCCCTGCCCTCCCCTGCCCCCCACCACCCTCACTCACATCCACTTTCCTTATACATGTGAATGTGTGCACATGCTGTGTCGTTTTTTTCCTCCATAATAGAACCCAGTAGTGTTACTGTCTGCCTTGTCTCCATACTGTCTTATCTGTGTGTGTATCTGTGTGTATGTGTGAGTGTGTATGTGAGTGTGTGTATGTGTGTGTGTGTGTGAGTGTGCACGTGCGTATTTTGATTTGTATCCAGTCAGCACTGTCAGTCTCCATGAATGCCCCATGCCTATTCCTTTTCTGTGCGTGTGTGCCTGTTTACTTTGTGTGTTCTTCTGGGTCTTCTGTCGTCTGTCTCCTCTCCCATCTCAGTCTCTCCCATCAGCACCCTCCTCACAAACCCCGTGCAAGGCCTACCCAGACCCGGCCGTCTTGACCTCGGGTATGTCCAGACTTCCTTTAGGGGGTTCTCCTCCAATCAGCACCCTCCTTCCTATCCCTCGCTTGCTCCATAGTCCTGGTCTCTCTCTCCTCTCCCTCTCTCTGTCTCTCTTGTCCCCTCTCTCTCTGTCTCCCTCTCTCTGTCTCTCTTTGTCTCCCTCTCTCTCTGTCTCCCTCTCTCTGTCTCTCTCTCTCTGTCTCCCTCTCTCTCTGTCTCCCTCTCTCTCTCTCTCTCTCTCTGTCTCCCTCTCTGTCTCTCTCTCTGCTCTCTCTCTCTCTTCCCCTCTCTCTCTCTTCTCTCTGTCTCCCTCTCTCTCTCTTCTGCTCTCCCTCTCTCTTCTCGTCCTGTCTCTCCCTCTCTCTCTCTCTCTCTCTGTCTCCCTCTCTCTCTCTCTCTGTCTCCCTCTCTCTGTCTCTCTCTCTGTCTCTCTCTCTGTCTCTCCCTCTCTCTCTCTGTCTCCCTCTCTCTGGTCTCTCTCTCTCCCTCTCTCCATCTGACTTTCTTCCTCTTTCTCTCTCTCTCCCCATCTTGCTCCCTCTCTCCCCATCTTGCAATCTCTCTCCCTATCTCTCTGTCTCTCTCCCTCTCTCCCCATCTCACTCTGTCCCTATCTCGCCTCATCTCGCTCTCTCTCTCCCTATCTCTCTCTCCCTATATCTCTGTCTCTCTCTCCCCTTCTCGCTCTCCCTATCTCTCTGTCTCTCTCTCTTTTTCTCGCTCTCCCTCTCCCTGTCTCTCTCTCTCCCCTTCTCGCTCTCTCTCCCCTTCTCGCTCCCTGTCTCCCTGTCTCTCTCTCTCCCCTTCTCTCTCTCTCTCCCCTTCTCGCTCTCTCTCCCCTTCTCGCTCCCCGTCTCCCCGTCTCCCTGTCTCCCTGTCTCTCTCTCTCTCTCTTGGATCGTAAGGCTTCTTCTGTTTGATTGCGTCTGTGTCATCAGGGCCGTCCTGTAAAAGCTCAGACACTCTCTCCCCTGTCACTCCTGGTTCCTTTCACTCCGTCTGACTTTCCCGCTCTCTTGCCGCCAGGGAAGGGGACGAGGGGGGTGGGGGGGGGCGATCCGCTGTTGGGATTGGCTGATCCGCGGGGGCCCCGCGCCTGCTCTCTTCCTGCGCGTGTGCGCGTCTGTCACTGAACACGGTCCAGACCGCCTCGGACGGTGACAGAGCCACACCCCCTTCCCCCTTCCTACCCCCCCCCTTGCCCCTTCTTACCCCCCCCCCGGGGGTGACGCTTCTCCAAAAAGTCTCCCGTGACTCCAGCTAGACTCATGTTGTCTTGGGTGATGACGATCTCCAGGGGTCATGGCGGTGCCCCCAAAGCCGCACTTGGGGGGGGTGGGGGGGTTTGGGGTTCGGTCGGGGCTAAGTTGGCATACGAATCTTCCTCCATCCCTCTCCCCCTCTCTTTTGGCCTGCTCGCTCGTCCTGACTGTGTCTCAGGGGGTGGGGGGAGGGGGGGTTGTTGGCAGGGGATGTGAGGGGGGAGGGGGCTCCCTTGCTTGTCTGCTGTCAGGCACGCCCTGCCCGTTCTTCTTCCTCCAATCAAACGTCGCCCGTGCGCGTTGCCGTGGTGCACCTGGGCGATCCCACTTCCCGCTGTTGATTTTCTCTCCTCGCTCGTTTTCTTCCGTCTTCCTCCCACCATCCTCAAGCTTTCGGCCTCGTCGAGGCTAACGCATTCCACCTCTCCGCCTCCCCCCCCCCTCTCCGCCCCCGTAACCCTCGGCTACACTCCCCAAGGCACTTCAAGATGTTCGCCCACCTCTGGAAAAAAAAAGGAAATACCCAACTAAAGATGGGTCCGAGAGTTCAATACTCTCCGCGGACGTTAATGGGCACCGACGCTCATTTCGCCGAAGGGAAAATTGGGTTAGGCTCGACCCCTGCACTCCGCCAGATCCCCTCTCTAGCTTCGCTTCCTCGCTCGAGGAAAGCCGGCGTGGTTAATGGCTTCCTGGCGCCGTGTGCCGTGAGGTCAGAGTGGATGTTTAATTGGGCCCGTGGAACACTACAAGGAGAGGACCCCGGTGGAAAGGTATCAAGCCCCCCCGCTGACCCAGCCTTGGCCTTGATCACTTGTTGTTGTTCCACCTGCGCTACCAAGAAGAGCCTTTTGTCCAAAGGTTCGGCTTGGAATGTGGATGGCGGGAGGTGGGACGGGGGGGACAAAAGGGAAATGTGACACACCTTCCCCTTGTTGAAGGCCTTGCGGAGTAGCTTCTTGGTCCTGGTGCGGGAGCAGAGAGCAGCGTGGGGGATCCTGGGCTCTCTCCTCGCCACGTGACTCTCCTCACATGGTGCAAACACAAGCGGGTTTGGCATCACTTCCAGGCAGACAGTCAAGATGAAAGCCTTCACTGTTGAAAAGCGTTCACTGTAGTTGGGCTCTCCCTACCCTACCCTCTCTACCCTGACTTTACCCTACCCTCCCTACCCTGACTTTACTCTACCCTCCCTATCCTGACTTTACTCTACCCTCCCTATCCTAACCCTACCTTAACTTACCCTTTACCCTCTTTCCTATCTCCTAACTCTACCCTACCCCACGCTCCTAACCTTCTTACCCCACCCGCTAAACCCTAACCCTACTACTCATACTCCCCTCCTAACCCGATATCCCACCCTTATCACTACCCTTACTCCCTAACCTCTACCCCACCCTAACCCCTCCTTACCCCTAACCCTACTCCTAACCCTAACCCTTTTACACCACTCTCCTTAACCCTAACCTTACCATAACCCTACCCTACCCTAACCCTACCCCACCCTACCCTGCCCCACCCTGCCCCACCCTAAGCTATCACCCCTCCCCCACCACCTTCATACTGTGCTCTGTAACTACTCCAGCCTCCCACTGTAATGCATTTGCATTCGCCATTCACCTTTTCCTAAGCCCCTCTCTCGGATGTTTTCCATTTAATTAAACGAGGTGCAATTACGAAGGCCATTGATATGGCCGCGGCTTTGAAAAGAGCCCAGACAAAACAGCGGCCGAGGAGTCGTAGCAGAATGCTTTTAAAGAACAGGACCACCTATTCGCCGGAGGACCATTGATAAACGCTGATGCGGCCTTTCCGATTCTAACAGTATTTGTTTGGTTCTACAGCCTAGGAAATCTAGTCTGTGCGATCGCAGGCAGGCAAGAAGTAGAAAATGAATCGGGGGGGGAATGTCTTGTCTTTAGCGCTGTCTGTGTTGTCTTGAATTGCATTGTCCGGAGAATCAAAGTATTGTTCGGTGTGAGAGAACTGGAGTGCGGAGAGGGTCAAGAGAAGCGAATGAGCGTTGGCACGAGGGCCGTGAATCTCCCCGAGGCGGCGGTTCCCGGGGGCCACGCTCAAGGTAGTGAGCGTGTTGTCCCCCCCCCCCGGCGTCTCCCCTTCCCTCCTTTCCAGCTTGCCACTCCCCCCTCTGCTCTTCACGCAGTGAGTGCGACAAGGTGCGCGACCTGATGCACGTGCACTCCTTCAGCTACGACTTCCACCTGCGCGTGGTCCACCAGTACCTGGTGGGCTGTCACATGACCCTGCGCCAGGGCTACCAGCTCACCGGCTTCCTGGAGGACTTCATCACCCACCACCCGGACATCCCCAAGTTCGGCCGCAACCACGTCTTCCAGGGTGAGCGTCTCCCCCCCCACCGCCGCTCCCTCCCCTCGGGTGCTGAGTGTGACAGGACGTCCACGTGACTGGACGTGTGTGTGTTTCTGTGTGTGTGTTTCTGTGTGTGTGTGTCTGTGAGTGTGTGTGCCTGTGTGTGTGTGTGTGTGTCTGTGTGTGTGTGCCTGTGTCTGTGTGTGTGTGTTGTGTGAGCCTGTCTGTGTGTGTGCCTGTCTGTGTGTGTGCCTCTGTGTGTGTGTCTGTCTGTGTGTGCCTGTCTGTGTGTGTGCCTGTGTGTGTGTGTCTGTGCCGTACAGGAAGCTTCTCCATCTCCACCGGGATGATCAACGGGCTCACCTGCCTGTACAACTACATATCATCGACCAGCGCCTGTGCACCTACGCATGAAAGCCCTGCGGCATGTCCCAAAAGGCGGCGGCCCCCTCCGACGGCAAGAAGGGAGCGCCCAGCGCCGACCTCCACGAGTATGCCCTGGTGGCCCTGTGGAACAGGTACAAGAGGAGGGGCGGGGAAGCACACCTGCCCCCTCACCCCCTCTCCACCCTCACCCCTCTCCACCCTCACCCCTCTCTACCCTCACCCCCTCTCCACCCTCACCCCTCTCCAAGAAGATGAAATATGAAATATTCACGAGCCCTTTTCATGTCGTCCCCTCCGTCCCTTCTCGCTTTTTTTCCTCTTCTAAGCTCCTGAGTCTGCTTACAAGGATCTTGGAAGCCTCCTGTCACCATTGACGACTGTTTGATGGTGTCCCTAGCTTGGATTTGTGCCCAGCCTTTGCTCCGTTTGTTCAGGATGCAGTCGAGGCTCGTAAAGACATTTGCTAAGTGTGAGGGGTGTGTGGCAAGCACGGTTTCTCGTTATTAGAGGCTTGTGGCGCAAGAGCGGGCGGGGATTCATACAAACCCCTGCGGGGGGGCGGGGGGGTGGGTGGGGATTTTGGTGTGGTAGTGTGGGGGGGGGGGTTTTGAAGCTGAATGAACTCGGTGGGCATACGTGCCTACCCACCTCAGCCGTCATCTCTCTTACGTTGATTATAAAACGGCTTCTGATCTGATATAGTATAAATTGAACGCACGTTAGTTTGTCTCATCTGGAATTAAATGTCAACTAGAATCGATAAGGGCTTTTTTTTTTTTTTTTTTGCATTCGCCTTTATTCACCCTGGAAAGATGTCTTGTTTATTGGAATCACGTTGAGGAAGTTCATGAAACAGACTTGGCTAAGATGGTGTGTTGTTCTCCCAGGCTACGTTACTACGTGATCATGACCAGCCAGAGAGAGCTGTTCCCCCGGCTGACGGCAGACATGCGCCGCTTCAAGAAGCTTCCTCAGATCTACCGCGACGCCGCCGACCCCGCGGGCAGGACGCCCCTGGACCGGGCCGAGACGGGCGGGCCGTGCGACCCCGAGCCTGACCTCTGGGAGGAGACGTCCGCCGCCGCCGCCTCCGCCGCCACCTCCCTGACCTCCCCCGCCTCGACCCCTAGCGACGGCAACGAGTTCTACCCCCTGGTGGGCTCATCCGGGTCGGGCTCCGAGGCCCAGGGTCTACTCTACCCCTCCCCTCTGTTCCCCCTGCTCAACTGCGAGGTGGGCGCTGCCCGGCGCCACATCCAGAGCAGCGTGGAGCAGGCCATGGGCCACTGCCGCCGGGACAACCTGTGGCGGCGGCTGTTCCACGGCGAGCACCTGGCCCTGGACAAGCTCAAGCTGAGCAAGCTGTCCTTCTCCGAGCTGGAGGAGCTACTGGACGCCGTGCAGAGCCGCTCCGTGGGCGAGATCGACCCCCAGCTGGTAAACCCCCGCCGCTCTCCACGCCGCCGCGCTCCCCCCCCACCCTCCCCGAGTGTCCAATTATCGCAATTATTCTTCATTATCGTCCGTTTCGAGTACCCGGCTCCAATTAGACGTTGGCACAACTACCGAGAGCGATTCGCAAGCGAGTCGGCCTACCCCGCGTCGACTTGTGACATCGACGCCGGGTTAATGTCGCTCTCGGTCGAGTATTGGATGATAGGCCTAGCCTCCGTCTGTTTTCAAGGACCCACCGAGCTCCCGATCAGAGGGTTTTTTCTTTTTTTTTTTACGTGCTGGAGAGGAAGAGAGAAGGTCCGTAGAGACAGTCTGGCCGCGGCGAGCGTCCACTTCACGTCTGATCCGGCCTCTTTCACACGCTGCCTTCACGTCTGAGTGACAGCGTTGGTGCGGGGGGGGCATATAGAACGGTCCACGGGCTTATCTCCCAATGCGTGGAATATTCCAGTGAGTTGCGAGCCCGGTCGCTGAGCCAAGCCCCTTTTCCCTTTCCTCGCCTGACGGCCGCACGGATTTTTCCCGTGGCGCCTGCTCGCAGCGGGTGTCGGTGCCTGTGTGGCCGTGTTGCGGCGCGCCGGAGCAGGGCTGGTGGTCACATGACGTGCGTAATCCTTCCTCACCCACCCCCCTCCGTTCTGCAGTCGCCGCAAGCCCCCCGCAGACCCCCCCCTTGGAACAGCGACGTTCCGTCCACGCGACCTGAGAACCGCGCCGCACCTCCGGCCGGTCCAGGAGCGGGTTCGTCGGCGCTCGGATCATTAGCGAAAATGCGTCCGCTGTTTCGGAGCATCGACTTCCCCCACCCTGTCTTCCCACGACGCATTTCACAAGTTGACAAAGCTCTCGCTGAAAGCCCGAAAAGAAACCCAAGGAGACCAGAAGTCCTGCGCTAATCATGACAGTCCCTTTAATTAGACGGCGGAAACGAACACGACCCATGTTCCATTAGTGCGGAAGTGTCGACAGATGCCCATTACCAGAGAACCGCAATTTTCCCCCCTGTTCAAGTGTCTATTTCTAAAATAATAATAAGACGTCACGTGAAAAGGCCCTAATACGTACTGAGAAACTGTACTTTAATTACTCGTGGCGTGGCTCTGTCAGGGAAATAAGGCAGCGCGGATCTTAATCAAAGCTGCACACTCCTAGCCAGCAGTGTCTTTCCCCACAGGAATGTCAGCAATTATTAAATGCGGTTGCATAGAGAAATCCCTCATTAAATATAAAAATTTNGCTCAGATTAAGTGTGTGTGGAGGGAGGGCGGGGGGGGGCGGTGGGGTTGTGAAGGAGATGGGGCTTTCCTGGGGTTGCCGCTGGAAACCTGCCCACAGCGCGACCCCCCTCCCTCCTCTCCTCCCCCCTGCTGTGCATCCTTGCCAAGCATCCATGTGGAGTCGCACGCAGACGGTTCGCCACCCCGGGCCGGGCGGAGCGGATTACCGCCTCATCTTTTATTCATTTTCTCTTCTTTCTTTTCTTTTTTTTTGTTGTTGTTGTTGGTACGTTCGTCGTCATTTATTTATTTTAAGCCCTAATTGCCTTTTGCCTTCAAGTTGGGGAACGCGGACTCGGAGCTAAGCGCTAAGCTCGTCTCTCTAGCCAGAGCCGGCAAGGTCACGTTCCTCCGCTCACCGACTGACCTCTGTGACCCTAACGAGCCTCTCTCCCTCCCTCTTCCTGGTTCCAGGACTGCTTCCTGACCATGAGTCCCAGCTGGTACCAGAGCCTCATCAAGGTCCTGCTGGCCCGCTTCCCTCAGAGCTGCCGACACTTCGACGACAACAGCATCCAGTATCTGGTGAGAGACCCTTCCTGACTGCCCCTGGCTCACGCACACATCTTCCAACCCCTCCACCCCCCACCCCCCAACACAAAGGCCCTGAGAACCAGCGATAGTCGATCTCAACCACTGAGGTCAAATGTCAGTCGTCCTTAAGGAGACCGTGTCTATTAATACGGGAGAACATCGGCGATAGCTCCGTCTGGACCGATCCAACGTGACCTAGAATACAGAGGAGATCTGGATGAGAACATGCAGGGGGGGGGGGGGCGTCCCGCTGAGGGAATTCACGTGCTCTCGTACTTCTCTCCCTGTTCTGCGATATTGCATCTGTCAGCCGAGCCCGGACTCTGCGTGCGACCGCATCAAAACCGCCTTCTTGAGGCGATAGATTATTACGAGTGCCTGTGTGTCTCGACGCCGTCTGTCTATCACTGTTTTAATGTCGGTTAAAGTGTTACAGTTGGGGCGTGGCTTGTGGGCATTGCTTAGTTTCGTTGTATTTGGGGGGGGGTGAGTCAAATGTCCCCACATTTAATCATGTTTTCAAACGGACTTGAAGTGACAGGCGAGTCCGCAATTGGCAACAACCTCCAGTCACCTTGAGCTGTTCTAAATTTCTATCTCGGCTGTTCCATTTTCCCGGAACTGGCGCAGCGGGGAGGATAGAAAGATCGAAAGCGCTGAGAAGTCAGCGGAAAAGGGTTTGCCGATTCTCCTTTCGGAAGACGAAAGACTCAACGTCGCGAAGAGCCTCCCGAGGTTTGAAATCGCCACACGTTTCAAACTCTCTCGGGTACGCGGCGGTAGATGCGTCGCCATTTTTGGATCGTCACCACGTTCGGTACAAGTGGCCGTACGATCCGGCCTTGTGACCTATTCTATTTGTTCTCTTGGGGTCTGGAAGGGAGTTGAATGAACTGAGGAATCTCATTTTATCATGTACTGATGCGACGTCTTTGTCTTTCCAGGCTGTTTTAAACCAGAAGTTTACCGACTGTTTCGTCTTGGTTTTCCTCGACACCCAGGCAGGAAAAACTGTGAGTACTTTCTCTCTCTCGCGCGTCTCTAATCTAAGCAACGCGTCTAAACCGTTACTGTGAATGTACGTCTCTAACGGTGCCAGCCGGCACATTTTGATCGATGCCTTTTAGCTCACAGCTCTGTTTGTTAGCGATGCTTCATTTAAATCACTCCAAGCTGGTGTTGCCAAGACAGGCGCCCAGATGTTGTTGAGATACGAATCGTCTCCTTGTTACATCTGTCTCCCTCTTCTCTCTTTTTCCTGTCTTTTTTTGGGGGGGTGGGGGTGGGGGGGGGGGGCATCCAGAGCTTCAAAGTTGTTTTCAGGGAACCGCTGCCATCTCAACAGCAGCCTAGCAACAGCCCCCCGCCCCAGCTGGTGTCCATGTACCACCACTTGGAGTCTGTGATCAACACGGCCTGCTACAACCTGTGGACCGGCCTCCTGTAAGGGGAGAGGGAGGGGCCACGTCCCCCACGCCTCCGGGCGTGGCCGTCTGGCAGCCGGTTGGTTCCGCCGAAACAAGTAGCCTATCCGCTTCGACGTGAATAGCGCCTACGACCCGCCTCCGGAGCTGAGACAAGCCACGCCCCGGTTTAGCCCACTTCTCTCTCCTACACGGGGCACGCGGAGTAGAGGTGGCGTGCAAGCGCCCAACAGACCCCACTTTTCTCTGCACCCGATTAACCCCTTAAGGACTGGACGGATTCGCCCCTCTCCACCTTCCTCGGGAAGGCTTGAGCACATATCAGGCCAGCGGTGGGCGACTAGTCCGTGTGCCGGCCGTCTGCCGGCCCATCTGCCGGCCCGTCGGTGCTGACCGACGAAGAGGCACTTTACTGACATCCGGTCTCAGGCGAACGCTACCTCACAGCCCAGACGACTGACAGCATGCACTGGACATGCGTTTATGCAACGCTCCCCCTTTGAATAATCGACTGTGTGCGCCTAGCGTTGGCGTCTGAAAGTGGGGGGCGAGGGGGGGGGGGGTTAGTGCTACTGTAGAAAAGTTTTGTTTGTTTCTGGGTGTGCGTGTTCCCTTCAGAGCCTTACTACTGTCATCGCCATGTCGTTTGACGTTCCCCTCGGAACGTTCCGCGACTTCAAATGCCCCGCGTCCCGAGACGTTGAAGCGGGCGGAGCTCTCGGTTCCGGAAACCTGCACGGTTCCGGCAAGAGACGTATGTGAAAGCGAGATTCTTTTTTTTTTTGGTTCCTGATCTACTTTATCAGATTGAAATACAGAAAATGTGAATGGATTTGTGTCAGCCTCCCCCCC
>BROE01000026.1:6524597-6538764 GCA_036571765.1 Plecoglossus altivelis
CCCCCCCCCCGGCCTCAGTTTACAAAGAGGTGTGGTTGTAGACCAGCGTGTCAACTTTAATAAAAAAGGTTCACTTTATTTCTTCATTTCACCACCAGCCGTACAATACATACAGTGTAGTTGAATGTCTGTGTGGCCCTATGGTACTACATGGCAAAACAAATAAGACTGGAAGACAACCAAGTAAGTGATGGAAACCTGTGGTTTAGAAAGAGGGAAAGAGAATCTCGGTTCGTCCGTGGGCGGTTGAGAATCCTCCCAGCCAGAGGAAACGAGCAGTAAAGCGGCCTAGCCAAACTGGCCCCAGATGTTCCGGAACCTTCCGCACCTCGACCGGAGCTGGAAGAGACCGCGGGAGGGGGTCGGTCGGAATGCTGATCTTCACCTTGACGGCGTGAGGTAAGTGTGTAAGATGGGACGGAGACGGAGGCACCGATCATCCGTCTGGCTGTGTTCTTGGTCTGCTGGAAAGCCTTTAGGTCAGTCGTTTTGATTCCCCATCCCAGACTGCACGCTCACAACGGTGCCCCTGCGGAACGTGGGGGACAATCTCTCTTCGAGAGGCGCGGTAAATTGCAGCAGGGGGCCCTGTCGACTACCTGAGCTGATGGTCCAGGTGCGGCCATTCGCGGCTGGCACCTAACTTTGAGATGCCAACTCCTCTCCAAGGTAGAAGCATCTGCAGTCTGTGTTCTTTCTCAAGCCAACTACTATACCCCATTGTTGGTACCAAACCTTTCCGCTAGCGAGACCATCTCCTCTTCACAAGCGTCTTGTCATCGCCCATGCCCACTCTGGTTGCGTCATCAACAAGCTTGGCGCGGCTGGACTTGCGCAGCCATTAAGTACACGTACTCTACTAAACTGTTGTTTCACATAGGAACACAAGGGAAACCGTCGATTATCTTCTCGCGAATCCGATTTAATGACCACTTAACAGACAGAATCTAAGAACATGTAAACATTGTTGTCGTTATTGTGCAAAGTATAATTACATCGGGGAAAACAATTAGCCAATGTTGACGCTGCTGTTCAAATCCATCAAGTGTATTTAGGCGATTGAATGAACAGATAATAGGCTAGATGTTGTACTGTTAATACTGAAATAAGTCCGGTTAATGGGGGGGGCAGGTTTCTCCTGGATTGGCTGGGGAGAGGGCATCAGGCCTGGGATCACAGTAGACCAGGCTGGGGAGAGGGCATCAGGCCTGGGATCACAGTAGACCAGGCTGGGGAGAGGGCATCAGGCCTTGGTCACAGCAGATCAGGCTGGGGAAAGGGCATCAGGCCTGGGATCACAGTAGATCAGGCTGGGGAGAGGGCATCAGGCCTGGGATCACAGTAGATCAGGCTGGGGAGAGGGCATCAGGCCTGGGGAGAGGGCATCAGGCCTGGGGAGAGGGCATCAGGCCTGGGGAGAGGGCATCAGGCCTGGGGGTCACTTGTTACGCTTCCAGTACTCCTTTATCCAACCTAGACCATCAAGTGTCGATGCTGGAATGACAAGTATTTTTTAATGTTCGTTTTTTTTTGTTTTTGGTGAAAGTACTGAGGGCAAAATGGCAGACGGAGCGGATTTCCTGTATCTGTTACCGCCCCGTAACGAGAAACACGCTATCACACTTGGCACCTTCGCAGTCAATACGCGTTCTTGCCAAATCTGAATAGAAAAATGAAAGCCGAAAGGCAAACTTGTCCTCACCTGTGGGTTTATATTCGCAGCCTACGAATCCCTGATAGCCGCGTTCTTCCAGCACGGTGAAAAGATAAGGAAAGTTCAGCTCCCCGGCACTGTCTGGCTCGTTACGATTCGGAACCTGCGCGATCTGGATGTGACCTCGAAAGAGATGGAGAACAAGACGAGAGAGAATATTCAAACGAATAATCTCCGATTTTCCCTCTCTTTTAACTTAATCTTGAGCCGTTGAAAGTTTGCCGACGATAACATACCGATTAGGGGGAAATACTTCTGAATATTTTGAGTCAGATTGCCGTCCATTATTTGCCAGTGAAACATATCCTGTAGAAGACGTCAGTCGTTTTCAGTTACACGGCATTTCAACGAATCGAAAATCATTGGTAGTAAGAGTACCTTTTGAAAAGGTATTTACCATTTGCAGTTTGATATTTGGCCGGTCAACTTTTTGCAGAATGGCAGCCGCTAGGATCAAATGTACAAAAAAACAGGTAAAGAATCGTAGAATAAGCCCCCGTAGTGTCGGGTTAATGATTTGAGACGGGCAAAGCCTTTACCCTGGTGTGGCGTGTCCAGGAAATATCTGGGATCAGTTATTCTTGTATTGATGGGTTCAATGAGACCAGTGATTCCCTCCTAGGAGATATAAAAGTTGAAGACTTTACGAGGATAAAATAGTCATGCCAAATATGACATTGTCCACCACTGGTAGGCTAGAGTCATGGCTTACACACCACACTATGTCCAAACGCAAAACCCTGTATTTCAAACAGGAGGGCTAACCGTAATGTTGATCTATATTCATAGTAAATTGACTAAACATCTGGCGATAAACGACTCCATCAGCAACCGCCTTCTAAAACTGAACAATGACATCATACTTTTGTTTTTAGTTGAAAAGACCCCCCCCCCACTGTAATACAGCCTCCCACATGCTAGTTCACAGCATTATACAAGAGATTAATA
Organism: Plecoglossus altivelis; assembly: GCA_036571765.1. Classification (NCBI taxonomy): domain Eukaryota; kingdom Metazoa; phylum Chordata; class Actinopteri; order Osmeriformes; family Plecoglossidae; genus Plecoglossus; species Plecoglossus altivelis. The sequence goes on from BROE01000026.1 coordinate 6,527,260, forward strand.
TTGAGTGAGCACCATGATCATAGTGCTCATGAACGACTGATAGCATGCTGGGCCACCTTTGAGAGGACGTCTGCAGCATGTTTCAGATTCTGCACAAAGGTAGCCTCCATCTCCGTGGCAACAGCTGTTCGGTCCGCCCCCACAGGTACCCTTCCAGCCATCAAGTGGATTCTGTTGAAATGCATTTAGGCCGTGGTGTGAACTGTAGAACACCCACCATTTCAACCCCCTGTAACCTTATCGGGCTCAATGCGCGCCTCGCATCCATCCAATGTTAAATAAAGCAAGCAGACATAATTGTCCTCGGCCCATACAGTCGGCTAAGGTGAATTAACGATGTATGTACCTCCCGCACTTTAATGCCTTTGCATATTGCAAAGCCAGATCCAGACCCTGCTTGAACTCAGCCTCTCTTCCGGGTACAGCTCCGAGGCCAAGTTCACCAGCCTTCACGTCTCCTAAAATCACAGCCGCAAATGCAAATTATAACCTTGCAAATTGTTACGTTATTTTTTTTTCTTCTCACATGACTTGGACAGCAACGTATAACATTCTTATCGACCCATCGTCATATCCATTGACGGAGATCACACATGACATGACCAGCCCTTGTAATTAACTAATACATCTTACCAGGCGGTGTGTTGATTAGAACAACCTCAACTCCCGTAGCGTTTTTGATCCTCTGCAGCTCTTGAATGTCACAATCGTAGAGCCAAGCCGCTTCCACAGCCTGAAAGCCGGCCGACATAGCAGCGTACATTCTTTGGCTGAATTCGGGTAAGTCGGTGAACAACCACGAAATATTTGCGCAGAACTTTAATGGAGGCATGTTGCATTGGGTGCAAGAAAGTTTACTCTGCTAGGCTGAACTCGGGTGACTACTGCAGATATGACATGTGACGTTGTTGTTGCTGTGAGGGATTTCTGCATCCGATCTACCCCGAGTACTGCTCAAATCAAGGCTGTTGTGCAAAGCTACTCGTACAAAAGACGATGTTCCGGATCGTTGATAATAACTGTTTATCGTTTAGCGTTAAGGCCATGGTGCAAGTTCACCTACAATTTCAAAGCGTTTCGAATTTTTGAATAAACTAATCGCAGCCGTACCCGAAAACCTGCCCAGTGTTCCGTTCTCTGGACAGATAGGAATTTGGATAACGTATTCAAGTGATTTGTGTAGCGCCAACCTAACCTCACTGTAAAACGTCTTATGGAATCAATGGATGGATTGATTTGGCGTTTGAACTACACAATGTTCCACTCTAAAATCGGTCTGTCGATCTGAGCTGAACCGTGCAACCGCACCAGAACATGTCCAAACAGAAGCAAGGAGCACATCCTTGGTGCTAAAAAATATATATATATTATAGAAGTGCGATAGCGCAACACCTTTGCTTGCATCAAGGGGTCCTAATTCACACACCTGTCACACACAGTTTAACAACTGTCGAATTATCCATTTGACACAATTATTCATTTAGAAGACGCCTTAATCCAAAACGAGAAATCTTGCCTTCCAAATAGTTTGACACACACACACACACAAAAAACTAGTTCAACAAAATATCTTTTGAATAACATAGAGGCACTGCAAAGGTACAGTGTCTGCTTAGAGCACCAGCTCTGCGAGAATCCCTATTTTCACAGGACAGCTGAGGCAGAATGGTACCGGTTAAACTATGGCCCGGTGACAGACCGAAAGGGGAACTGCGCGCTGTAGGTAAACAGACCCCCCCATCCAGGATGGTGAAATGAAACCAGCTCGTGAACCGAGGGGTGCGAGAGCTCTAGGGAGGGCACTGGTGCAGGAAATTGAAAAATCGGACCACACAGACCTCATATGTCCCGGCACTAACAAGCCTACTTTGGAGGGGACAAAAGAATCCAAGGCATTTATTGATTTCATTCTACAGCGCGATATTTTAACAGACGGTCGCCTAAAGCTGATAAATGTTTACGACATCCACTGCGGGGAGTCAAATGAGAGGGGGATATTATGGCTCATGGGAACATACATACTTTGTATCTTTTGCGTCGCCTATTCTGTGGCTACGTTGGGACCCTTTTGCGTTTCAGATCCCCCCCGAGTCGTTCAATCAATTAAACAATCGATGAGTGGGCATTATCGTTGAGGGGGGGGGAGAGAAAAAAGTTCCATGTCCATGTTAGAATTGCAACAAGACTGTGTACACCTGGACCCTATCTTGTTGTGATAGTTGCTTAGAGATGCGCGATTGTTTGACAGGTTTGGCAAAGAAATACAAGACGTTCTGTTCACCCCTAGCTCAACAAGGCAAACCTCGCTGACTATTTAGATTCCTCTCAAAGCGTAAAGAGAGAGGGGGGGGGACCTCAGTAATATTACGTTCTGGGACTTCAGAGTACGGCATGTGCTTCCTGACAGTCCTACAACCTCCCCAGAATCCTAAAGAGGTTTTAGAACTCAGGCACGGACCGAGCCGAAATAGGTGAATTATAATATCCCAAGCAACAATGAGATTAATCATGCTTCGAAATGGATTTGTCCTGCAGCGGCGAGGCGTTGACACTGAGCCACCCTGTATTTCATAGGGAGTGATGTCAGCATATGTAAGACGCCATGGCAACAACTGTTCCTCATTCCCCATCAGTAAAGAAAACCAGCTGGCTCCTGTCTGTCTTTATAAAACATAAAACCATGTATTGTTTCTCAGCACATGTTTGTGATTTATTTACTAATGCCGTTGTGGAGCGAGAAGCTGAAATCGGAAGTAACAGATCTTGAGTCTGTGACTTCTTGCAGCGTTTAAGGAGAGCTGGCTATCAGGTCGCGTAATTAAATCGAATAGGATTTTCCTGACCATTTCAACAGTCTAAAAATAAGATCATTAAAAAAAAACTGCACCGAGGATTAGTACAATTTAATTATAAAGACATTAACACTGGATTGCGCTCGTTTGAAGGCACTAATGACAATGTACAATCTCTTTCATGGAAGGTTTCCTAGTTTGTTCTGGCGCTTGCAGTTAGGCAACTCACGCCACTGGATTCGGCAGGAATAAATGGCTCGGTTTTTTAAAACCGCAAATTCAAAGTAAGAGGTGATTGTATGTCAGGTAGGTGACTTGTTTCAAGTTGTTCCAGGGGGCCCTGTGTCTGAGTTCTGGGAGGTTATCTCTGAGGAAACAGCCATGCTGAGTTATTCTAATATATGCTAATGCTAACATGGCTGCCCCTCTGACAACAGCCGATAATAGCAGTGTCAGTGGGTTGTGTCACTTACATTGCAGCCTGCGGCGAGGGGGTGGGGGTGGGGGGGTGGAGAGAGAGGGGAAAAAACGAGAAGCTCGCTGAACACACTATATGCCTCCGCAAGTTCCAAAAGAATTGAGGACATCCATACTTCATGTTTCCGCATGGCACAGGGCTGTTTTCTCGGGGGGTTCTTTGTGGGAACGTATGCATTGTCAACAGGGCGAGCTACGGCTCTATACCGCCGTGCCTGTTATCTGTCACCTGCGCGTGATGGGGTGGGGGGTGGTGGGGGAGGGGGAGTCTTTTTTTCTTTTTTTTTTACCAAACCTTCTTCTGACAGGAGCTCCACGCCACAGCCGCCTGGTAAACGCCCCCGGTTCGAGGCGCTGAAGGTTTCTCGACATCCCCACCCAGGGCGCGTACTGGGGGGGAAGGAAGGGTCGAGGGCTAAGAAGGGGGCGGGGGGGTTGGGAGGATTAGTATTCTGGAGACGAACCAAGTTGTCGCCACCGACCCCCCCCTTATGTCTCAGTCACCCACTATCTTTTACAAGGGAGACAAAAAAATCCCATCCGGTCCCCCAGTGAGCCCAAGCTCCCCTGCCAAGCTCCTTCTGTGTGGAAACGGTGGCGACAGCTTGCCTTTAACGATTTAATGATGATCTGAGAAGCAGACCTTGATATCTCGTGCGACGACAGTGGGAACGGCTCCTTTGGAGACCAATTATTAGCAGGGCCTTGACATTCTCTCTCTCTCTCTGTCTCTGTCTCTGTCTCTCTTTCAAACAATCAAATGCGGCGAATCGAACGTTCGAAGCTCCAATCACGGTATTTCCCTCTCTCCGTTCTACGGCGTCTCCCGTATAGAGGAAGGCAGCTTTCAGGCTGCCTCTGAGCCACACCTCAACACTTTCGGAGCGGGTGCGTCGTCGAATAGCCGACCAACCAGGCAGGCTGGGGTCCTAGCAGAGAAACAGGTGCACGTTTCTCATGAGTCTCGCTGTGGGTGGCACATCTGGGCATCCCATAATCGGGGTTCCAACCACAGATTCCTTGACGCTGGCTCACGCTTCGCAGCTCCTTCTGCCCCCCCTGAACGCACGTCACCAAGCACACTCCTTCTGTCTCTTGCACGCGGTGAAGAGCAATTTGTGTCGAGCTTCCCCCCCACCACCCAAAACCAACAGCCTAACTCCCAGGCTGGATTGCGGCCTGATTTTCAGGGGCAAGAGATTACGGAACTCACGTGCCTGGGAGGGTGAAGGCAACAAGAGGCACGCAGCCGGTGAGCCCACGCGTCCGAATCCAACGGAAGGGCGAGTGGAAAGAGATTAGATGGGAGGGGGGGGGGGAGGAAGGGAAGGGGAGGGAGGGGATAGGGAGGTGGGAACCCCCAAAGGCCACTAAAACAATCGCCAAGGAGGAGACCCATCGCGGTTCTGTATAGAACCGGCCACTATGAAGCAGTGGCGAGCCAGGTCGCTGCGCCAGGGCCCGCGCGCCTGGCCGTGGTCCATTCCATGATCGAAGGAAAGTATGCGGGCAAAATGCTGGCCGGCCACTGGAACCGAGGCAGTGGTGTGAAATAGGTCCAATGGGAACAACACGAAGGATGCAAAGGGACCAGCTTGCAGGGCTAACGAACTGAGCGGCCGACCAACAACAACGAGTTGCCCCCGCGGGCCCACCCCACCCAGGCTGTCGGTCCCGTTCCGGGTCTACGAAACCGAGAAAGGACGACGTGTCAGATCATCGAATTAAGGCTTGTCACCCCGCGCGCCACTAACCTCGCCGCATGGCACAGCGGGCGTGTGGGGGGGGGGGGACACACGTGGGGGGGGGCACACGTTCCCAGACAACAAGGAAGCCACCTTGACAGATCTTTTTAATTACATGCCGATCAAACGGGCCCTCGCGTTCTAATTGCTGATCTATCGCCTTGCTCCCAGGGAAGCCATGTCGTCAAGACAGTATGACGTGACTAACGATTCGACTGTAATAACCGGATCTCGACTCGGCTTGGAGAAGTCGGTTTGATTTTCGATTTAGCAGTTACCAGGAAGTATACCCAACAGCAAGAAAACATTCTGTGCTAGGACAAATCCTACCTGGCCCAGATACGCACCAAGTTCTGTTTTTGCCTGCCAGTGTGTCGCTAGGCGTTGATTATTCCATTCTTCCAACACCAAGAACTATATATTGGAGTCAAGATAAATGGCTACCTTTCAATGGGCTCACTTAAATCTGTCAGGTAGATCACAGAGTATAATTACCGATTGCCTGAACTAGTCATATTTACCAAGGAGCTGTTTTCATCAACAATTACAGTTTACTAATCAATACTGCCCTCTAGGGTTATACAGTACAGATGGTACAATACTGTCGACCCCAAACTGTTTTCAGAACAGCCAACAAGACAGTGCTGCATTCATGCGGAACGAAGGGAGATTTCAAAATGGAGTCTTCTGTTCTGATATCTTGCTATTATATGTCCAGAAAAAAAACAACCCCTATCTGGTGGGTTTTCCTGCGAAGGCGTAGAATAAAGAGTAAAAAAAAAAATGTCAGCCAGGTATTGTTATTTCACAGGGCTCCCATTGAGCCCTCGTCTTGGGATTGACAAGGAGGATCTTGAGAAAGCATTAATTGGTGAGGCTGTCAGAGCGAGCCGGAGGAAAAAGTCATTCTTCTATTCTATCGCCGCCTTATCAGACACAACGAGGAAGATTCGTCCGTCCTTGGAAGACAGATTTTTTTTGTGTGTGTTTGTTTTGTAGTTGTCTCCCCCCCCCCCCATTAAAGATGGCTGTGGTATATATCTCATGCTCCAGTCATCGGCAGGGAAAGGAAATGGGGGAGGTGGGGGGGGATTTGGGCCCATCCTCACTGGGAATTGTTCTCCAGTTGCACTACAAAGCAAGACCTGTTGAGCCCACAATGCATCATTCACTTCCAGGGGAGGAACCGCGAGCCCTGCTTCAAGCTTACAGCAGCCTGACTTAAGAACACCGGACTCCATCCCTGTCTCAGACGTTACCGCGCGTCGGTTTCGTTGGGATGGAGGACGGCAATCCGGGCGCAGCTGACAGAATGCGTCCCCTCCTGTCGCTCGCGTCGACGGAAACCGACGGCGGGACGTCAATCGAGCCTCTTTAAAGGCAACTCGTTTCGCCGCGAAATGCCAGATGCAGCAGCGTGAAGACGCTTGCCCGGATAGATGTTTTCAAAAAAGTTGGAGTTGAAGTTTGAAGTTTGGGTTCATCTGGCTTTCTATAGGACTTGTAGTTTCAGATGCGTTCACAGAATTCATTTTCTGGACATGCTGTCTGAGGTATTATCGGGGTGTTTAGTAAGGGGGAACTCTGCTTGTGCAAAGGCGCGACCTACACAGGAGGGAGGGTGGGGGGGGGGGAAGAAAAGTGGAAAATCTCGATGAAATCCGGCACTTATCTTTTGAAAGGTCGCTTTTGCCATCCGACCTCCATGTTCGTACAAAGTAACGACCTTCTCTTGGGAAGAACCAGGATTAGAAAAAAATGATGCCCTCCGCCAATTTTGGAATGTTATCTTGTATTAGGAGGGATGCGGTGCAATCATGCTACATTTGGCAAAAGCCCTTTAGACAGAGCATTGCAAGAGACATCCTGTTCTTCTGCAGAAGTTCATCTGCTCGTCTTTAGAATCTTTTCCTTTTTTTTAATCACAAAAACCAAGTCAGGCTCCTCCATAACCTTCTCTGCACGTTTGGGTTCATGCTGTTTTTGGTCCAAGCTCGTACGCCTGATCCACGGGCCACGGCGACGCGGAAACGCGGGATCCTGAATGGTCACGCCGGTCGTCTCTGCCGCGTTTCCGTTGCCCGGAGCAGATGCAAGCTGCTGTCTGGCTACCGTCTGGCTAGACCGGAGCGTGATCACAAACCTGGCCCGATTTATGGAAGCGAATCAACAGGTTTCTTATTAGAGCCTCAGTGAGACACAGCGTGCAGAGGGAAGGAGACCGTGGTTGCCAGAGATACAGAGGGGCGACCGTTTACACTCTTGCATGAGGAGGTCATGTCAACACGTTGCTGATCAGGCCCGCCCGTCCCCCCACACAACGGGAAGATTGGCAGGACTTATCAGCCTGAAGGGAAGCTCATTTCACCCGTTTCGTTCTCTCGAGTAACTCGCTTTATTCTGATGTTATGGCTAGAGCAAAGTTTGAGTGTTTGTGATTCTGTTTGTGTTGATCTAGAAAGAAAAATTAGGGGAGTTGGCCAATGGGAAGGAACTCTAATTTAGACTGGAGATCGACATCGGGCCTTTTTTATATCACAAGAATGTCTACTCTGAATAGGCTACTCTTCATAAAAGAAATCACGAAAAAAACCGGAGGCTTCAATATAAACTACGCCTAGCCCCTTGCGTCGGGAGTTCTGAAGCCGACCTCCCAACTTCACAACGTATTGTGGCCTACTGCCCACAAAAAACGGGGCTCACTAAGGCCTCGGGCCTGGAGAAATGAGCGGCTAACGAGGAGACAGCTGGAGGCAGGCGCCGTACGCTCGCATCCCCCTACTACCGCCCCTAGCGCACGCCAGCGCCACTGCGGAGTAATGTGATATGTAACCGTGAGGTTACATCTCTCATTTCTGAGCGACAGACACGGTCGACATAGCTCACCACGTTGTGCCTTCGCCACGGGACCCCACTTATGTCATCTTCCATCCGCCTTTCGAATGCCCCCGCCCAATACACCCCCAACACCAGCCGCACATAAGCACTCTCCATCCTCCCCGCAATCGCCTTCACCCTTTGTACCCACGTTTGGAACTGAACTAAACCCCCCCTAATACGGGACCTTTACTTCTCGCCTCATCCCACCTTCCCCCTCGGCCTCAACCCACCACACGATACCCCACATATCTTATACCATCCCCTCCCCCAACCACGACCACCGTCTCCATCCCTCCCCCTTTCCAACTGTGTATCTTTCATCAAAAACCTTCATACTCATAGTGCAATTTTCTCAGATTCGAGGACATCCACAGACAGTAAATTTCGGAACTACTATTAAGTACTTTGGCAGCCGTTCCTTTCCACAAGCCAGGTAAAATATGGAAGAAAAAAGATAATTAAACAGAGTTCTGCATCCCCCCCCTATCATGCCGCTACTCTTTCATCCAGCAGAAAAACGTGCCACTCCGCCCCGCCCCCTCACCACCTCCACGTACCCTGCAGCCTTAGCACAGAGATAAGAGAAACAGCGAACATTGGCTTCCTTTGTAGTCAAGGAGTGCACATTTGTCCTTATGGTGCTATGCCAATTCCGCGATACAGCGACCACCTGTACCAAGTGAACCTGCTGTTTTTACGTTTGATGTCTCGGGTTTTTTTTTCAGCGCTGTGCCTCTGCGCAGAATGTCAACACTTTCTCTCCGAAAAACCAGCTCATTATCAGGAACGTCCTATATGAGGAAGACGGCGCACAAGACACTGTTAAACCTGCCGACCAAGAGCAGCATATAAGAAATCCCTATCAAGTGGAATTAGTATGAGGTTCATGCTCTGGCGTTTCATGAAAAGGCAAAGACTTGTTCGGGGGGGTTGGTATGGGAGGAGAGAGCAAACTATTGCTTGGCTGTCGCACATTACTAAGCAGGACTAATAACTAGGCTTGCTGCTGTAGATAACTAGACCTGCCTTTTGTGAAAGAACATTTGATTTTTGCTGGAGTCTCTCGCGGAGCCTAGAGTATAATTACATCGTTTACGCCCAGAGTTATTTCTGATGCTGGAAGAATGGGCTCGGAACATAATGCAGGATTCTCGCACAATTATACGCTAAATGGAACGTTCCGTAGGACTAACGTCATGTAACGGTCATTTTAAGAGCGGTTGTGGTTAATAAGGTTCATCCCCGCAGCTGAGGAAATTCTGTAACCTTTCCGTCATTTCGTCCAGTCGTGACAGCTGCGGACAGAACGGCAACGGACCGAACCGGAACCTGAAAAGACCGGTCGGAATGTCTCCCATTCTGGAAAAGCACCTGGGCCGGTCAGAAGGCAGGAGACGTCGGTCTGGCCTGGGCCACCTCCGTGCTTGAACTGCTTCTCTCTGTGGCGGGGGCTCAGGCTGCAGGTCTAATTAGTTCCCCATTGTTGGCGGGGGGGGGGGGAAGCAGAGCCGGAGGAAGAAGTCATCAGGCCTATTAGGGCTGGTCTGGCCCTGACCTCGGAGGCAGCCTGATTAATTACAACCCGGCGGGGTGCTGGGAAGGGCTGTAAGCTAACGAGGGGGGAGGGAGGGGGGGGGCAGAGCAGATACACAGAGGGTGGAGGTGCATAATGACACAGTTCCAGGGACCTGGGTCTGCCTGGAGCTCTGTGGTGCATGCAGCCCCCCCGCTTGCCCCTCTCTCTCTCTGTCTCTCTCTGTCTCTCTATATATCTCTTTCTCTGTCTCTCTGTCTCTCTCTCTCTCTCTCTCTCTCTTCAGCCGCTGGCCCTCCAGCTCTTTCTGGCTCCTGGAGCTTTGCTCTGGGCTGCCTCCTCTGGTCCCTTGACTGAGCCTGCCCTCTCTGGCTCCTGGTTCCCGCCTTGGCCCCCTCACTGCTTCCTGGACCCTCTCTCTCTCTCTCTCTTGGCCCCTGGTGCCCTCCCTGGCCTGGCCTCTTGCTGATCCAGAGACTCCTGCCTTCCCTCCCCCCTTCGCCTATCTCTCTAGCCCCTCGCTTTCTCGGCCCCTTGGGGTGGGTCTGGCCCCTGGGCTCTCGATGCAGCCTTGGCCTCCACATATCNGGGGGGGGGGGGGGGGGGGGAGTCCACTAGGTCCACTAGGCAATGTTCCTGGAGGAGTCACACTCATACTGTTCTGTCTATCCATAATCCATCTCTGTCTCTCAGCTCTGCCTTACCAGCAGCGTGAGGGTGTTCCATGCCTGGAATACAATATGCTGTCTGACCTGCAAAAGGGGTAATCGTTTTTGAAGCTTCCCTACCCGGTGAATCCAATTCATTTCTTTCCTGATAAGTTGTGAGAGGATCCAGTCATGTCCAGTAATTGTTTCTTTGCTTCGGTACCACTACAGCAGCTATGGTTTCCTTGGGGCACGGCCTGCAATCGCAGTGCGGGTATTGATAATATGACCCCTACCTGCAACTGGAAGCGCACTGCTGCGCGAGTCTATTGGAAGCGTTCAGACCTGCTGTGGTTATTTTGATTAAAACGTGAATGACACACAAGTTGTCAATAAAAGACAACAAAACCATTTTTATTTCCATCCGAATATTCCTTTGTGTTTTTTCCCCCTCTCTCTCTCTCACCTCATTTGCGCCGACACGAAACAAACAGTAAAATAATTCAATGCCGTTTACTGACCAACCTGTTTATTTTTAAGCATCATTAATTCAGTGCTTGACAACAGCGTTTGCATAATGAGCACATTACTTACACATACAGTAAACTACTGATCTGGCGCTGAATGATTCATGGGAGATGCATTATGAATTCAGCTTTTTGAGGTACTCTATTTATTACAAAGAAAATCATGTTTTCCTCTTGCAAAGTATTTGATTTACTCTCATTCCTATTGAAATCAGGATCACACTAGCTACCGGATCACGACAAAGATAAATGGAAGGGGGAGGGGTAGACGGGGGGAGGGGGGTGTAGAGGTTGTAGAGGGGGAGGGGAAGGGGGGGGGTGTAGAGTAGAGGGGAGAGGGGGAGGGGGGGTGTAGAGTAGCAGGGGGAGGGGAGGGGGGGGTGGTGAGGGCGTAGGGGTAGTGGGTGGAGGGCCAGCGAGGGGTGGGAAGTGTTGATAGAGTAGAGGTGGGTAGTCACATATGATCCAAACGTCGCGATGAGCTGAAGCGCTTTTGGAGGTTGGCCGGGGAGCGGGGGGGGTGTAGAGTTGGGTAAGGGGGAGGTGGGAACGCCGGGGGAGGGGGGGGGTGTAGAGTACAAGGGGGAAGGGGGATTGCGGGGGGTCGTAGAAGGGTAGAGGGGGAAGGGGAGGGTGGGGGTGCTAGCAGTAAGACGGGGGAGTGGAGGGGGGTGGCTAGGTAGATAGGGACAGTCCTGCTCAGTGGCTAGCGGCCATTGCTGGTCGGCTTTGGTGTTGGATACGGGGTCTCTGGCTGGAATAGTATGGATCTCGTCTCTCTGGGCCCCTGGATCTGCGTTAATGTATCTTTTGTTCACATCACTACAGACAACCGTCATGCAGCCTAATCCGGTGTATCAGATCATACGTGCTTAATGGTTTTTCATACCAGAAAAAGAGGTA
>BROE01000026.1:6548782-6556282 GCA_036571765.1 Plecoglossus altivelis
TGCAGACGGCGAGGCGGGCGTCTCGATGGTTACCCCCCCCCCATCCCCCCTGTCCCCCGTCCCCCCTTCCGCACCCCGAGCACGCGCATTATGTAAACGTCATTCGCCGTATGGGTTGCGCAAGCTAGGCCGTGTCATCCAAGATTATGCACAGGATGACCTATCCTGCGGAGGTGGTGGTTATTGTAGTTTTTTGGGGGGAATCCTAGAGCAATCAGTGAGCTATGTTGACTTCGGGGTTGAGGGGCCTAGGTGCAGTAGGGGTGGGAGTTTCAGCTGGGGTCGGAGAAAGGGTCAGAGAGCCTCGCACAGAGACTCGCCAGGGGAGGCGTGTCCTCTTTTCCCAGCCAATAAGAGACTGGAGAGGGGGAGGACGAGCCCTCCTCTCCAGTCTCTCATTCCACTCTGATGCTAACACTATACAGTCTTTGTTCAATCATTCATGGGAACAACATCCCCGAATGACTGAATGAATCATGTAATTGTGTGATGTTATTTGTTGTTTGTTTTCCCCTTCTTTAAAACAAACGATATGACATCTGCTTATTGACGTTGCCTCCAGATCTCACAAGCTGTAATTTTGGAACCGTCGTGCATAAAGATGAGTCGACATTTTGGTGTCAAGTTTGTTTTTGGTTCTTAGTTGTAGGTGTGATATCGAGTTAAGGACAAATTGCATGCGGCTTACTTCCTGTGTGTGTATCCAAAGTATGTATGCACTTGTGGGCATGACTCACAAGCCTCACACCACCCCCCCTATGAGAGATGGCACTGCAAAGTGTTCTGTTCAGATACTCCCCCCCCCGCCCTGACATGTTCACCACAGATGACTCCTGTTATAACATTTCTGCAGTGTCTTTGAGCGCCACCTCTGTGAAATTCACACTATGAAGGAATTAGGTCTTTGTCTCCATTTCAACAACCTAGTGACATGTTGCGTCGAGGCCACACAATGTCGAACCACTTCGTCCGTCAGTAACTTCTAATTCCGTTCCATTCCAACATCCACGTCAACACCGGCATTCATAACTGCCCTTTAATCGTCCTTGAGTTCCCCAAACTGGTACGCACTGACATTTCCTTCACCGAGCAAAATTGCGCTAGTTCTCTGAACTCAACAACAAGGTATGAGCTTGGCAAGAGCCACAGAACACAGCGACGCCTTCGCCTCTCTCATCCACAGAGGAATACACTCATCCCATTCCAGAGCCTTGTGTTGCACAGTGAAATGGATTCGGCGAATCACAGACTCGCTTCTCCCGTTGCGCCTGTTTAATCTGTCCTCCAATGTTTGTACAGTGGAACCTGCGTCCTGACAAGCGCCAGTGTTTGTGTTTTTTTTGTGGTTTTTTTTTGCACGCTTTTTTTTTCTTTTTTTCTTCCTGAAAGGCCGAGGAGGGAATCCAATCTGGTAGCTCCAACAGAGGCCAAGGCTTTTCATCTGGTCACACTGAAACCTTGCTCTGATCCTCCTGTGGGTTTGCCACGGGGCTGGCGGTGGCAGTTCCTGCGACTTGCACCACTTCAAGGCTGGCTTTCATTCCCTCCTCTTGCTGCGTGCGGCTGCAAGGTTTGCCGCCTCCCACCGCTGCGAGGCTCCCGTGCGAGGGAGAGCGCAAGCACGAGAAGGAAATAGATGGATTCGGGAGGGAGGGAGAGAGACAGAGACAGAGAGAGGAAGAAAGAGAGAGAGAGACATAGAGTGAGGGAGAGAGAGAGAGAGAAAAAGAGAGAGAGACAGAGAGTGAGGGAGACAGAGAGAGAGAGACAGAGAGTGAGGGAGAGAGACATAGACAGAGAGAGGAAGAAAGAGAGAGAGAGACAGAGAGTGAGGGAGAGAGACAGAGACAGAGAGAGGAAGAAAGAGGGAGAGAGACAGAGACAGAGAGAGGAAGAAAAAGAGAGGGAGACAGAGAGTGAGGGAGAGAGACAGAGACAGAGAGTGAGGGAGAGAGACAGAGCTGTCTCCACCGGTCAAGTAATGGATTTGTTTCTACGTTGGCTGGTGGTGGGCAGGAACAGAGCAACCCAGTTGGACACGCTCCGACAATCACACTGCGATGTGTTTCATGTCGATTCTCACACTGACTTGTGGTGGTGGACTAAAACGCGTGTGGTCGCTGCCGGTCTCTTGTCGGTCGTCCTCAGGTCTTGAAGATCTTACAGTAAGGTTGCGGTCGCAGGAAAAAGGGATTGTGTGACTGGACAGTGTGATTGTACGAGTGCAATAATCAGTCACATGCAATAATGCTGATATAAGGTCATTCAACAGAGCTGTGATAGAAGGCTGGCTTGATAACATGTAACACGGAAGCTTGCAGTTGGTGGGAAACTGCTTTTATTTTGGGACTGGCAGCCAATGAACGCTCAGATTCATGTTTCAAACAGATTTACATTCCAAGACAGGTTTAGATTCTGGTTAGTTCTTGAACCCTTTTTTTTTTTTTGAAAGACCTTCAGACAGAAACAAGCTAGGAAGAAAAACAAACCTCTGTCCCTGAGGGCCAAACAGCCTACACATCAATTAACCAAGATGCCCAGTCGCCGCCAATCTCTTCGCGTTTGCCAATCTGGCACCGTCCCTTCCATTTGTGCTCCAAAAGTAAATCCCTGTTCTCTGCTCGGCCCAAATGAGCCCTGTTTAGCTGATTACACTGGTCATTGTGTTCCGTCCTGATGGCGTTTGTATGCAAGTTGGACAGGCTGGTGAAAACATCCAGACGCTCAAGGAGAGATTGGCACGCCGCAAACGCGCTTCGAGAAAACAAAAAGCAAACGAAATGGCTGCTTGAAAGAAGGAGCGAGTTTATCTTGGGGTGGGGAGGGACAAGGTGTGTGGGGGGGACAAGGTGTGTGTGTGTGGGGGGGGGGATTCCGAGCATTGGAACCTTGAAAGGTGCCTAAATCTTCAACCCATTTATTTTGTTCTTGATGAGGCAGCACCAGAAGATGTTTTCCCCAGGATGAGAGGCTAACACAGTGAGATCAGTGGCGTTAATTCAAAGGCTTGGACAGATGTGTTGATTGATCCCTCACGAGCAGTCTGGAGTTAATTGAAGGTTTGGGAACAGGAGATAAAGCAGCGTGTCTGGAGGACAAGGCCAAAGAACATAGCTACCAACTCAAGTCCATAGAAATCCTGAGGCTTCAAAGAGTAACTTTACTGGGTAAACCGAAAGATAATTTCAAAGTCACATGAGACAGGCCAGAAGCATGTTTATCAATCGAGTGTTTCTCCTGGAACTAACAATTATGATAACAGTTTCCCTTTGGGAGGTTAATTGTCATTCGTATGCATTCGGCGTTCTTAAACACAACTTGAATCGTGGAAATCCATCTTGGAGAAAAGCCCAATGATATAGAGAGAAATGCACGTGCATCTTAAACGGTATCTGGAATGTGCCTTTCGCGTGTTGCCAAAAACAATGTCATTTGTGTGAGATTTAGATACAGGCTGGTTAGAGGAGAGGGGGAAAAAAGCAAAGGGAAACTGAGATAAATCCAAGAACAATTTGGGAAGTTAAGTCTTTCAGTTCACGCAGAGAGTAGAGAATGGAGACGACTGCGACCCCGGAGAGGAGCGCTGGCACGGAGCGCGAGGGAGCCATTTCAAGTAGAAGGGACACTCTGGGAATTATTCCCATGGAGCTGAAACAGAGAGCAAGAGGGCCTCTCTCTCATTGTTTGCGAGAGGATGAAAGACCATCATTCTGAGACAGAACGATGAGACATAACTGAAGCCAAACTCAAACGGAAGGTTGACACAGCGATGTACGGACAGGGCCCCCGGAAAGCGTGATAACGTCAACGCTGGCTTGGAAGACGACAGGCTTGTCCGACGTCGCAGGCACCTATGGACCTGCTGACTCGTGCCGATAACTTGTCACAGATAGAAGATTCGCAGGTTGAACTTCAGTCAAGTTTGAATCTGATAACGCCCCCTGATACACGACAGAACTATTTCAAGACTTTCCCTCTAAGCCTTTTGTTAGCCAAGGTTTCAAAACAGCTGCCATGCGATGATAAGAACGCCGCGTAGAATGAAAGGCAACCAGCACTCCGAGGGTGCTGAATCAACAGAACCGACTTGGTACAAGCTGTATCTTCTTAGATTGGATTTGCGAAGAACAGAACGGAATTAATATCTCTTTTCTCGGGGTTCAATCGAAAATATCACTGTGACTCCAGCTTTGAAATGGCATCGAAATGTGATCAAAACTCCAACATGAATATGCATGCTGATTGCATTTGGAGACAGCAAAAGCCTACGACTCAAGGATTTTCGTCCCGTTTTCAACATGGAGCTATTTTTATGCCACTGTTAGTTTTAATTTACACTCTCGTAAGCTTTAGCGATTCGTTTATTGCTGTGAAGAAACCCCCTCAAAATGGAAATTGAAATTAACATCATGGACACACTTGTCTTGTTCCAGGATTCGTTTTGCAGCGCACATGTCTGATGATGTTATGTACGTGTACGCTACGCTAACTAGCTAGGCCAGCGATGAGAAGTTGGACGGAAAGATCATGTTGAACAGAACCATAAGGAGCCACAGACAAATCGAAGATTCGCCGGCCTGAACAGTTGTGCGCCGTTGCAAAAAAAAAACATTTGACAGCGTATCAACCCAGAATTGACTGTGGTGCTTTAAACGCGTGTCTGGATTCCTTCCAGAAAGAAATGACTTTAGACGGCCGACTCGCTGCTTACGACCCTCCTTTGCAATTCTTGATAAATGTGAAATCATTGACAGCGACAAGGACGGATAAAAAGGAGAAAAAAATCCAGTTGCTTGCCTGCCAACTGATTCAGATTCAAAATGTAGTCTGTAGTTTAAACGAACACCTTGAGGGTCAAGTAATCCAAGTGCTGATTATTACTTATAGGCCTGAACTTAACACGCTCCTAAACATGTAAAATCTATAGATGAGAGAGGTTTATTCATGTGTGGATGGTTCTCTACTGTCTTGGCCATGAGGTTTGCCTAATGCCTGATTTTAAAAACTCACTGCACATTCAGACGTTTGCATCTATTTCATGAGACAGGAGAGAGGCGTGTTGGCGCTCGATGTCGATCGTCCGCCATTTCATCGTTTAGAGTGGCATTGTATCCTGCATTAGATGCTTCTGAAGTTGGTAGGCTACCGCAGGGTGTTGTCGCCATGACCACGAGGTGTCAAGTTTGGTGCTCGTCAACTGATGTTTGTATCCCAGCAAGGTGTCTGATGTCATCATTACCTTTCATATTTTGATTGCAGCTCAAAATGTTCTTCCACTTCCATTGTAAGCCAGTCAAGAGGACTTCAATTTCCGTGACTAATTTTCAGAGCTGTTGACAGTTATTGTCAGAGTCAGGCGGTTATGTTGATGGCTGATTATGGAAGAAATGGTACTCAATTAATAGCGGGAAAATGTCATGAAATTACCTGCGTCAATCATTTCATCTGGGCCACTTTCACGCCTTGGTCATGCTGGTGGATCGCCCGTGACAAAAAAAGGCTTTACATCGCACCCGGAGATGACTCAGGATTTTTTTTAGATGTGGTTTCTAGAACGTCTTTGTGAGAAAAGTCGAAGATGTTGAAGCTACTTACAAAACACCTGCGTAAGAAGCGTCCTTCTTGAGTCGTATTCTTTTTTCAGAAATTCTCCTACGTCAACATTTCAAGGGCCTCCGCTCTGCAAGGGCTTGGGTCCTCTGATCGTACTTAATTGTTGTAATGTCAGTTATTCCCAGTTCGCAGTTGTAATATACGTGCTTGCCGGCCTCGTTGCTCTGAGCAAAAAACGTTTCGATTGGCTGGGAGCAAGAGTTGAAGATGTGCGTTTCCCTTCCTTTTTCTGTCTTGCGCATTAAACACTTCTAATTTTGTGGGCCAGTGCACTCAATTATTCCATTTTCTTTGTCTTGCCAGAGAGATTTTTTTTTTTTTTTTGCTCTTCATGTAATGGCTCTCATTTGTGTGTGATCAGTTTGTCATGGTTGCTATGTGGATGAGCGAGCGCTCCCTAGAGATTTAGGACTAATGTCAGATCGGAATTAACTCTGTGGAAACGTTGTCAATTACAACTCTCTTGTAACTAGTAGGAGGTTTCATAGCGCTGTCAGTAATAAGACCCTGAAATCCTGTTCTCTTTGAAATCCTATCTAATGTTTCTTCACAGACAGCCTCTGTAATACGGCGTGGTCATCAAACGGCTTCTCTCTGATGCGTCACAGTTCTGGAGTTTTCGTGAGGAAAAGTGTTTTAGCCAGTGACCTTTATACAGTGTCCATTAGCTGTGAGAGGAATACACGGACAATGGATGTTATGACATGCTACATGCTAGCAGGAAGTACTGTGTATTTGTTATAACACGCTACATGCTAGCAGGAAGCACTGTGTATTTGTTATAACATGCTACATGCTAGCAGGAAGTACTGTGTATTTGTTAAAACAAGCTACATGCTAGCAGGAAGTACTGTGTATTTGTTATAACATGCTACATACTAGCAGGAAGTACTGTGTATTTGTAATAACACGCTACATGCTAGCAGGAAGTACTGTGTACTTGTTATAACAAGCTACATGCTAGCAGGAAGTACTGTGTACTTGTTATAACAAGCTACATGCTAGCAGGAAGTACTGTGTATTTGTTATAACATGCTACATGCTAGCAGGAAGTGCTGTGCATGCTAGCAGGATGCTGCATTACTATGCAGCATGGCAGGCAAGTGTGTGGTGGTGGTGGGGGTGGGGGGGTGGGGGGGGAAGATAGAAAAAGTGACGCAAATTGGGCTGGGTGGGTATTTACGTACCCATCCTACATTTCTCCATCCCCAGAAGAAAAAATGTGCCACGTGTGATTGACACAACAAAAACTGTTTGCGAAATAAGCTTAATGAAGCCTTGATTATTTCCAAAGCTATCGCCGCAACGTACAGTTCGGAAGTTTCGGGGGCAAGCTTGCCTGCCGTAGCCGGGCCGTTAATTATCCCAGCGGAAAATCCCTAATGTGTCAGTAATATCTTATATGTCACAGAGCTCAAAGCACCCCCAGGCTGCAATCATCCTTGCAAATGCTCTCGGGGTGACATTTACAAGATTATACGAAATACTTCATCCTATCACCTGTCTTCCTCTAGATCGACGAGCCCCTGTCTCCTGTAAACTGTTTGTATTCTAAGTGTCTCCGGTCCAATCAGAGGTTTTCTTTGGGTCTTAGATTAACTCTTAATTACTGTACTAAACCAGGCAGATTGCTATTGCAAGGCTTTGATATTTCCTTCGGTTCCGGCATGTCGGAGCGCCGTCGAAGGAGGGGGAATGGTTCTGACGAGGGCCGATAAATCATCGCAGGAGGCCATATCCAATACATCACAGTTTAATCAGTCAGTCGGAAGACCACAGAGGACACAGGAGGCCCAGAAGAGGGCTGAGGCATGCTAATGACAATCAGATCGGCGCCGGCGCCGTGTCATTAAGTGGGAGGAGCGCGAGCCTCAATTGGCGGCCGCC
>BROE01000026.1:6563841-6609755 GCA_036571765.1 Plecoglossus altivelis
CCCCCTCCACCTGCCTCCCCACCCCTCTTCGAGAGCGGCCCCCCTCATGAATACCCATGTCCCGCGTTTAGCAAGCGCGCGCGAGCTCGTCTGAATATGGATGAACTCGGAGCGATCGGGCCGTCTCCGGGCCGTCTCCAGGGCCGACCCCGGCCCGGGGCGCTGAATCGCGCAACGGCGGCTTGACCTTCTCGTCAGATCTCCGGCCGGGCTTTAACCCCCTTGGCCGA
Source organism: Plecoglossus altivelis (assembly GCA_036571765.1). Lineage (NCBI taxonomy): Eukaryota > Metazoa > Chordata > Actinopteri > Osmeriformes > Plecoglossidae > Plecoglossus > Plecoglossus altivelis. The sequence goes on from BROE01000026.1 coordinate 6,564,072, forward strand.
AGCGAAGCGCAGCTCCGCGTGGATTTCCCTCCCTGAGCCGACCACCTGGTTCTCCCGTGTCTGCCTTGCTTGGGTCTTCATGCTCTCTAACCCTCTGAGCCGGCGATGGGGAGAAGGATCTTACAGTTTAGCCAGATCTGATTAGCTCTCCCCTGGCGTCCATTCTGCTACTGTCCCGATACGTGGTATTTGGAAGCGCCGGCACTTCAGACACGTCATCCTGTTCTCAATCCTCCGCTTCGCTACGAGGGCCGTTTCCTTTGTGTCGTACTGTAGGCCGCTCGAATGAATTACAAGGCCTTCAAATTTCCCTATGACTGGGCAATGGTGAATGTAGTTAAAGTTAAACACACAAAGTTAGTAATGTCATGCTCTAGCCGATGATTTATTGCGTTGGATTAGCGTTCGTTTGTCTGGCTACAGCTCGCTCTATACACCAGAGGAAGCATTTATGCCTTTTCGGCACTTTTGTCAGCGTTCCGAGCTTTATTTGTGCTTTCGGTCCGAGTAATTCGCCGAGGTAAAAAAGTGATTAGTCACCATCACTCTCAAGGTGAGCGTCTTATTGAAATGTTTTAGTAAGGATGTTCCTCGCGCGTTCTGGGGGGGCACGGCGAGTCCTCTTTGATCCAGCCCACACGCGGAGAACAGAGTCCTCAGCTTCTCTGTCTTGATTAGTCTGCCCCAGGGAATCAATGGCGTTTGCCCTGGCAGTCGCAACAGAGGACTGTCACAAAAAAGAAGAAGAAGAGAGATCTCGCTCCGGGAGAAGGGAGCGAAGGGACCGGCCGATCACCACACCAAAGACCCCCCCCCACCCCCCGATCCTCCATCTCCTTTCTCCCTTGCTTGATGTGTCCATTTCCAATTTCGAGGCCCCTTTGTCTACACGTCAATCCGCGGGACCTCATTGTCTGCGACCGACCCCTTGCGGTCTACGCTAACCTGGCCTGAGGATGAATGCAGGCTCCGAACGGGAGTTGTATCGTTGAGGGACACGCAGTCGATTGAGGCTGTGGTTATTTACAGACGGCCACCGTGTGTGTTGTTGTTGTTGTTGTTGTTGGTGTTGTTGTTTAAGACAGGCTGGAAACGGTAGATTCCTGAATTTGGTTCCACCAGAGAGATGCCGATCCGGAGAGGCAGAGACGTCGAAATCGGGTTTTGTTTTCCTTCGCCGTGTAAGTTCACGCAAAGGAGCAACTTCCTGTGGCAGTAGGGTGCATGCGATGAACACATGCGGATCTGAAGTAACAGCCGAATGTAGAAATAGGACAAGGTGGCTTGTGTGATGTGGTGGTGGATGGAGTTATATATATACACAGATGAAAGTGTTCATGAGTCCTTGGCCTTGCTGAGGAGGCTGAGGATGAGCAGCATACAGACTGACTGACTGAATGACACACTGACTAGCAGGCAGGCAGACAGGCTGACCGACAGACTGATACACTGACTGACAGACAGACAGACAGACAGATGCAAAGACTGCCACTGACTGCCACAAATACAGACAGACACACACACAAAGACTGACACACTGACTGCCACAAAGACAGACTGACACACAGACTCACAGACAGACAGCTCAACCCTTTCATCCTATAGGCAGTCAGAGCCCAGCCCTTTCATCCTATAGGCAGTCAGAGCCCAGCCCTGTCATCCTATAGGCAGTCAGAGCCCAGCCCTGTCATCCTATAGGCAGTCGGAGCCCAGCCCTGTCATCCTATAGGCAGTCAGAGCCCAGCCCTGTCATCCTATTGGCTCTGCTTGCCTACTCCCAGTCAGAGAAGGTAATACTATAAGTCACATGACCAGTTGTAAACATCACTACTCTCAAACATTATCATTAATACGGCAGGTACAAGTACTGTAGGCTTATATGATTTGTTTTTTTAATGATTGAAATTGATGTTTTGATTGTAATCCAGTTCGGTCTACTATCAAACATAGCTCTGGTGTAATTAAAAGACCATCGCCTAAAATTGGCTTTGAAAGCGTTTCTCTGTTGCAAAGATACTGGGAGGTCAGTGTGAAGTTGCTGCTGTACGTAATCACATGATCTAATCCTTGCTTCATTTAGCCTGCGTGGTGATTTTATAACCTCCGTAAACACATAACAAGCACTTATGCGCCTGAAAAAGAATGTTCTATTTGCGTTCCCAGCACTGATCGTGTTTAAGTGAACACTGGCCTGTCTGTTCAACGAAACGTCACTAATTCATCAGGCTTCGAAGTTTCTGTTGTCCGTGATTGTTATCGTTTGCATCAACAACCATTGGTACGGTTATCGTCTTTTAGTACTGCGTGTACAGTTTCTACGTTGAAATAGTATGTTTTCTCCCCCCCGAAATTTGACATTATGTATCACAAAATGTCAGGAGCAACATCGCAGTGTTTTAAATAGACGGAGGTAATATGAAACGCAAGACTGATTGCTGCATTTTCACGACATGATTCAGAGTAATGAAATTTTCATATTACCTGTAAAGGTCAGCCTATTTTGCTCATGTTCTCTCACTTGCCAAGCTTCAAACAGGAATGTTATCACGGTCAGGGCGAAATTGCTGTCAATCACCGCCGTGTTCAACACATTTATCTTCACCACTTGGCAGGCATCATAAAAACAAGATAATCCAAATATACACAGCTGTGTTTTTTTAGGAACCGTTCGGCTTTTACACTCATCCAATGTACCAAACCTGTGAGGAATAGCATGAAATATAATTATTCCCATCAATTATATTTCGTGCCATTGATTTATGCATTTCTTACTTTCCTTTGAGCCTCTCGCTAATCATTAGACGCATAAGAATCACTTTGTCGTAAGCTGTGGCTTAATACACATGCAATGTGAAGAAGCTTTGTGTGACGATAATGGAGGGCTAATGGAGAATTTTTGACACCTATTGAAATGCGAACGAGAGTGAGAGTGAGAGTGAGAGTGAGAGAGACAAGCCCAACACAGACAGGAAGGATGTTGCAATCGCTTGGATGTTTTGTCAGACGAATATTATGAGGTCTTTGAAATTTGAATTGCATTGAGAACATAAATACACTGGCAACGGATATGTGAAAATAGTCCTGTGGTCCAGTCTCATGAATCACCTCTTACTGGTGTGTAAAGAAATGCATCGTTACAATGTATCTACTTCACGGAGTAGTGAAAGGAATCTCTTCAAGGGAGAGTTGACCAGAAAGTTCAATACAGTGAGAGAGGGGAGGGAAAGAGAGACATAGGGAGGGACAGGGAGAGAGAGACACAGGGAGAGGGAGGGATGGAGAGGGAGGGAGACAGGGAGAGGGAGGGAAGGAGGGAGAGGGAGGGAGTCAGGGAGAGGAAGAGAGAGGGAAGCAGGGAGAGAGGTAGGGAGAGGGAGAGAGATGGAGGGAGACAGGGAGGGAGGGATCCAGGGAGAGGGAGAGAGAGAGGGAGACGGGGATAAAGAGAGAGGTGGAGGGAGAGAGAGAGACGGAAGGAGAGAGAGAGAGAGGGAGGGAGACAGGGAGAGGAAGAGACGTAGACTGGGCATACACTGAGCCGGGAAACAGAGAGAAGAATAAGAAACCCTCTGAATGTTTGTCTCACCCCGCGACGGCACGGGGTGGCAGTTCTGCGCGCTTCTCGGAGGGTCACCGATTTTTCCGCAGCTAAGGCGGTCATCGGCTGCATGGTCACATATCAGCCGTGGCTCCTCTCTGCTCCGGCGAGTCCGAGCTGCCCTCGCCATCTGTCAGCGGCAGTACCTTGAGAGATGCTCTGAAATATCTAATATTAGCAGTTTTTCCCAATGCACATCCCCTCAGAGGCAATATCCTGGGGGAAGACCATCTGGTGGCTCAGTTTAGGTGCTGGAGGGTGGGAGGTGGCCTCTGCTTGACCATATAGGGCAGCAGTGCTACAGTGCACCGCACGTTTTGAATTCTGAAGTGCCCCTCAACATTGTTAGATCACATCCCCCCCCACCCTTAAATAGACCTATTGAGGAGGTCATGAGCTACAGGAACGAAACAGCGTTTCATGGATGAAAAAAAAGGACGATTCTCTTCAACAAGCAGGCGTTGTGGTGCATTGTGACTCCACACGCTGTTCCTACAGTAGGGATATCGATCGCGCGGCTGCTGCTCCGCGCTGTAATAATGACCTAGCGTATCCTGTCAGTTGAGCATTCGACCTTGGGTTTCCGCAGACACGGATACGGCGAGCTGGGAGATCCAGACACAAGGAGGTTGAACGTGGGCCTGGGAGGTGGTAAACTGGTACTTCTGAGTAAGAGAAAAGTGTCACGTTCGGTTTGTGCATAGCACTTGGAAAGTCGTTCCTGCACAGGTTTAGCCAGACACTCAGGATCCAGAGAACAGGCGTGAGATAAACTACGAGCAGATTCAGGAATACCATGCATGTGTTTTAAAAAGTGAAAAACCCAGAATGTTTTCAGACTTTTTATTTTTTTTTGCTTCTGCCTGTATAGTGTGTGTGTGTGTGTTCTAGAGGGACTAAATTAGCATTCGGGTAAATTGTTTAATGCATTTACTGGAGGGCTGTTCACTGGTCCCAGAGCATCGTGTTCTACCATGTGCACAGGCATTTAAATACAGCGATGCATCATGCAGTGGTAGAGAGGGCCATTCCTATGGAAACAGAGGGTTGATTTTAATTGCTACTCTGTGCACTCCCACATAACTCTAAGACTATTATTTAAATTAATGTCTCGTTTTCACTTTCAGGACGAAAAGTGAGGGGTAAATTCGATTCCGCGTGGTAGGGTAACTACGTCTATAAATTACGCCGTTCGATTGTTCTTATTTAAATCTGAGAATAATAAACAAACGACGACGAGGCGCACTTGACCAATTTGCCAACTTTCCGCTCGGATTTGGTCAAACGTGGTACGCGTGGGAGTCCTGGAGTTTGTAAAAGACTCCATTCCTGTCTGGAATGGATGCAGCCCCTCCAGCCTGCTAAGCGTTTCCAGTATGAAGATATGTAGTCGATACGGCGGACTGGAGGCTTCTAAATGGCTTGCTTTCCTGCAAGCCTATAGCTCTAATGATACCCATTGGAGAGCAGCCCAACTCTCCTAGCAACCCTCCAGAGTGAGCCACAGGATATCTTATCTGGGCCTCCATTAGGATACTCCTCACCACTACATGGCTTTGCATTCAAGAAATTAAAAATTAACCAGCCAGATATCTTTTATTTCTTTAAATATGTTTTTTTCTTCTACTTCTCTGCTGTCTATCCCAGACTGAGGGATGGGGAAAGAGAAGATTCCCACTGTGCTATGAGACGGGGGGGAGAAGTTACGTCACACGCTCATTATTCCGAGAAAAACGCTGACTGAACAACTTGGAAGAGGAATACATGAGCCATGAGTCTAATTACGATTATAAAGGCACTTGTTTACAACAAAACCCATTCCGGAGTTTTCCGACACTCCGAAGACAAGAAAAAAACAACCCAAGAAAAGAGAGTTGACACTGGTTTCTAAATTCGAGAAATAAGATTCGGAACAATTTAATTGGGCCCGGAAACACAGTTTTGTGCTGAGAGCAACCGAATGTGGACCGGTAATATGACCAGACGTGTGGTGGGTAGAATATGAACCAGGAAGGTTGGAGCTTGTCTGTCACAGCACTGTCCTATTGGCTCTTGAGTACGTCAGTTCTTCTCAGACAAACTTCGTTCCCCGCCTGGCGTCTCTTTTGTCGTCTTCACCCTCTTTGTCAGAGATGATGTGCCATTGTTTTTTCTCCCCCTAGCAGCTTAGTCATCGATGGCTGCAAGGTTGAGTGTCGGCTCGCGTTAAAATGGGGACCTCCCTCCTATCTGAACACGTGGTGTTGACTCACAGGTCTGACTCGACTCTCCGCCGAAGATTCGCACCCTTTAAGAAGCGCGTTCACGTCACGCTCGAATTATCGTGCGACTTTGTAAGTTGCCGTGCGTCTCGCGTATCCTCGCCACCTCTCGACGGCGCAGCTTCCTGGCCGTGCGAACCGCAGACCACAGTGTGACAGCAACCTTCATGTTGCACCTGCTGTAGTCAGGAATGAACACCACCCCCCCCCACCACCCCCACCCAGGAACGGCAGAGGCAAGCCCGAGGAGAAGCAGGCGTCTCTCCCCTGCAGGTGTCTCTCTCAATCTGGATGCTCGCGGTCTTCCTGGGTAGTTTTAACCAGGAAACAACATGGGGTTTTCTTTGCACCTGCGTGATTTCCATGCAACCAAGTCACCACTAACAAACGTATTTCTAAGTCTCTAGTGGTTTCACTCGACCAGGTCACCTTTTGGTTGTGTTCTGAAATTGTTTACCTCACTCTCAGGCCACTCCATTCTTGTTGCTTCGATACTAAAACGCCACGAAGGTGTTTTAACGGCGTCGATTCAAAGCGTCTCAAAGCGAATCAATGGCAGGGATTTAATTAAAGGCTGAGGCCGTCATTCGGGGTGACATTTTCCAATGAGAAAAGACGGATGATATTTGTTTGGTGATATGATAGTGTGGCCATGGCAGAGTGATAGAGATCTCTGTTTTAACGCCAGGCTGACAAAGCAGGTAGTCCACTCAGCCAATATTCTCTCATGAACATTTAAATAAACCCACGGTTATATCACATTCACCCGGCATTTAATATTGAATCGTAAAGCGTCTTCCTTATGAGGAGGGATGCATAACTTAGTAAGGAAATGATGAATCCGTGTTTGTTGCCATGCTATCTCTCCGTTCGATTATCTCTCGCCGAACAATATCGACGAAACGTGACTCAACATGCGTGGGCCCACGCGCTTATCTACAGTCCAGTCTTCTTTCATCGCGGTGGGCTAGCTGGTTCACTTTGTTGACCTTTTAGTATCAGATAGTGTCTGACTACTGTTGTCTTGGTCAGGTGATCCTATCTGGTGTGGGGGCTCAGGCTGCCAGTCTGATAGCTTTCTTTCCATCGCCTCGTCCTTGTTTTCTTTGGCGCGGACTTTAACTAGACTGCAGTTCCTTCCGTTCGACTGGGGGGCCCAGAGCACATACCGAAGTAGCTTGGTTCGAGCGTTCAGGCTCGCATTCATCCCTCTGTAAAAAGCAGACTGACAGTGTTTGTTTTGGAGCATTGTGTTCAGCAGCAGTTGCAGACTTGCACTACGCTGTCTGAGTCCCTGGATAATATTCTGTACGTCTGGCTAGCTTGGCTTAATAGCAACAGAATACATAAGTTGATGAAGAACCGTAATGGGATTTTGAAAGCTTCGTTTCGCGCTGTCGACTGATTTGAACTAACCCAACAGTAGTGTCTGTTGCCATTAGAGTTTGCTTGTTTCCTTTCAACCATTCTCCCCGGAATTCAGTCCCCCGTTTGAATACCTCTTGTGCTTTTTTTGGCAGCGCGAACTTGGTTTAAGTATCGTCCCGCCTCAAAACCCGTCCAATTCGGCCGTGCGCGCCATTAGGGGGGTTGGCGAAAAACATGAATACGGGCTTTGAGGAGCAATAGCAGGGGCGAGGCGATGTGATTAGTGGGTGTGTCAACAAGTGTAATTGAATTTCAGGCTTGACCCAGGCTTTGTGCTCTTGCATTAAGTGATTGAGGAGCTGGCTCTTAGGGTAGTCTGGCAGGAGCTTAAGCCAGCAGGAGCATCGTTCCAGTGGGACGGTGACAGGAGAGAGCCTTCTGTCCCTCTATTGTTGACAAGCCATGTGTCCACCACTCAGAACATTAAAGCAACGGTCCAATCAACAACATCAGGGGGACAGAGGGGGGCGCGGGGGCGGGGAGGGGGTTGCTCCATTCGTCTCCCGGGGCCCGCTCGAAGGAGAAACTGCCGAGGTTTCAGATTAGCGGTGACTTGGACGACCCGTTTGGCTTGGCACGGCATTGTCAAGCTGTGCGTTTTCGAACCCGACGCTGCCAGGAGCCAGCTTGACAGCTGATGTGTAGGTGTTTGGTGTAAACACACACATTATGAGTCACACATTACCAGCTCAACATCCACAAACATAAAAAACCAACACAAGCTGGCCTTGTTTCAGCCAATACGTGGTGAGAACCGCAGACGATGCGCGCTGGGATGTTGTTGTGCACCTACCTCTGTCTCTGTAAACTTGTTTTCAAAGTCAACAGGTTTAATCTTATTCATACTTTGACTTTGATTGTACCATTTTACTCTGGTTATCCTGACAGCTCAAAGCCTGTGACATACCATGTACTTTCCTATCCAGAGTTTTTCGCGAATATCTCAAGGTCAGAAATAGCTCGACTTGACTAAAAAAAGAAGCTAGCGCTGGGTAATTCTGTAGTGCCAGAGTATTAGGTTATTAAACTCCACTGTGTTACAGATATTACCCAGTGTAAGTAGGTCAGAGGCATATTTCTCATGTTGCAAGCGGTTCAGTGTCATAATGTCACAACGAACACAATGCACACAGCCGCTAACACGCTAGCCGCCGTTTATTTTCATGCATTCCATTTCAGGACCAAATACTATTTCTAAGATGTCGCTGTCTTTTTTATGTTATTGCATAGTGTGTTGACCTATTTTGTGTATGACTACTTTTTAAGTTGTTCTGTTTTCTGTTAGGCCGACATGTTTCCGATCACCGTGAAGGTACAGCTCAGATATCTAAGATATGATATGTCAGTCGAGGTTCCAGAAAAGGAAATATTGATGTTTAATAGGCTGCAATCGGTGAACAAAATCCTACATGTTGGATCCCTCTGTAACATCACGTCATCTTGTTATTCACATTAGATTATGGGCATGTCTAAAATATCTGGTGTTTCACAATGGCTAAAAGAATGATTTAAAACGATGTCGTTAGGTAAAATGAAGTGCAAGCACACATAGAGTTTTCCAACACAGGAAATAGCCTTTTTATTCAAACAGCTTTTCAAAACGAGATATTTTTCATCTGAAAATCATTCTGACTTTGATCAACTTACTCATAATAGCCCACATCTCGGCACAACGCTGTTAATTAAGATAATTGGGTTTACAGAACGTGTTTCATAACGACTGGTCTGCATTTCATCCATCTCAAATATCTGGGCCGAAATGTACCACCTTGTATTTGGTACTGCACCGTCACTCCCATTATAAAATGTAACTGCTCACTTAGGTGGGCCATTAAGCGGACGAAAAACCCAATTACATGTCTGTTTATCCCTTACACTCACGAGGTCCAGTCAAGTCAAGGCCTTAATCTAATGGTACTGATCTAACACTATTTCAAAGGCTATATTTACTTAATAGTAGTCTATTTCGTCTGCGTTCGCGTTTTGATTTTGCGTCATAATAAACGTCTTCAAGAAAATCACAGAGCAAAATAATAAATCAAATATTTCCGTCATTTTCCGACCACGTCCGACGAGTCCCGAGATTTTCGGCGGACAACCTGTGCGAGAGCGAGCCAGAGATGTGCGTTCTGTGAGCGCGAGTGAGGATACAGCTTGTCAGTTGGAGAGGGACAAGCGCGCAAACCGCTGGGAGGAAGACAGTCGGACGTACAATAGTCAACTGCTCTACTTGGGGGGAAAATATACAACATTTTTACAGACCAGCACACAACTCGGCTTTCGTCCATCTATAGGATTATACTTGAATTCCTCGTGCTTCGTTACGGCTGCCTGCGTTTATATTCGGAATTGAATGAGGTGAACGGGACTGAGAAGGAATTGCGGCGATTCTTTCCGAACTAAACCGGGGGAAGGACGTGGTTTCAATTCAGAAGATAGAAATGCAAACGTCGAGGAAACCTAGGAAGAGTAAGTGGACGCTATTTTCTATCAATACTAGATTCGTGTATGGTGAAACAACCACAGCCACAGTAGGGTACTGACAGAACTTGTTAATTTGGTGAGGAACGAACATTGATAGAATGTCACGTATCGCCAAGGCACAAAAGCATCTTGTCACGTTCTAAACTTTTAGTCTCCGGTAGAATGATGTCGCTTTGTGTTTGTTGGAATAGTCTAGCCTTCTTAGCCTTAACGCATGCCGGTTGTGGGCTATTGCCGGGGCCGTCAATAAGACTACGCACACGCCTCACCGGCAAATCATGCCCGTGGCTGCACCTGTCAAGCATCCTAGAACCGTGTTACCTGTTACATGAGCAAACAGGTATAACTGTGAAATCAGAAGTCGGTTAAAAAATAAGCAAAACGAACAAAATATGCGCCCAAGTATTTGAATATTTGGAATCTTTCGATTTGCGCCTCGAATATTACGTGCCAGTGAAGTCCGTTGCCTGGTAAGTAGTTATTAATGACGAATACTGCCTAGTTTACTGTTTCTAAACCTGCCGTTGTGTTTTCCCGTGTACATTAATTAATCCCATCTTGTGAATTGAGGCTTGGTTTTGACGCATTAGCTCCATTTGAATCCAACTGTGCTGGTATTTTGTGCGTGACTTGCAGCATTGTAGAAGCTATAGAACTAGTACGTCTCCGTCGTGATGTTCGTGATATGGCGAAATTGTAATGAATTATTCCTAAATGGTGTGTTCGTGTCACATATCTGCACCACCGTGATAACGCAATTAACGAAGTTTCTTGTAACTGCAGGCAATAACAGACCACCACCACAACAACAACAACAACAACGATAAATATAATAATACACCTCAAAACAATGTCATTTCAAAAATTGTCATCTATCCAGGCTAATTTAAATATTTTCATATGTTTCTCTATAATTGGATAAAAAAACGGCCATATAATATTGCAGATGTTTTTTTAAAATTACTATTATGATGCAGTTATTATTCGTCTCTCCAGTCTTTTTGATGATATAGCACATGTCATGTCTAGATAACCCGAGCCAGCAGAACTCTTTGTTGTTCCACTGATCTGACATCTCTAGACTCACAGAACGATCAATAATGAGGACGGGAGCTTTCTGAAACTGTCATATCGTCTGTCGCCTTCACCAGATGGGCCTTCTCCCTGTTCATCAGGGAGAAAGAGAGGGAGATGGGTGGAAGGGGGGGCAGAGAGAGAAAGCAGTGCTGTGTGTGTGTGTGTGTGTGTGTGTGTGTGTGTGTGCTGTCGAGGGAGGGGTGGCTGTATGACCAGTGCCGCTGCCCTTCCTAATGAATCCGTGGCCTCGCTGGTGATGCACAGCCCTCGCGAGTAAACAACAGGCAGATATTGCTGCTGATAATTAGTACTGTTGTAACCACCGTCTTCTTGGTCGTAACCTCGGCTTCGCTCGCAGGCTCTGTCTCTCTCTCTTTCTCTCTCCTGCTGTCTCTCTCTCTCTCTCTCTCTCTCTCCTGCTGTCTATCTCTCTTGCTCACTCTCTCGCTCCCTCTGTCTCGCTCTCGCTCTCTCTCTCTATTCCACCGATTCTCCTTCCGTGTCTCCCCCTTTGCCTCTTCTCTCTCTTCTCTCCCTCTCGCTCTCTTTGGAACCTGGCTGCTCTCTGGCGCTCTGCCCATTACTCACCAGTGCTTTCCACATTGATAAATTGTGTGTAATTTCAGGGATGAGTGGAAACGTAAACATATTGCTGAGGACGGCCAACTTATTCGGCCTCCGTTTTTTTTTCTTCTTCACCCCTCGTTTCTTGGAGCGGCACTTTCTTACTTACCTCTGCTCAGTGATGTAGCAACCGCATGTCGACTACGCTCCCGCCGCTGGCAGTGATGGCTGCATTGATCAGCGCTGGAAAAGAGGCTATTGTCTTTGGTGCTTCCCTCCAGCGTCGGTGATCCCACTTTAATTGGTCCCTCGTGTTAGTCGAGCCCCAACCCCGGTCCCCCCCCCCCCCCCAATACATTTTCAGTCTGTTTGATGAGGGGTCGTGTACTCCAGCTTTTTAAGCTTGGCGTTCTTACTCAGCTGTGCGTGGCGTTAGTAAGGTTCCGGTTTCTTGTTCAACACGTAGTACAAGTTTTACATGCCGACTCTGCAAGGACAGCTGTGTGAGTTTAATATAAAGCCATCGCCCCGAGGCTGTATTGCTTTAGAAAGAAACCCACTTCAACGCTAGCCGATGCTGAAAGCCATGTTGATGCTGTGTCACGTATCGAAATCACTATTTGCTCAGTCGTACGGCCGGGGTGCTTGGCTACGGTGGGGAGTTATTACTGTCTGGAGAGAGGGAGAGAGGGAGATATATGTCCGTCCACCGGGCAGGGATGAAATGAGGCGATGACAAAACCCCCGCCTCTGCAGTGCTGGCTCTCCCCAAGAAGGGACCGGAACATCCAGCGGGCCCGCCGGCTTGTCATTGTTGCCCATCTGCTGAGTGACCTATCTACAGAACAGTCCAGGGGTTTTCCTTTCACCCCCACAATAGGAACAGAAACGTAGCGGACCGCAGGTTTTTCAATGACGCCCCCTCCATTGTTGGCCGTCCGGACGGTATCTGCTCTCCTCTGTTGTTGTGTTGTTGTGTCATCTGCAGCGAGAAAAGGCAAGAATCTATCAACCAGCAGCTCCCAGATTGGTGCTTCGCTTGCTATACCGTGGTACAGCACCAAAGCAGCAAGTGGATTTGATCAATGGAGAAAGACAGATGAGATATCCTCTGTTATACACTTAATCACCTACACAGACAGTGAATGGCAATCTTCAATGACCCCCCCCCCTCCCCCCCCCATGTTATTGTGTAAGATGACTGCCCACAGTCGATGAGTCATCTATATGTTACATTAATAGCCAGCGTGGTTTCCAAGTCAACAGTAATTGCCTTCGACCGACGCTCTAGAGCGCGTGGCAGGGTTCAGCTAAACGTCTCCCGCCTGCCCGGAACTCTTTGCACTTGCGGTGGATCTCAGGAAGGGGAAACGCGCTGTCGCCCGTGTGTGGGCGTGCCACGCTACCGACGGGGCAGCCTCGCGGCGTCGCGTGCTCGGCTAAAGCTGAACAGGCTGTAGCGCGGCCGTGCCAAAAGCGGTAGGGGGTTGTTTCCCAGTTTGGCGAAGGCGTGGCCGGCGTGCTGGTCAGAGGCGGTCGCCCTCCCCTGTGTGTGTGTTCCTGAAGTAGCAACAGCCAGGAAACAAGGTGGTCCGGTCAGTTCGCCTCCCTGCCTGCCTGCCTGCCTGCCTGCCTGCCTGCCTGCCTGCCTCTACTCCCCTGTCCTGTCCTCCCAGAGAGTCTTCTGCATAGGATCAATTAATAAGACATCAGCTTTGGTGACTGACAGCCCGGACACAGTTAGCTGTCAGGACCAACCGGACGGTTTCCCACAGTTCTCTAATGCACACGGTGCACTGGGCTGTTTGGTTTTTTTGTCTTTCTGGAAGAAGTTTTTCCATCGCGCTCGGAAAAACCCTTTTTGCTTTGCTCCCATTTCTACATGATGGATGAGAAGGTGGTATTCACCACTCGCAGGGGATCCAAGTTACAGTTTTGATGTTTTCATGTTGGCTTATGTGAGAGGAATAACGATGAAACGCTAACCACCCCCCCCCCCATCATCCTTTGCTAATGATGCAGCCACTTAAGCACTTCACAAGAGAAGGTTGACTTTTAATATATATATTTTAAAGACTTATTTTTGCTTCTGGTTTTGGCTGCTTCCCATTTAAGTTGGTGCACGGCACTCATGCCAAGTGCTTTGGTCACTTAAGATGAGAGAGGAAGAAAAAGGGAGAGAGAGAGATAGAGAGCTAAAGAGAGAGATAACGAGAAAGAGAGAGAGATAAAGAGAGAGAGAAAGAGAGAGAGGGTGTTTTTGTTTCCCACATAGAAGTGGGAAAAACCGATCTGGAAAGTGAACGTGTCACTGTTGTCAAAGTGAAAGCTCCACTTTAGCCCTGTGTGTTCTTTAGCGAAAGAGAGAAGAAGCGTTATTTGCTGGCAATTTCCCCCCCCCCCTTCCTTCTTCTGATAGGGCACTTAAACCTCTGCCTTGGATATCATCCGATTTACTGCCCTTTTGATCCCGCCAAAGAGATCTGCCAGATTCAGGTGGAAAATGCCTATTTTCTTTTTTTTTACCTTGCGCAAAAAAATCTTTTCCACGAACTTGCCCGAAATTTGTGTGAAAATGAAACGTGGATGGATACCAAAAGCATCCCGAGCCAAAGCGTCAGGCGCCGTGTTCCCCCGTCTAGGAAGCGCCAGCGTTTCCCAGCCCAACGTGGCAGCGATTACCACCGGATGACAGAGAAAACACTGCAGCAGAAAAAAAAGTGTTGCCGTAATCAGGCGTCTATTCTCTTTTAGCTCCGTCGTTTATATTTTCAGAAACGAGCTCCGGCTCGTTCCAATGCGGCTGGCGGGCAAACGCAGCGTCTTGTTTCCTGTCCGCGTCGGAAAGCCGCCCCCCCCCTCCTCCTCCTCCTCCTCCTCCTCCTCCTCATCAAATAGATGACTGAAGCACACGCGAAGACGAAGGCCACGGCTTCAGCCTTAAAAACCCCTATCTGCAGGCAAACCCAAGGACCAAGGAGTCCATCCTTCTAGAAGGAGATGTTACGATTCCATCAGGATGGATGTTTACCACCCTTCCTGGTAGAGAGATCCGACCCCTTGTGTCAGTATAAATGTTATACAGGAGCCAAGTAGGCTGTCTCCTCATTTTATAGAAGACATTTTATGGAGCGTTCCCCTGACAGGACACAGATAGGTGCTGGAGTGTGACCAACAGTAATGGAAGACAGCGGAGGGGGGGTCTATCACAAACCTTGACATGCCCTGGAGATTGAAACTCAAGCTTGTATACATCAAAGAGCCCCTCCGCTTCATGAAATATTCCATCAGGGCCCTCGTCCCCCCACGAGTCCCCCTGTGTGGACGCTGTCGAAACGTCTCTCGCGCCGAAGTGATCAATGGCGCCTCTGCCTGCCCGGCCAACCTTTTCCAGTTCGCTTCCGTTGTTTGTGGTTCGAAAACGGGAATCCCCGCCAGCCGGCGCACGCCTCGTTCATTAATAAACAGCGTTGTTTAACCCCGCCCCTCCTCCTTCACCACCACCACCCCCCCTCCACCACCCCACCCCCCCTCCCACATGCTAGAGCGAGAGTGAAGGTTAGGCTAAAAATGACGGAACACGTCACGGCACAAAAGAGCTCGCCACGGAGCTTCTCATCCTCACATCAAAAGGCGGTCACATCCAGGTCTTTTGCCTGGGCCTTTTATCAACGGCGAGGCCTCCGTCGTTTGCACGCGGTCACCGTTCGGTATTACCGATTTCTCCGAGACGGCATTAAACGTTTGCAGGCGGTCTGCCGTTACGGTCCCGCGCACCGAGGAGAACTGAGAACTACAGCAAAATACCCGTGAGGAGGGATTTACGTCCTGCGTGGGTGTTTTGTGTTAACATTTTCATTAAAAAAAATACTACTGATACTGTAGGGCCGCAAAAAAAAAACACACACAATTTGAATCGCCTCATCCGTGCGGGGCTGGAAGAAACGCTGTAATGTCGGATCATTACCAGCGACGCAGGCTGATGAACGATGCCTCCTGTCAAATTGAACCTGACGCGTTCTCATCAGCGCGAGGCCGGCTAGGTAAACAACACCGGATGATTTGGCAGAGGCGGGGAACCTTTGCTCGGAAAACGCCAGGCCACCCTCGGCTCTGAACCCGGGGAGAGAAGAGGAAGTTGTTGCGCAAAGGAATGCCTCGTGCCAAAGGGGTCGGTGATTTAAGACCAGAAAGAGAGAGAGGAAGAGATCGTTTGTGTTTGGCTCCTTTGAAGATCATGATTGCACCTTGGATCTCTCTCCAGACCCCCAAAGAAGGGGGATAATTGATGGGGGAGTGCCTAGTGAGTCAGCAAGGTTATTGGAAGATTACAGCCTCTCATGCACTGTCTGTCATTTATGAGAAGGAGAGATAGAGGGGGGAGAGAGAGAGTGTGTGTGTTTGTGTGTGTGTTTGAGAGAGGGTGTGTGTGTGAGAGAGATAGAGAGATAGAGGGGGGAGAGAGTGTGTGTGTGTGTTTGTGTGTGTGTGTGAGAGAGGATGTGTGTGTGTGAGAGAGATAGAGAGATAGAGGGGGGAGAGAGTGTGTGTGTGTTTGTGTGTGTGTGCTTGTGTGAGAGAGAGAGGATGTGTGTGTGAGAGAGAGAGATAGAGAGATAGAGGGGAGAGAGAGAGTGTGTGTGTGAGAAAGAGATAGAGGAGAGAGTGTGTGTGTGTGAGAGAGAGAGAAGAGAGAGTGTGTGTGAGATATAGAGAGGGTGTGTGTGTGTGAGAGAGAGATATAGAGAGAGAGAAGGGAGAGAGAGATGGAGAGATAGGGAGAGTGTGTGTGTGTGAGAGAGAGAGGTACAGAGAGAAAGAAAGACAGATTCGGAAGAGATTGGGGCTCAGGGGCTGGAGATCTGTCAGCACCCCACACCCCTGCCCTCCTCTCATCTCCTCCCATCCCCTCCCCCTCTCTCTCTCTCTCTCTCTCTCTCCTGGGAGACAAACTGGCCCCGTGCCCGACATCCAGGTGAGCAGAGTCAGCAGCGATGCAGGAAAGCTCGTTTGCTTGGCTCCTCAGCTTGTGGTGGTGGAGGATGGGGGGACTGGAGAGACGGAGGGAGGAACGAGACAGGGTACAGACAGACAGAGGACCTGGTGATTCATGACGGGGCCCTGGCTCTGGCCCCGGGGCCCCGGGGAACGGCAGGCATTATCAGTGGTAAATGGATCTGAAAAGGCTCCGGCGCAGGACAGGCTGCCCCTGCCGCGTGATTTACGAGCCGCGATGTAGCGAATAGTTAGCCTCGTTACCCGGGCTGGGATATAAGCATTTTCATGGCCACAGTTCAAGTTTATTTCAGTTATAAATCCTGAAAGACACGGAACAAAAAGAGCAAGGCCGATTTATGACGTGGTAGGTGTTGTTTGGAAGCGGCCTGGAACAGGAGCTGGCTGTGTTTTAATGCAGCCAGGACAAGGATGAACGACTGTTTGTGCTTCCTTATCTCATCTCCCAGCACCACTATATTACACCTGTTTTCCCTCAGCTAGGAGGGAAATTCTTCTTTCTCACAACTTTGCTTTTTTTGGGGGGGGGCTGCTTGTTCCGTCACCCCACAGCGTCTTCCTGTATTCAAGCCACTTCATATCATGCGTCGCGCCGCCCCTAGAATACCGATCGATCGGTAAAAGTGATTAACCTTCGAGCGCGGAACACTAGGGCGGGTGCGTCAGGGCGATGCCAGGTGTCAGGGCCCAGGGGTGGAGGGGGCGACTCGGCTCGATGACATCACTGCATCTCTCTCCCCCTGGCGTCCTCTGCCGCCGCCGCCACCGTGGCCACCGGGCTCTGCGTTCCCCCTCAGCGCTCATTAAGGGGCCAGAAACTACAATAGATGGCACCCGTCGATCGGAGTCCACGACGGTCGGCTGGACGAGATCGCATTTCTGTTCCACCTCCCACTATCCCTCTGGGTGTGTGTGTGGGGGGGGAGAGAGAGAGAGGGAGAGGGAGGGAGGGAGAGAGAGAGTGGGGAGTGTTGTTGTGTGTGTGTGTGTGTTTGGAGGTGTGGGGGTGGGGGTGATCGTTTACTCCACATTAGACAAGGAAATGAATTGTTTACTGACTGAGTGAAGCTTTAATTATTTCCCCCGCCTCGCGCGGCGCATCGGCGCAGCAACAAAGCGAAGCTTCTTCTGCGAGTTCTCGCTGACAAAAGGCTTCCTTAAGAGGTGCTTTTTTCCCACCTCCTCGAAAAAGAAGTCCTTTCAACGTCCAATTGCTGACCTTTAGCCGTAGCTCAACATCTTGCCAAATAATGAAAACCTGATCTGTCAAAGGAAATTATGAAATCATTCAATGATGATTGAATGTAGCGGGGGGGGGGGCTAGAATGAGGAAAAAGAACAATGTCAAGGTCGTGTTCTGAAACGTTAAAAGAATATTTTTACATGTGAACAAGCAACGCTCTAGGATTCAAATCAACTAGAATTTTCAGTTCTTTTTCTTTTTCGGCGGGGTTAATGAAGTAAACGCTCGTCCTTTTGAGTACGCCATGTCCGCGTACGGACGCCGGGAGGCCGGGAGGAGTGCTGTGTTCGCAGAAGCCCATCCTTGGAGGTTTGCATTGAGGGAGAGGCGACAGGCGAGTCTGTGCTTGGCCAAGACAGCGCTGCGCACAGCCTCCTGTCTCAGCTCTGCTGGGAAACAAGCCCGTCTTCTACTCCCACTTGCCAAACATGTTCCCCCGCAAAATGACAGTTTCCCCTTCTGAAATGTGCCTTCAGAATGCAAGGATCCTTCTGTTTCTTCTGTCTCTGAAGGGAAGCAGGCAGGGAGGGAGGGAGGGGAGGGGAGACAGGCAGGCAGGGGGAGGAGGAGGGGAGGCAGGCAGGCAGGGGAGGGGGGGAGGGAGGAGGAGGAGGGGAGGGGGGGGTTAGGTCAATTTTCTCCCCTCAGCTCACTGGATTCTCACTAATTCACTACAAAGCTGGAAGAGTTTTATGGTAGGTTTAGGTTTAAAACTACCCAAAACACGTTCTGGATATTGTGGCCTTTCTGGCCGACGTAGTCCATCAGAAACTGACTGTACTTAGGTGGTGGTGGGGCTGGGGGAGGGGCTGTAGTGAATTGCGCTCGCTTTTCATCTCTCCAATTCCAAACACAGACGTTAAGCAGCAGAGATACCCGGGTGGTATCTCTCTACCCCCGGCCCCTACCCTCCCTCACACCCCCCCCACCCCCCAAAAAAGAATATTGTACTGCTTCATTAAATCACACTCCGATTAGCAGGGCCATTAAGTTGGCAATGGCTGCGCCATCGCGCCCGATTCTGCGGCGGCTTTGGAACGCAATGACTCACACTTTATTAATTACGTGTCTTGTCGACCTCGTCGCATGATCGATCAAGTCAGAACGGGATATCATCTCCGATTTACATTGACTCATCTCAAGAGGATGTATGTGCGCAGATTGGCTCGTAGACGTCCAATGGTTAGCCTTAATGAGGCGTGTAGGGGGGGGGGGGGTTGCGGACTGTCATGTGTCAGAGTTCTAAGGCATGCTGGGATTGAAACTCAGGCAGTGGGGAAAAAAGGGAGTGCTGATTTTCATAGCTTCGGGGCCTTTCGTGGATATTTGAAGGGTTTCCTTGAAGCGTTGCTCTGTCGACTTCTATCTTTAGTTGTTATTGCTGCAGCACTTGAAGGAAGTCCCTGGTAAGATTGTTGAATGCTGATCAGTCTGTCTTGGCGCTCTGGTTACAGATGTGTTGTCAGTGCGGGTTTGAGGCTGAAAGCTCCTCTAAAGGTGCTGACGGGCCGTGGGGGTTCGGATCTGAAAGGGTCACGATGGGGGGAAGCGCTGATGTTCTGCACGTCTGCTTGAAAACGGGTCCGGGACGCTGCCTACGTTCACAGTCAAAGGACTGTTTAGCCACGATGAGATTGTGGCAAGATCGTCAACAAGTCAGCAGGTACTGGAGCCACAAGGGAAATGAGATTGCTTTCGGGTGCGATGGGGGGTCCCGCTGGTGGTCGGATAATCGCTGGGTCGAGGGCCACACGCACGTGCGCGCGGCGCGGCGTGGCAAACGTGGGGTCGGTGCGGACGATGGAAGCGAACGGCGCTCTGCCCTTTGATGAATGTTATTAAAGCAGCTCCTCTGTGGAGGGGAGGGGGGGGGTTGGTGGGTTTCGCTCGGCGGCGTCTTTAGCTCAAAGTAATTGGTGGCGTAGCACAGACGATGGCGTGCTCGTCGCCCCCCGCGGCTCCCTAACCGGCGCCGCGAGGAGTCGTTCGGACGGGCCGCTGCCATTTTGCGTCCCGTCGAGCCGAACCGTGTCGCCGCACGCAGATTGAGATCAAAAAGGCCAAGCGTGGCGAAATGCATCGGACGCCAAACCGCTGCTCGTCTTGCATCCGGCTAATGAAAACAGCACTTATGCTAATTCAGGACCTATTGTGTTTTGGACAAAAGCCCTAAGTCAGACTCGAACAGCACAGACGTCCAGCAGGAAAATTGTCTCGGCGCGTTTTAAAACGTGCTGTTTTGCCAGTGCTGCTGAATTGGCCCCAAAAAGCCATTTGTTTCCCCCCCCTCCGTCGGAGGGTTTGTCAGCTGGGCAAACGATGCCCCACCTGACTTCTGCTCTTTAACATGCAAGAGCCAGAGCAGAGACATCTCCGAAAATAGCAAGCAAAACACTTTCTCAATTAAATCCTTACAAGCTGTTGATGGAATTTTTGGAATGCAAACCAGCCCTCCCTGCCCTCCATCTCCCCCCCCTCTGATAAATCTAACTTTGATAGGGCTTTGATCATGTGTCCTGTCTCCTAATGTTCAAACCCCAAAAAAAGGCTTTCATGGGGATGGTGTTAGCCGTCTTCTGTTTGAAGAGAGCGGGAACCATTTTGTACCCTGTCAAGTGCTGTTTGTTGTTCTCCGGCAGCATGTGGCTAACAGCAGCAGAGAACCAGTTTGTGCTTCAAGTTCGGCGCTTCGTGTCCAATTCGATCCGAGAGCTGAAATCATTGTCCATTCAGCTCTTCTCCATCATATTGACATCTCATACACATACACACACACACACACACACAGCCCACACACAGCACACACAGACATACAGAACACACACAAACACATACATGATGCACACACACACACACACACACACACACACACAGGCACACAGGCACAGTTTAGAGGAATACTGTATGGCAGGTATAATACAATACGAAGGTAACCGACTGGATTTTGTAACGGAAGATTTTTGACCACAGAACAAGGTTACAGTACAAAGCTCCTCTCCGTCTGTCCTCCCAAGTGGGGTTTCATTTTGCAGTGACTTTATTAGCTCTTATCACCAGCCCTCCTCTCTGCCTCCTGAGGGATGAGGAGGAGGAGGAGGAGGAGGGGGAGGGGGAGGGGGGCTAAGTGGTGTCTCCTAGCTACTGCGGCATATTTAAACCCTGGATATTGCTCCTCTTCAGCTAGATGCGTGGAGGGGGAAAAGCACACCGTAGGCAAATTCCCCTCCCACCCCCCTCCCTCCCCCCACCCCCTACCCCCTCCTGTCGACACCCGCCCCCGCGTTTTGAAAAATGCGCGAAGGCGCTCGACGGCGTGTTGACGGAGGCGTGTCGCCACGCGTCGCCAGCGTGTTGATCTTCATTTGAATCCTGACCCAGTTAGCTGTCGGCGTGCGCTGGTGGGAGGGGGGGAGGGGGAGGGGGGGCGGGCAGGGGGTGGAGTAGGAAACCTTGAGAGCGTCGCTCGAGATGTTGCTCGAGTCGCTCAGCAGAGGCTTGCCTCCCACCACTCAGACGACCTATCAGACGGGGGGGGGTTACCATTGTTGAAATCGATATACAATTTGCCCAGAAAACGGAATGGGCGGAGTCATCCGTCGCTCTGCAGTCGCGTCTCCTCTTCAATCCGAGGATGAAAGGTGTTGGGATTCATGACGGACGCCGCCGACCGAGCGGGAAGAGGCCCCGTGACACCATGGAGAAAGCTTCCAAAACATCCAAATCACTTTCCGGGCTTTAGCCCAGCTTCGTGTTTTAATATCAGCCTGTCCAAACGACCCTGTCAAGTGTAATTGTGCAGGGGCCACTAAGTGGGCTCTGTCTCCAACCCCCCCCCCCCCCCCTCCTCCCCCTCCTCCATCATGTTTCACAATGCCTCGCTACATTTCCCCTTTCAAAGCAGCTTACGCCTCTTCCCTAACAAGTCTCCCCTCTGCTCTTCTCCACAAAGACACACCAAAGTGTTGATCAACCGCTCAACGATCCAGCACTTTTTGGTTAATGTGTTTACGATCACTCTCATGTTTTTTGGGGTGTTTTTTTTGTTGTTGGTGCATTTTGTTTTTCTCTCGCATGATTGGCTCCTATGTGGAAGTTGAGTCACCGCCGTATGGCCCCACAGCGTGTAGCTCTGCCCCTGCGGTCATTCTGGGAAGGGCCTAACCATACGCGCGCCGAGTCCTGGCCTCGCTTCCCTCGCCCCGGTGTTGGCCGTGACGCGCTCCCTCGCGCCGGAGCGCTTTTTGGCGGCGGGCCCCCGTGGCAGCCCGCTCCGGTTTCTGGACGGTGTGCGCGTCCAGGCCGCGCGGTCTTGAGGGGATGTGACCCGCTGCGCCCTGGCAGGGCCCTGGCAGGGCTCGGCAATCTGTCGCTCCCCTGGAACAGAGCATCTCGGACTGCGAACAAATAGGAGCCCAAAATGGTGGCGTCTGTGGAAGCTGAGAGAGGGAGAGAGAGAGGAAGGAAGAGAGAGGAAGGGAGAGAGAGGAAGGGAGAGAGGAAGAGAGAGAGGAAGGGAGAGAGAGGAAGGAAGAGAGAGGAAGGGAGAGAGAGAGAGGAAGGGAGAGAGAGGGGGAGAGAGAGGGAGAGAGAGAGGAAGGGAGAGAGGGGGAGATGGAGATAAAGAAAAAGTGAGAGAGGCAGGACTTTGTAAACAACAATTGCGCCACTTTGGCAAATGCCACGCTAAGAAGCAAAGGCTGTTACCAGCCTCCTTCTTCACGTGCCCCCGGTGGACCCTGCCACCAGTGCTGCCCCCTTCTGGTGGACAGCAGCTCTGTGTCTCGGTACCAGCACGCATGTCACTCGCCTGAAGGTGAACTTACCGGGAGGATGGAGCTAACCTTTGCCCGTCCGGTACGCTGTTTACCATCGAGCGATCCGGGCGTGAGAGAGCTCCTCTGCATGGTATTTTGGGGGAGGGGTGGGGGGGGGAGGTGATGAAATGATTGGCTCATTTACCCGTGGCGATCAAAGAGCAGATGGTTCAAGGAATGGTACAAAATGACCGAAGAGTGAATACTCGACAGACAGACAGTCAGACCGACCGACAGACAGACAGAGACCGAACGCAATATATTTCCACACCCTGGAGAAAGAGAACGGATTCCGCATGCGCTTCCGATCAAGCGTAGCCTTGGTAACGCCAGCTAGGATCGTTTGACCCGTTCTTGACCGGACCTCGCAAAGGGCTCGCGTGTTTGGCTCCCGATTCCGAACGCCGCTCGCCCGACAGAGCCAACCCTTGTCCGAGGGAAGCGCTTTATGTAACGAGGTCTACCTAACCTGACTGGCAAAGTGCTATCAAGGACCCGAGGCCGTCCAAGTCTGATCGAGCCGTCCTGACCTGGAGCAGGTCAGAGCTAATTATACGATGAGGCACTCTGTGCTCGTTAGTGTAAATAAAGTTGGTACGAATCAAAGCAGTCTGTGCGTCCGTCTTGGCTGGACGTCTCTGGAACGGATGCTTTTGGAACCCCGGCGTAGTCGCTGGTAACGATTCAAAGCGCGACCTGTGAACTCCCTCGGGCGCGATCTCTGCCGTCGCTAATTTGTCGCAATTAGGAGATGGTTCTCTTATTAAAACATAGATAACAGACCATAAATAACCAAGGGCTTTCTGCAGAGAGAGTTCATACCCTGTTGTCAGGTTAATGAGATCCTGTATACCGCTGTCCCCTCTCTTCTCTCTCTCTCTCTCTCTGTCTCTCTCTCTCTGTCTCTCTCTGTCTCTCTCTCTCTCTCTCTCTGTCTCTCTCTCTGTCTCTGTCTCTGTCTCTCTCCCTCTCTCTCTCTCTCTCTCTCTCTCTCTTTCTCTCTCTGTCTATGCTATTCTCTTTGTCACTGTCTCGTGCTCTCTCACTTTCTATTTCCTCACTCTGACCGTATCCCGCTCTCTCATCGCCTATCCTTGAAGTTGATATGGCATTTCACGAGTCCCCCCCTCCACACTAAAGGCGTGTGCAGAACACTTTTTAAAGCCAGTGAAGAGGGCTTGATGGTTCCCTCTTTGGTTATTGTTGGCTTCTCTCGCTAAAGGCTCGTACGCCTTTTTGCCAGCCCTCCGAGGGAGTGAATCGTGTTGCCCTTGGCACACCTCTCTGGCAGAGTTCACATAGGCCTCTCCCTCGCACACCCAGGACCACGTGCACGCGCGCACGCACGCACACGCAGTTGGGCCCCGGCTTCGTGATGTCTCCTCGACGGTTCGCTCAGAAGAAGCCTCTCTCCCCACCCCCCTCTCCCTCCCACGCCAGCCGTGGAATGCGGGAGCTAATTGATTTGATTTACATGCTTCTCCCATGCTGCAAACCCACCTTGCCTTTCCGTGCTAGACATTCAATTATACAGTGCGTTATTTCACATGAGAGTCTCTTCATCCGGCCTTGTTGGTGCACTTCAGAGGAGCTAATCAAGTCACCTGTTCTGAGGTGGAACATTCTTCCGTGTTCTACCGTGGACAGCGTGTTATTCCCTGTGTAATTGTTATTTCTGTCTCACGTCACCGAGCCGTCGAGCTTTCTTTGGTTTTTGAGCATGTTGGCTCGAACTCTAGCGTAGATCGCGTGTACCGTGACTGTTTACCAGACATAGTGTACGGCAACCATGCTTAGATGGCGGAGGCTGGCGGCAAGGAGGAGGAGGGAGGGAGGGGGGAGGGTGCATGATTTACTGCCTAGCGTCAGCTCCAACTGACAAAGGGGCACATCAACACCCTCGCTTCCCCCCTCCCCCCTCCTCCCCACCGGAGCACTGATGGACTGATGGATGTCTGAGTGCTGAGGAGAGAGAGCGACACCCCATTTAAGACCTGATCTCTCACACACCGTGACTGGAGCCAAACAGAACTATCTTACTGTACATCCTTCTATGTCAGGGGGGAGGGCGGCGGGGGGGGGGGGGGGGGTTGTGGGGGAGAGCTATTCGCTTGCGCAAATTCCAGGTTTCGGCTCGTGCAAATCACGGCCTGCATCTCTGAAGAAGCTGTAATGGCTGCATTGAAAATGAGCGCACGGAGTTTGCCAGTTTCCTGTCAATCAGAGTAGCTATATACGGAGGGTCCGCGAGGCCCTAATCGCCACACATGCGAGCAGCGCGTGCGCACGCTGCAATTTCACAGCGCGGACGAAAAACCTGAATCCCAGGCAGCCGGCCATCCCCGAAGCGCCACGTATGTTTGCGCTTCGCCAAAAAAGCTGAGGACTTGGACGCGAGGCGTCCCGGAGCGTTCCTGTACTCCGTCGCCATCTGCTCCGAAGCGGCTCCGCGCCGAAAAGCTCGGCCGACGCCCGCCAAGACTGACACGTTAGCGTCGTTAAAGGTGCACGGATCGAAGCCAGTGTCTAAACAGGATTTCAGCCTCCCCCCACCCTCCTCCTCCATCACTCCCTCCCCCCTGCACACACGCTCCCACCCCCTCCCCAACGCTCCTCCGAATGTATTCCTCTCCGGAGATGAATTGATTTTATTCTTGTTTGGATACTGGCTGCTGAAAACTCCAGTCCTGTGAGAACGGAGCGCCATTGAACCGCCTGTAGGTTTGAGCTTGATGAAAGCTTTGCTCTTCTCCCTGTGTCTTCCCTTTGCTGACGACAGAGTATTTTGGGATGGCTCTCGCAAACCTGCTCCTGCGGGATTCCAAAAAACCCCCAGCAAGCTTAGTTTCTTTATGTGCAATGGCACAATCCTGTCCAAAGACGTTCCATTCCATTAGTGTATCAATCTCAGTTGTGTACCATCCTGTTAGTGTACTATCCTGTTAGTGTACCACCCCATTAGTGTACTATCCTGTTAGTGTACCATCCTGTTAGTGCACCACCCCATTAGTGTACCACCCCATTAGTGTACTATCCTGTTAGTGTACTATCCTGTTAGTGTACTATCCTGTTAGTGTACTATCCTGTTAGTGTACTATCCTTTTAGTGTACCACCCCATTAGTGTACTATCCTGTTAGTGTACCATCCTGTTCGTGTACCACCCCATTAGTGTACTATCCTGTTAGTGTACTATCCTGTTAGTGTACCACCCCATTAGTGTACCATCCTGTTAGTGTACCACCCCATTAGTGTACCACCCCATTAGTGTACCACCCCATTAGTGTACCACCCCATTAGTGTACCACCCCATTAGTGTACCACCCCATTAGTGTACCACCCCATTAGTGTACCACCCCATTAGTGTACCACCCCATTAGTGTACCACCCCATTAGTGTACCACCCCATTAGTGTACCACCCCATTAGTGTACCACCCCATTAGTGTACCACCCCATTAGTGTACCACCCCATTAGTGTACCACCCCATTAGTGTACCACCCCATTAGTGTACTATCCTGTTAGTGTACCATCCTGTTAGTGTACCATCCTGTTAGTGTACCATCCTGTTAGTGTACCATCCTGTTAGTATACCATCCCATTAGTGTACTATCCTGTTAGTGTACTCTCCTGTTAGTGTACTATCCTGTTAGTGTACCACCCCATTAGTGTACCACCCCATTAGTGTACTATCCTGTTAGTGTACCATCCCATTAGTGTACCATCCTGTTAGTGTACTATCCTGTTAGTGTACCACCCCATTAGTGTACTATCCTGTTAGTGTACCATCCTGTTAGTGTACCATCCTGTTAGTGTACCATCCTGTTAGTGTACTATCCTGTTAGTGTACCATCCTGTTAGTGTACCATCCTGTTAGTGTACCATCCTGTTAGTGTAATATCCTGTTAGTGTACCATCCTGTTAGTGTACCATCCTGTTAGTGTACCATCCTGTTAGTGTAATATCCTGTTAGTGTACTATCCTGTTAGTGTACTCTCCTGTTAGCGTACTATCCTGTTAGTGTACCATCACTGAAACCAAACGAACGATCTTAGTACATTTGACTTTTTCTGCGCTCTTGCCAGTAGAATTCTTTAAACGTCTGTCGCTCTAGAGGGAATGGGGAAAACCGGCTTAAACCTGTCAACCACTGATTGTTCCCTGCTGTAGATTGACAAACACAGAGGCACCAATCAGAGTGTGAATTCTTGTTTATTTCATGCCAAAAGTCTTTTCCCTCTTGGGAGACTTTAACAATAACCCTTTGGACCTACTCCACATAAATCCGGACTAATAGATTGTAGTTAACACGTGTGGACAGAAATAGAACTGGCAGGGGGGAAATCATTTGTCATATGGACAATGTAATCCATATTGCAGGTTTTGTCCCAGAGCAGGGAGTTGTCACTAAGCACAGAGCAGTTGCCTACTATGGAGAAAGATCGAACCGTAAGCTGCATAGTTAATCGGCGACCTTTTTTTTTTTTTTTTTTCAACGTTTGAACTGCTGAGTCCCTGTAGAGCTCTAATGTCAAGTGCCTGTTCTGAACACTTGGCATTCTTGGCATTTTTGTTGTGCTTCTGATCGGGTTGCAGTCGGTGTGGCTCCACGACGAGTCGACAGGATTCGAAATGCCTTCGTTTGGAGAGAGAGGGAGAGACGGCAGAGAGGAGAGAGAGGCACAGAAAGGAAGATGAGGTGAGAGACAGACAGATACTCAGAGAGAGACGCAGAGAGAAGAGAAGAGGTGAGAGAGAGGACAGAGATGGAGAGAGAGGAGAAGAGGAGAGATGATGAGAGGGGGGAAAACGAGGGGGAGAACGAGGGGGAGACAGAGGGAGACAGAAGGAGAGAAGGAGAGAAGAGGAGGATGAGAGGGTGAGAGAGAGATAAGGTGAGAGAGAACAGGAGAGACAGAAAACGAGAGACAGAGAAAGCGAGAGAGAGAGGGGAGGGGAGAGAGAGGGAGATGGGGAGAGAGAGACTCAGAGAGGGAGAGGGTGACACAGAGAGGGTGAGAGAGAGGGACAGAGACTCAGAGAGAGACACACATACAGTGAGGAAGTGTGACATGGAGAGGGAGAGGGGGAGAGAGAGGGAGATGGGGAGAGGGTGACACAGAGAGGGTGAGAGAGATAAATAGAATGAACAGTGAAGATGACGTTAATGTGAATTTTCGGAGAACTTGTTTCTAACGCGGGATTGGAGATGGATGGAAAACACCCATACCGAAGGCAGGGGCGTCTCTGACCTTAGTTTGGCTCATGACGTTCTGAGAACTGCCTCACAGTGGAATGGTAGAATGACCTTGAGTCAATTACAACAATAATTGCCTCTCGTATTAGGCGAGCTCTACGGAGTGGCACAAAAGGGTCAAAAAAGCATGTTTGAATCCAATTCTTATTGCCCTCTGCAGTTAACCGAACAGTAGGGTTCATTTGTCGCATGGTCTATTTGAGTACGGTGGAGTGCGTGATGGTCACAGTCACCATCCTGGATCCTGAGCGGAGGACGATGACAATGTGAAAACGTCGCTTGCCGCCTCGCGATGGTTTCCTTCACGACAAACGCTTCCTGTGTGGCGTCGAGTAGAAGGCGGGGCCACAGGGTGGCATCTATGTCTGAGGCCCTGAGGTGACTTAAGAGACAGCTGTAGCCCGAAAGCTCTGGGACGGCTCTTTTTATTGGTCAAAATGCACTCTAAAAGAGCTTGCCGATTGGCTGCGTCCATCAACCGGAGGATTGGTGCATTGAATCAGCGAATAAGTGTAGTTTAGCCATGCACATATCTCATCTGGCCATTATGAAGCAGCTGGACGAGGAGTAATATTCTTTTCCCACCGTCCTATTGGCTCCTCGTTTGCCTCTCAGGGCTGCTCTCCTATCGAGTCCACATGTTTGCCTTGACAAGGTGAGGATCGTGCACGTTTCTTTCATGGTTAAGTTTGTTGACTTGCCATTAGTCAGACGTGATGACAGGGATGACGAGTTCACTTCCAACCTCCAGAGCTTTCCTGGTCAGACCACACACACACACACACCCTCACACACACACACACCCTCACACACACACACACACACACACATACGCACACACTCCCCCAAACTCTAAATCTCGACCAAACGTTTCCAACACTAAAGAGAAGATAATGGCTTGGAGGCGTCCCTTTCTTCCTGGAGTACTGGAAGTCTCCCCTCCCTCTGCCCTCGCCTCTTTCCCTCCCAGATCTTGTCGAGACCGGAGCACTTCAAGGTCCTGCTCCGCCCTGCAGGTGGCCCAACCCTCCACCTCTGTAATGGCAGGTTAGAGGTCCACGCACCTGGATTGCGCTGAGACGCCCCCCCATCCACCCCCCCACCCTGACACCTGCCACCGCATGTCAGGGGGCACGGCACAACGTCCCAGCTCTCCATAGACGCGCAGTTCCTTCTGACCTACGGACCTCCTGTCGTTGCAATGCGGTGGCGTTCGTCCGAGCATGTCGCATTCCAGTAAGGGCTTTGGAATTGTACCCATTCTTCTCTGGGTTGAACGCGTTGGGAAACTTGTGGGACCTGATTCCCCATTATCGGGTACATGAACACTGGGTACTTTCTGTGTTGTTGAGATGTTTCCTGTTTCACCGAGACGAGAAAATGAGATTCAGCCAATTTGGACAACACCTTGTGGCCGGCCGCTGTAATGAAGACCAAACTGTCTGGGGAAACAGTATCTCTCCTGCTCTAGCTCTCTACCTCTGTATGTCTCTCTCTACCTCTGTATGTCTCTCTCTACCTCTGTCTGCATGTCTCTCTCTACCTCTGTCTGTATATCTCTCTCTACCTCTGTCTCTCTGCCTCGTTCTCTCTCTCTTTCTACCTTTCTCACTCTCTCTCTCTCCCTCTTTATCTCTCTCTCCCCCTTTCTCTCGCTCTCTCCCCCCCCCACCCCGTTTCTCCCTCCTGGTACAGTGGAAACGATCACAGTTGTCTCCGGCTGTGTAATTGAGGGCAGCCCTCGAACAGACAATAGCGACAGCCAGGCATGGCCTTGTTAATTGCGTGTGGGCGTCCGTTCTGTGTTCTGACTCTGGAAAACGCAGCTCCACGTCGCAGCGGTCCTGGCGGAGAGCTGCGTTAGGAACGGCGCCTCTCCGATACAGGTTTTCCAAACTTACCTGAGGTGGCGACACCGGCTGCGCGAGTCGGAAAATGTGCCACAAGTCGTAATGACTCTCTCACACCTGCAGTCACACCTCGGCGGAATTGGTAAGCGCTCGCTAATTGCCGCGCAATAACCTAATGACACCGAGGAAGCGTTGGCACGCCAACCGGCAGTAGGGGCCCCTAATGAAAAGATAGTGCTTCTGTCTTGTGGAATGAGCTCGCTCGGATGGCGCCCGAAAACAGTCCGAGGGCCCTTTTCGGAGAGCGCCAACGTGCGCAAATCGGTCCGTTCTTAATTAAAGTCAGACAGACGCACGCACTAGCAGTCCTGCAGGGCCGTCAGAAGCACCTGTGTGGGTCGTGCTCCTACTGGAAGCTGGAGAGAGAGAGAAGAGAGAGAGAGAGAGAGAGCATGGGAGATGAGAGAGAGAGAGAGAGAAGAGAGGGAGGGGAGAGGGAGAGGGAGGAGGTAGAGGAGACGAGGCAGAGGAGAGAGAGGGAAGAAGAGAGGGAGAGGGCAGAGGATGAGGGAGAGGAGGGAGAGGAGAGAGAGAGAGAGAGGGAGAGAGGTGAGAGAGGAGAGAGAGATGAGAGAGAGAGAGAGAGAGAGGGAGAGGGAGAGGTCGAGAGGAGAGAGGTAAGAGGGGGAGGGAGCAGGTGAGAGGAGAGGAAGAGATGCGGAGGGATGGGGAGAGGGATGAGGGAGGAGCGAGGGGAGGGAGAGGGAGAGGGGAGAGAGAGGAGGGAGGAGTGAGAGAGGGAGAGAGAGGGAGCAGAGGGAGGAGAGGAGAGAGGAGAGAGAGGAGAGAAGAGAGAGAGAGATGAGAGAGAGAGGAGGAGAGCGATGAGCGAGAGGAGAGGGAGGAGGGAGAGGAGGGGGAGGGGAGGGGTAGGGGAGGGAGGTGAGGGAGGGAGAGAGGAGGGGAGGGGAGGGGCGAGGGGGAGAGGGAGAGAGAGGAGGAGGAGGAGAGAGAGAGAGAGAGAAGAAGAGAGGGAGAGAGGAGGGAGAGGAGATAGAGAGAGGTCTGAGAGAGAGAGAGAGGAGGAGGGGAGAGGAGAGAGAGGAGAGGGGAGAGAGAGAGATGGAGAGGAGAGAGAAGAGAGAGGAGAGAGGGAGGAGAGAGAGAGAGAGAAAGGGAGAGAGAGAGGATTGAAGAGCAGAGGAGAGAGAAGAGGCGAGGAGAGGAGAGGGAGAGGGAGAGGGCAGAGGGAGAGGGGGATGAGCTGATATTAGACAGAGAGGGAGAGAGAGCAATAGAGAGGGAGAGAGAGAGAAAGAGAAGAGAGAGAGGAGAGGGGAGCTAACACACCTGGAGAGAGAGAGAGACACAAAGAGAGAGGGGGGGGAGGGAGGGAGAGCAGGGGGAAGGAGGAGGAAGGGTAGAGAGGGGCGTAGGCTTGTGCAATGTGATGGCGGGACGTCGGCGCTGACATGGCACTTCTGCGACAACGCCCTGGGACAGCATCCTTTACAGACGGTGCCACACGCAGCCTGGCCGAGGTGCGAACGCACACGCAGGCAGGCACACGCACACACACACGCACAAACACACACACACACATGCACACACACACACACGCACAGGCACACGTGGATGGACACGGCTGCGCACAAGACTTTTGGCCCTGCCCAGACAATCCCCATTCACACACACACACATGCACACACACACACACACACATGCACACACACACACGCACAAACACACACACACACATGCACACACACACACACACACACGCACAGGCACACGTGGATGGACACGGCTGCACAAGACTTTTGGCCCTGCCCAGACAATCCCCATTCACACACACACACACCCACACACACCCCTTCAATCTACTGCGCGCCACAGAGAGATGAAAATCCATTTATGATTAATTCAGTCGCGCGAGAGGCCTTAGACGTAACGCCGACGAAATTCATTCCGCATGCATGCGCGGAAATCGATAAACAGAGGGCGCGAACGCCATCTTTCATCAGGTGGCCGCTGCGAGGCCTATTGACCAGGTCCATATCAGGAGACGTTCATTTGACAGGGGCCCGCCTTAGAGACGCAGAGGGGCCACAGCCATCGTGCGTGTCTCCCCTCACTCCAGACCTGGCCAAGGGGCTCCTTAGACACATCCGCCGCCCGACAGCCCGTGGATGTGACACGCGGGCACGCGCACACGGGCGCCCGCGGCGGACACAAAGGGCCCTCTGTGTGGCGAGGCTCCCTAATAATGCGCCCCTGTATTTGAGGCTCATTTCCCCCCCCCTCTCTCCCTCTCTCTCTCTCTCTCTACACACACACACACACACCTGCAGACAGAAGAGGTCTCTCCAACTCTTGCTGACAAGGTGTGCCAGCCGGAATGGCGAGCAGCAGATATGTCCTGGACCGAGGAGAGCACAGCCGGGGGAGATGGGGGGGAATGTCAGAGGGTCTCTCTCTGTCTCTCTTTCTTTCTTTCTTTCCTCTCTGTCTCTGTGTCTCTCTCTCTCTTTCTTTCTTTCCTCTCTCTGTCTTTCTTTCTTTCTTTACTCTCTCTTTCTCTCCCAGAGGTCTCTTTCTCCCTGTCTCTTCCTTTCACTCTCTCTCTCGTCCTTTTACTCTCTCTCTTTCTCTCTTTCTCTCTCTGGGTGTTCTCTTTCTCCCTCTCTCTTGCTTTCACTCTCTCTCTCCTCTCTCTCTCTCTTTCTCTCTCTCTTTCTCTCTCTGAGTGTTCTCTTTCTCCCTGTCTCTTGCTTTCACTCTCTCTCTCGTCCTCTTTCTCTCTCTCTTTCTTTCTCTCTCTTTCTCTCCCAGAGGTCTCTTTCTCCCTCTCTCTTGCTTTCACTCTCTCTCTCCTCTCTCTCTCTCCTCTCTCTCTCTTTCTCTCTCTTCCTTTTTTTCTCTCTCCCTTTCTCTCGCGCTCTCCTTTTTTCTCTCGCTCTCCTTTTCTCTCCTCGCTCTCTCTCCTCTCTCTCTCCTCTCTCTCTCTTTCTCTCTCTGGGTGTTCTCTTTCTCCCTGTCTCTTTCTGTCTCTCTCTCCCTGTTGGAGGTCTTTCAGAGGGACGATGCAAGAAGGTTTTTGAAGACAGTGACAGGAGGCCCCCCTACCGTGTCCGGTTAGCTTGACGAGCAGACGGCAGTTCACCCAGATGCTGTGGGTGTGTGTGTGTGGGTGTGTGTGTGGGTGTGTGGCTGTGTGTGGGTGTTGTTATGGTGTGGGGGATGGGAGTGGTGTGTGTGATGTGTGGTGTGTGGGTGTGTGTTGTGGGTTTGTGATGTGTGTGGGGTGTGTGTTGTGATGTGTTGGGTGTGTGTGGGTGTGAATGTGTGTGTGTGTGGTGGTGTGGGTGTGGTGTGGTGGTGTGTGGGTGGGGGGGTGTGGGTGTGTGTGTATGTGTTGTGTGGGAGTGTGTGTGTTGTGGGTGTGTGTGTGTGTGTGGGTGTGTGTGGGTGTGTGTGTGTGTGTGTGTGTGTGGGTGTGTGTGGTGTGGGTGTGTGTGTGGTGGTGTGCGGGATGTTTGTGTGTGTGTGTGTGTGTGTGTGTGTGTGTGTAGAGGGGTAGAGGTGTGTGTGGTGCCCGGTGGCTGTCATGTCACACGTTGTGGGTCGGGGCCTGTGTGTGTGTAGAGGGGGGTAGGGAGTGTGTGGTGCCCGGGTGCTGCCATGTCACACTAAGAAGGGAGCGACACAGTAACTGTCGCAGAGTGACTGCAAATGCCACTTTGAAAACTTTGCCAGCGTGCTGATTGAATTTGATATCGATCCATCGGCTCTCTCTGGATCTTTCGGAGGAGTACCACTGCGGAATCAAGGAGGAACAGCCCTCTGGATTTCCAGAACGTTCTTAAGTGTAACTCGTTTTTTTGGCGTGTTTTTTTTTGCCCGGCAACATAACAATGTTTCTTCTAATGGAGCAGCATTGGCTTGAGTGAATTAGAAGCTACTAAGTGGAAGCGTTTCTAAAGAAGTCAATCTTAACCAAATTAGTTAATTGTAAGTTGCGAGCAGAGAGCAACAGTAAGTGACTGCAAGAATGTTCCGGGACGTGACTTGAGATTTCTTTTGAAACGGATTTTAAAAATGAAACGCTGAGGGTGTGGCGAGTTTCTAATCACTTCTCTCTCTGTTTCTTTCTTTTGATGCTTCTCTCGTCTACCTTACCTCGCTCTCTCTCTCTCTGTACCTCTCTCATTCACTCTCTCTCTCTTGTATCTCTCTCCCTCTTCTCTCTCTCTCTCGCTCTGCTCTCTCTCACTAGCACCTCTCTCTCTTCACTCTCTCTCTCTACCTCTCTTCTCTCCCTCTCTGTACCTCTCTCATTCACTCTCTCTATCTCTACCTCTCTCATTCACTCTCTCTCTCTCTGTACCTCTCTCATTCACTCTCTCTCTCTTTGTTCTCTCTCCCTCTTTCTCTCTCTCTCTCTCTCTCATTAAGTCCTCGTTCTCGGTTTCCTCCGCTCGGTCTCCCTCTCCTCCCTCTCTCGCTTCTCTCTCTCCTCATCTGTCTCTCTCTCTCTCTCTCTCTCTGCTCGGCGTCCTGGGTGGTGGTACGGTCGGAGCCCACCCTGGCTGCCGGCGCCACCAGGCGGTGGACTGTAAGGCACCTCCGCCAGTCCCTTCCCCCTCCTTCCTCCCGACCGGCGGCGGTTGATGTGAGCGTTATGAATCACCCCTCCCCCCCTGTCCACCCCAACCCCCCGCCCCGTCCCCATCAATATCATCGGCGGTGGATGGCGGTGAAGTGCGGACAGGCCGCTCGGAGCTGATTGCCCACCGATGAATAGCCTCTGAAGTCTCTGGAGTGCGCGAGGGCTTTCCACTCGGGGCCCTGAGGCATAATGCTGCATAACAGCCGTAACCTGCGGCCCCGTCGCCCAATCACGTACTGCGTACAGTCATTGGGAAATATCAACTGACAAGCATATCCCTCATTTTCTGTATTTGCCTCCCTCCACCCAGCCAGCCAGACCACACACACACACACACACACACACACAGCGGACCACCCTCTCTTCAGCGTTATGGCCCTTTATGTTGTTGGTGGGTGTCTTGGTGGAGTCCCCCTGCCTGCTGAGCACTCCTGAGAGCTAACCAGCAGCAGCATGAATACCAATGTTGATACTTGGGGCCAACGCACATCTCAAGGTTGCGCTCCCTTGATGAGCTGAATATCAATATATTTTTTTGGGGGCTCCGGAATCAATTGATTTCGTAGCTTTTCGCTGTTCGCGAGTGATGGAGGAATCCACAGACAAGCAGAGATTAGTGAAAACTAGACTACAGTGAAGGCTCTTCAGGACTGTGTGTGCGTGTGTGTGTGCGTGTGTGTGTGTGTGCGTGTGTGTGTGCGTGCGTGCGTGTGTGTGTGTAATGGTCCATCCAAGAAGATCTTTGACAGACAGAGAGCAAACAGGAAGATTTCCGACAGCCGCTTAATGATGCCTTTAGCATGCTAGGGAGGCTGCGTTTTGTAATTAGAGCAAGAAAATGTTAATGCATTCTATGAGGGATAATAGCCCGTCCCTACATGACGCACACGCATTCAGTTCCCTCCACGTAACCTCACAATGACACCCATCACCCCTCCCACCACCACACACACACACAGCACACACACACACACACACAACGCACGCCGCGCCAGCTTTGAGATTGCACCCACCGCGGGAACCTTCCCCGTTTACTCCTCGTTTTAACTTTTCTGAACGTGAAGCTGCCCCCCCCCTCCCCCCTTCCCCCCTCCCTAACCCACGGTTTAGAGGGGGCTTTCAGAGGGGGGCTTTCACAGGTGGCGGCGGGGGTGGGGATGGGTGGATAGGTAGGTTGTCCATGGACAAGCATCATCGATGCACCAGAAAATAACTCAAACATTCGTGAAGTCAACACTGCCAGCTGTGGACAAAGAACAGTTTAGCGCACACATTGTCATAAGGGCACACACACACACACAGTCACCCTCCTCTTCATGGCGTTGAGCTAGGAGAGCACCGTAGTTGAAGTGTTGTTGGAGTGGGAGTGGGCTTCCTTGAGGTGAGAAAGAGTATCCCAGAGACGCGTAGACCGATGCTGAGAAGAGGAAAGGTATTGCACTTTTAAGCTCACTGATGAAGCATAACCAGCTGTCTGGGTGCGAGGCAGCAGCAGAATGATTTTTCTGAATTGTCAGTTAGAAGTCGCTTGGGGACGTTGTCTCCGCTTTGAAACAAAGACGCACACTAAAAAGGCCCTCAGTAGGGTTGTGACGATCTCCAAGTGGTGCATGTGATGAGCTGAATACGAAATTATGACTCAATCTTTTCTTGGGTGGGTGGGCTCTGCCTGTGAGAGCAATTAATTGATTGATACGTAGCTTTTCCGCTGTTCGCGACTTCCAGCTATGGGAAGCGGTCTTGGGGGGAGGGGTGTGGGCTACGGCTAACTAGACTAGCTAGCTATTGTAAGCTCTAACCTAGAAAGGATGGGAAGTGGCAGTGGGTGGATGTCGCATGACAAGCAAGATGGCCATTGGCCGGTTGGGTGATGGAGGAATCTACAAGGACTGAGGAATGGGAGTACACGAGAATGTATGTGAGAACTAGAAGACATAAAGACAGTGAAAACGGCTCCTTACAGGATCGTGTATAGGCGTTAGTGAGTGTGTGCCGTGTGTGTGTGTGTGCGTGTGTGTCAGTGCGTGCTAAGAGTTGCACGTGTGGAATTGTGGTGATCAGATCTGAGTCCGAATATGCCCCACTTAATAAGAAGCCATACGTTCTGGACAGACAGAGGATGAACGAGGATACAAGAGAATAAGAAATCTCTCTTTTCAAAGTGATGACTAATGAAAGCCATTACAAGATTTCCGACAGCCGTCTTACTGTACTAATATTTGCTGCCTTTTTAGGCACATGGCGGAAAAGGGCAACATTGGGGACCTACATAGGAGCAAGCCTTAGCGTTTTGTACATTAAGTAAGACATTGTAAGAAATATTGTTCAATGGTTTAGGTGTCTAGAACTATGAGGGACAACAATAACCACGTCTTCAACACAATGGAACCCCAACTGGATAGGGGCGCGCACACACACGCATAAATCTGTCTAGTATTTGATATTTTGGAATTCCATCGTTTATTTCCATAACGTACACATTCACAAATGTAAAACCAACTATTGCCTTCACATTCACCCACCCTACCCACACCACAACACACACACCACCACACACACACAACACAACAACCACGGCACGCCGCGCAGCTTGAGATTGCCACCCACCGGTAACCTTCCCCGTTCTCCGTTTCTGAACGTGAAGGCTCCCCCCCTCCCCCCTCCCCCTCCCCTAACCGACGGTTTTCCTGAAAGGACACCAGCGCCCAAGCATCTTGTTCTTGGGTTCTTAGACTTCGCCAGACTGCGAAGTTCCTCCTTCTTTCCTGCTGACTTCAGAACCAACACGGGAATTAACACAGAGCGGCCGGCGGGGGTGACGAGGCGGGGGGCTCGTAATGAGGTGTGGTTGGGGGGGGGGCGGGGGGGGGGAGCCCACAGGACTGCACACTAAGCACTCAGACCCATTCGGGTGCCGTTTGCGAGCGTGCACTTACGCAAACCTACATCTCGCCACTCCAATACAGTACGCTGGGAAAAGTGGAAAAGGGAATAAAAAGAGGCTAATCTGGTTTGGTTTCGCCTGATTTCTTAAGGCTAACATTTCGGCAGTAGGACGGGCTACCTAATGGCTCCGGATCCCAACGCATTTACTTGAGGCGTCGAGTGACGTCGAGTGAGCGTTGCGCCGCACAACCCGACAAACTAAACACGACCCCCTCTTCCAAGACCCCCCCCCCCCCTTTACTTCCTTGGCCGGGCGCGTTCACACCCTAAAGGCCTCTTCAGCCAGCGGAGCCAGCAGATGCTTCTCGGTCCGCACCTAAGTGCCTTTAAAAAAAGCACCCAAAAAAACGAACAAACGAAAACACGGCCTAATTTCCTTCTTTAATTCGGCTCTTTAAACGCATCTCCAGTGTTGTGGAGACCTCCTGGGGCCGCTGATGAAAAACGATTCGTTGTTGCCGTTCTCCAAACGCCCGCGCATCCTCTGCACCTAGGATGGCAAGTCAGCCAAGTCAGATAAGTGGAATAGAGAACGTTCATTGTTTCCCTCCCTCCCACCCACCCTCCTCCTCCACCAACTCCTCCTCACCCACCCTCCTCCTCCCACCCTCCCTCCCTCCTCCCCTCCCTCCCTCCCTGGCCCACCTTCCTCCATTCTCCTCCCTGCCCCTCCTCACACCCCTCCCTCCCTCCCTGCCGCATCCCCACCCTCCCTCCCTCCTCCCTCCTGTCCCTCCTCATCTCCCTCCCTCCCTGCCCCTCCTCCACCCCCTCCTCCTCCCTGGCCCCTCCATCCAGCCCTCCTCCTCCCCCTTCCTCTCCAACTCCCTCCCTCCCTTCCTCCTCCACTCTTTCTCTCTCTCTTTTTTTTTCTCTGTCTCTCTTTTTCTCCCCTTCTCTCTCCCCCTTTTTGTCTCTCTCCTCCCTCCCTCACCCCTTCCTCCTCCACCTCCCTCCCCCTTCCTTCTCCTTCCACTCTCCCTCCCTCCCTGTCCCCTCCACCCTCCTCCCTCACCGATTTTCTGCCCCTTCCTCCACCCTCTCTTCTCCACCCTTGGCCTCTCCTGCCACCTCTCCCTGTTACTGAACCACATTTACCGTGCGTCTAGAACACGCACGCAGGCGCCAGCACACTCATATTCACAGCAGGAGGACCGAAAAGGCTGTTTGCCTGGATTTCTTCTCCCCACCCAGAATCACCGCGTTGCCTAAGCTATTACCAGCCATCTTGACAAGTGCTGGTTCTGATCTCACTAAGACGAGGCTATTGGCATCTCTGTTCCCACTAAAGGCTTAGTGGGCAAGGCATCTCTTATCTTCCTACAGACCATTTCAATTCCTAACAAAAGCTTCTCTTTTTTTTCTTCTTCTTTTCTTCTTCTCAAAAAACCATAGCCTCCAGTAATACAATCGGAGTGGAATAGGGTAGAGTCTTTCAAGGTTGTACGCTATCTAGTAAAGGAGACACTGTGCAATGGAAGGAAAGTATGATGCATGAGCGCCGTACGTGTGCCTGTGCACGTATCGGCACAGTACGTAAACATACAGGCATTTGCGCAAGCTACTCTCAGTCTGAACTGTGTGGAATCCTGTTTGGAATCCCTCACCACTGGCATATAATCATTAACAGAAGAGGGATTTTCCTCAGCTGTTATTTCAAACACCTTAGAGGACTCTACAGTAACTGTAGTTGCCTCGGCGAAGGGAAGCACTCCCCCCCCCCCACAGACGCCAACACTTCCCGCCCCCCCTGGGGGGGCCGCTCAATGTTTCCTGGGAGTTCCAGTCCCCCCGTGCGTGGTTCATGAAAGGCCAAACTATGGAACGGGCCTCACAGGGAACGTTACGCCTGTAATTGTATGAAGTTGGCGGTTTTGGGTGGTCATGTTTCAAGGGGGCGAGCGGGGGGGGAGAGCGGGGGGGGCCACCTACAACTTGTCTGATGTTTCTCTTAAGTCCCCCTGCGACATCGGTCGGATTCATTCAGCGGTACTCGTAAATAATCTGTCGGCGTAACGCTAAGAGTTTTTGGTTCCTTTTGAAATCGTTTCCTCTGATACTCAAGTTCAAACGGATCCTCGGGGCCCCACCGGATCCGAGCGATTCTTCCAGCGAGATTACAGGCAGGCTTGGCTGGCGTTGAGTTGGGACGCGATGGAGATGGCGGTTGATTGACCGTGGAATCTTCTGGCACTTTGCGGCCTGCTGTTTTTAGAGGGGGGGGCCACCCGTCGGCGAATTGGATAGCTCACGCAGGCGATTCTTCGAAACCACGTGCAAACAAAAAGCAATTGGGTTCTTGTATGGGTTAGCCGCGTGTTCGAAAGGGGGAAGCGATTAAAAGCGATGTTCCTTGAACACTGTATGTGGTCAATTCGCGTTCGGAGTCGTTCACATTCCGAGTTAATTGCGGTGCTTATGTTCCGTTTCGTAAACCCCTGGACTTTGAAGTTCCAGGAACAGCCCCCCTTCCCCCCTCACCACCCATTCCACCCCAATTCTCCTGCTGATTTTGCAGTGATGCTACGCTGATAGCATAGCTCTCTGCTTTGGAAAAAATGCTGCAATCTCTCATATCCATCGGCGGAGTATCGTGCGGTCCGCGCATTAGCGTGATCGCGCTGCCGTCATCGCCGCGCTCCCGGCCTGAGATCATATGGAAAAGTGGCCCCTTTCCAGCGGCCAGGCTAAAGTGCACGACGTGCAAGCAACCCTCGTTATAAGACGTTGATCCGTCGAGCAAACATTGCGTTTGTTTGCGTTGGGATGAGGATGCCGTGACCCATCCCCCCGGCTGAAGGCTCTTCCATTGGAGCGCGGCTCCTCGTCTCCTCCTTGGATAAACAGCGGGGCCGCGTCGAACGCAAGCAGCCCGGTCTCTCCGCCTTCCTTTCCAACGCGACTCCGACGCGAGCGTCCCCGTAGCGGCATGCGTTTCTGTGGAGGGAAACAACCGCCTCGCCCCCCCCCCTCCTGCAGCTGCGTAGCTCGTTCGGTGACTTTATTTGTTTCCAGTCAAATAAACTAAACTCCCCCTCCCCCCTCCCCCTTTCCCTTCCCCCTCCTCCCTCCCTCCCCCCCACCACTCCCTCAGCCTGCAGATCTCCTACGTGATTGTTGCCACTTTACCGGCTGCTGAAGTAGAAAGGAGGGGGGGGGACGGGGGGGAGGGCAGGTAGAGTGGGAGGACTGCTGGCTCTACCTGTGTCGAATCGAACCCTGGAGAGTCCCACCCATTGGCCAGGCCCTGGTAGCCCCACCCCTAACCTCCCCGCAGGTGTAACCAAACACCTGTGACTTCACATGTGGAGGTTGGCTCTGCCTGGGCTGGCCCCCCGCTCATAGAGGCTGTCTTGACAAATCAACCGAAGACAATCTAGGATGGAAGATTCTGCATCACTGACCAGACCCATCCCAACCCCCCACCCCTCTCCTGGCCCCTCACCCCCCCCCCCCCCCACTACACTTACCCCCCCCCCCGCCCCCGCCGGAGGACCTGAGGGCGGCCACACAGTCAGAGAGGGGGGGGGCCCTTGCTCCAGACGAGTCAGACCAGAGAGGCGGAGAAGCTCAGTTTTGGCTCTCACTCTCTCCCTCCACCTGCAGGAACCCAGCCCCAAAGCACTGGCTTCCCTGCCTCCCACTCGCTGAGGCGGACGATCCGACGCTCTGGGGAATCGGACCCGCAATGTCGGGTGCTTTTGAGGAATAACCCAAGTTCTTTCCAAGCAGGCTTTGCCAAAACGTTGTTCTTCTTTTTGGGTCTTTTACTTTCTTTTACT
Organism: Plecoglossus altivelis; assembly: GCA_036571765.1. Lineage (NCBI taxonomy): Eukaryota > Metazoa > Chordata > Actinopteri > Osmeriformes > Plecoglossidae > Plecoglossus > Plecoglossus altivelis. The sequence goes on from BROE01000026.1 coordinate 6,605,058, forward strand.
TGTCATTTTTGGGGTTGGAATCTCTCGAGCTGTTGACTTTTTCCTTGGGATTTGACATGGGTAAGTGAACCTCTCAACCGTGGCTGAAATGTGACTTTCTTTTCTTGCGTCTCGCGTGTTTTTGGACCCGAAAAACGTCCCTGAAGCGTACGGTTTAGAGAAAGGGATGACTCGACATGACCACCTGGTAGTCTGTCCGCGTGTGTGTATGTTTGATATAGACTGCCTAAGAGGTCAGTGATTCTGGTCTGAAATGTGTTGGATTCGAGGTGAAATCGGGAACTCACGACCACCTGGTTCGCTCGACCCCCTACACCCTGCAGGCACGCGCACGCACACACACACACACACACCCAGTGCAGTCCAGCTTAAAGCATCTCTCTAGTGTGTACCTGTAGCTCCCGGCATTGAGGTGGTTTCCATGAGGTATAGGGTCTCCTGCATTCCTCCCTTTCCCTTTGTTCTCTCACAAGACCCATTTCAAAACTGGAAACCAAAATACGTATTATGAAAGTTTCATCTCATCCATTTGCCAAGTTAAGATAGATTTCGGAGGAATTCGTTTCCAGAACAGTCCTCTATCTGTTGCCTTAATTATTCTCGAGAGACAGACAATTATTTTCTTAAGTCTTTTTTTTTCATTAGGATTTTGTTTTTTTTGGAGGGAGGGAGTTTTTTCTTTTAATGAGCGAGTTTATTTTGTGAATAGAAAATACTTAAAGAGATGTCATGCATTATATATGGAGTGGATGTATGAGTGGTAAGATGAATACTTTATTAAACCTACATTATTAAACCGAACAGGCAAACCAAGAAGTGTCCCATCATGACAGGTCGCCCCCGAACGAGCTCGTCTGTCTTACTTTGTTCATCGGAGAACTGTGGCCCTCTCCGGGGAGCGATTGTATTTCAGCCAGATAGGCTTAGGTCTTTCAACCGGGACATTGTCCCCCCCCCACCCCCCCACCCCCAGCCTAATCCCACAGTCCTCCACAGTCTCTTAGTCATTCATTTGGAGAAGTCACTGTTTACCTTTGCCTGGCTGGCCTACATGTTGCTACACCTTGCTCTGGGGGAGGGAGGGAGGGAGGGAGGAGGGGGGAGAGGGGGGTCACGACTCACAGGAACCCCCCCCCACCCCAGTCACCCGTGCCACAGTGTGAAAGCAGCGAAAGTGAAAGGGAAGAGAGAGGAGAACAAAGCGAGATATTATGTCTCGGAGCAGAGTGGAGGAGTGAAAGAAGGTTTCGGTGAATGTGGACTGGGGAGTCTGTGGGGGGGGGGGGGAGCTTGCATTTCACACCACCCCCCCCCCCCCTACTAATAATAACCCCCCCCCCCCAAATACCCTCATTTATGGGTAGATCAGCTGGGCCATTGTTTGCCGTCCTCCAGGTCATCGTACCTTAGCGGCTTAGAGGAAGCGCTCCCCTCCCCAGCGTCCACACCCCACCATTGACCCTTCACATTTTCTGGGCTTTACGCGGTAGGTAGGGGTGGTGGGGGAGGTGGAGAAGGAGTAGGAGGGGGGAGATGGGGTCTCCTGCCTCCTCCTTCCACCGCGTCTGCCTCGGCCGGCGCCACACGTTGGAATCCGAGAAAGGGCTTTGCTCGCCGCAGGTTAATTGCCTCCGAGATTCCTCCGCTAATGGAGCTAATCCCGTCTTTGTGTGGCTCGCCGACCGGATTTGAGCTGTTTGCTCGTTGTTGTGTTGCAGAGCGGATATTAATTGATTGTTGCGGAAGCCGTCGCTCCGACTCCAGCTCTGTGTTCGGGGGCGACGTACCCCACCCCGGAGCGCCCGGCGAGAGCGGCCCGCTCGTCCGAGGAACGCAAAAGACGGGACGTGCGAGCGTGCGCGTGCGTGCGCTCCCCGTCAAGCGCTCTCTCGCGCTCTCTCACGCGGCCACAACACCCACACCCGACTCGCACCCACGCACGTGTAACGCAAACACGCACGAGCACTGAGATCCTTAACCCAGTATAAGATTGTTGCCCAGGGTTTTATGTGTAACATTTTTTTTATCACAGTTGGACGTGTATCAAACCCAAGCTCGCGTAACACCAGTAATTTGGTTTCCTTACGAAGGGGCGGATTTCTGTTTATTTCGTGGTCTCTTTGAAGTGGGGGGATTCAAAGTCCTTTTCTCCACGGCAAGCTTTAGAAGAGGAGTTCAAAATAGATGGAATTTAATTACTGTTTGATTTTTCCAGCTTCAGTTGCTCTGGGTGTCACCCGAAGATGGTGCCTGTGTGTGTGTGTGTGTGCGTGCGTGTGTGTGTGTGTGCGTGTGTGTGTGTGTGTGACGCCTGGGGTAACTTAATCTCTCTCAACCCCAGCTCTTTGTGTGGCCACGATGTGACAGTCGAAATGCTAGCCGTCTTACCTCCGTAATCTTTCCTTCTGTGGGTGAATATGATGTTTTTGTTACGATATATGAGTGTGTGTGTGTGTATATATATGTATATATATACATACATATATATATATATACATATATATATATATAATACATTCTTCATTTAGACCCAGTACAGTGAATCTGTGCCAACCATTGAGCAGTTAGTCAGTGTATTTCCAGAACAAGGTCTATTTTAATTGGCACTTCCCTCGATTCTTATACTCTCTCAGGTCCATTAAGCCCGTTTATTATCGCAAACTCTCGGCTACCTTATTGACCGGCGGAATATCAAATCCTCTGTACTATTATGGGATGGATGCGGTCTGCTCGCTCCCGTCGAAGCGTCTGTCGTCTGTGATGTTACGAGGGGTCAGGGGGGTGGGGGGGGGGGGGGTCTGTCCCACCGCGCTGACTGGGGCCCCCGAGGGACGAGTCGGAGCACGTCTCCGGAGAGGGCGGCGGCGGTGGAACACGCGCGACGGTTCTGACAGGTGATCTGGCCTGAGACGGGCCTGAGACGGGCTATCTCTTCTGCTTCGTAAAGCAGAGCCTCAGAGCCCAAGTCAAACCCAGCTGGTGAAGAAAACGACCAGAATCTCAGCATGGCTGCGTCAGCGTTCAGGGATTCGAGGATAGGAGGCGTGCTGCGTGCATCGCGCCGGAAAGGCCGCCTCTCCTTGGGTTTGAACAGGCGCCTTGTTAGGAATGTGGAAGTGCGCTAAGTGGAGATGGCGAGGGGGGGTCGTCGGGTTTTTCGGTGACACCCCGGTGGCGTCGGAGAGGTTCGTGTCACCGGGACGGGTCACAAGCCTCGGAGACGGAGTGACACCGTGACGGAATGTGTCACTCACGTCCGGCGTGATCCCTCCGCACGTCCCCCGAGTCGCGGGCGGGAGGGGAATGTCGTGGCGCGGCGCGTGGGGTGAGGAGAATTAGCGGCGCGGATTCAACGGTGTTTATTAACCCAGCGGAGCGCCCAGCTGTCGTGGCAGGAAATGTCAGCGTAAAGGCCACGTCCGTGGCCCGAGGAAAGGGAGGGAAAAAAATCGAACAGCTGTCATAGCCGAAGAACCAGATTAGACTGTCGCACCTTCTGACACCCACACACCTCATCACATTTTATGTGACCGAATAGAACATGACATGTCCAATGTGACCTTTTTTGATTTTTTTTGTGTGAATTTTTTTTAAGATACACCTGTCGAATGATGTTGTGCAGACCGCACCAGAAACACACCAGAAACACACCTTCACTCGGTGTTTCTTTTGTCCCCTGCCTCGCCCATGTAGCGACGCAAAGCGACGACTTTCGCATGCAAAGCGACTCTCGACTATTCTTTTCCTGGTCCCCGAGTGCGGTCGAGTCCTCTCAGTCACTGCTCTTACTCCTCTATCTCACCCTCCCCACGCTGCAGTGGCCAAAGCTTAAAAGCACGACTTCCCCCCTTTGGAGACGCTCGGCGCTGTGGCGTTTGCCCTGAGTTCATTTTAATTGCTTCCTTTAGTTATCAGGCAAAAACGATCTGCCAAGGTTCTGTTTGTGTCGAACGAATAACAAAAGGCACGTAGCACACGGACTGGTTCCTAGATTGGCCGGAGATTCGTCTCGTTTCCTCGTCCAGGGTCTGCCTGTGTGCACTGTGCTGTGCGGGGGTGTCACCGTGGCGCCCAGCCTTTAGACGGGACAGCTTCGCTCCCACAGCCAGACAGACCTGACTCGCAAAGTTGACTGTCGCTACAAATGCCGTTTTTTTTTAAATGGCGGAGGGAGGGAAGAACTTGTTTGGCCCTGGGTTTCTACAGGCTTTTCGCAGAGGCGGAGACACCAGGGCCTTCCTTCAGATGAAGAGGGAACTCTTCAGCGCTGTTTGTGGTTTGGAACTTCACTCGTGGTACAGCTGCCTTCAAACATGGTCGTCAAACGCAACCTGCTATTGTCCCCCTCGGTGCCACGAGACTTTCAGCGTGTCCAACAGTCTCCGTGTCGTCCCATGTCCAAGCTGTGCACGATGAGGGGATTAAATATTTTCTCGGTATCAAAATTGGACTTAAATTTCTCCTCAGCGAGGCATAAATTAGGCAGAAAGCTTTTCATTTTTCAGCGTAATTGATTAGGACGTCGGATGTCAGTCCTTCGGAATTAATCAAATGATTGATACGATTTGCGATGGATGGGAACACGCTTTAATCATGTTCCGCTAATGCAACAATGTTTTTTGAAGGGCATATCCTCTCGCTCTGGCAGCCGACTGATGCCTGGTGCTCCCCCCCCTCCTCCCCCCACTCCCCCCCCCC
>BROE01000026.1:6620036-6642536 GCA_036571765.1 Plecoglossus altivelis
AGCTCGGGGTGGGTATGGATGGGTGTGATGGGGGGGGGAGGGTCCAGGACCTAACAGCGCCACAGGCCCTGGTTGGGGGGGCGGGTGAGGTTGAAAGGGATGGGTGTGTGTGTGTGTGTGTGTAGGGGGGGGGGGTGGGAGGTCGGAAGGGGTGGGTTGGTGTGGGGGCAGTGTAGGGTGGGGTGCTGTGTGTGTGTGTGTGAGGAGGCTTGGGGTGGGGTGGTTGGGAGTGTGTGTGTGTAGTGTGTGAGGGAGGGGTTGGGGGGCGGGTGGTGAGTCGGTTGGGGTGTGGTGTGTGTGTGTGGGGAAGGGGTGGGGTGAAGGGTGGGGTTGTGTGTGGGGGGGCAGTGGGGTGGGCGTGTTGTGTGTGTGGTGTGTGAGGGAGGTTGGGTGGGGGTGAGGTCTGGGGTGTGTGTGTGTTGTGGTGTGGAGGAAGGTGGGGGGGTGGGTGAGGGTTTGGGGTGTGTGTGTGTGATGTGTGTGTGAGAGGGAGGTTGGGGGGCGGGGGGATATGGGAGGGTTGGAGTGTGTGTGTGTAGTGTGTGTGTGTGTGCCCCAAATGCAAGAGCTCCAAGTCGCTTCCTCATCCACTGGCTATGATCACGGAGCCCATCGGAGAATCTGCTCTTCCTCGGCTCCGTGAAACGTTTGCGGATCATGTGTAGCGCAGCTCTCAGTTGTAAGCAGCACACTCACGTGCGCTATTACAGACTACAGACAGGCTGGCTCTTTGTGCGCACGAGAGAAAGAGAGAGAGAGTCACCTGGGCCATCTGTTCACACTCTAGTCCTGGACTGGCCACAAACAAACACCTGTGTCACAGTTAGCAAAGCAGCTACTGTTGGAGTAGATGTTTGGCCGTGTCCAAGCAGTGGCAGGATAATGACAGGAAGCGTGCGTAACCAAGAGACCTGTCATCTTTTGTTATTCCACGTTCATTCGTTAAAAGGCTGGTTCTCTCTGTTGCTCAAAAATGACTAATTAGTTTGGTCGCATGTCTTTCTATCAATGTGCTTCTATCATAGATACAGCACACGCACACGCACGCCCACACACAAACACACGTCGGTCTGCGGATGTCATTGTCTGTGGCATAATGATTAATGACATGGATTATTTTATAGCGTTCACATCCTGAGAGCTTTTACTGAAAGGTCAGGGAGGAGATGTTGATCCCGGGCTCCACGCCTGTGTGTGGTTTGCTTTCTCGGTCTGACTTTTGACTGGATTGCAGCCTTCTGACAAGTCGCAACGTATTCCTTCGCTTGGTAACAACAGTTTCAGGGTCACCTTAAGCTTCTAGTTTGACCACAGAGTCCTCGTTGTAGCTAAGCAACAGTAAGTCACTGTGGGTCAAAAAAAAAAAAAAAAAGCAAAAGTCTTTTTTTGCCTGACTTGAACATCAGTTACTGCAACGCTCAAAAAGCTTTCAAATGATGTTTCCAGTCTTTGTGTACTTGACACAATTTGTAAGGTTACCGAATTCCTTTTTATATCCTTATCGCCTGGTGGGAAGGCAGAAATCTTCGACCCAGTGGGTGACACTGTTCAACCGTGTCACAATAACAACCTGCGTGTCTTCCTCCCCTCCTCTTCCTCTCCCAGGTGTTACTCTATGATCGTGTGAGCACTTAGCCAATCAGCAGGAGCCTTGGGGAACCGAGGAGAGCGTGTCAGCAGTCGGACCATGGTGCCCATTCCCAGACGGACGTCTCCCCTCCCCCGGGGAGCCACTCTCCTGCTAGCCCTGGCCAGCCTGGTGCTGCCCGTCCACACAGACAGTGAGTGACATCATCATCATCATCGCAGCACCAACTGACTAACTGTAGAGCTGACTGTATGTTTACAGTTAATTACCAGACAGTCCTTGTAGAAGTCCAGCAAACATCAGGGAGAGAGAGACAAAAAAAATAAATGAAAAGGCTGTTTTCAAAATCAGGAAGTTGAAGAAGCCCCAAATGTCATCGCTGTGTGAGCTAAGCAACTGTTTGAATTATCGCTTCCCCGCCACGCAAACAGAAATTAATGGCCCGTGTTATTTCAGCCCGTCAGCAGAGCCTTTGGCTATCTGTATGAAACAGACACTTCCCCCTCCCGCAGAGGAACAGAGAGAAATATACTGGACTGGCGCTCGGTCGTGTGAAGGTGAAGACGCGCTGGAATGTTCCGGAGGCTTTCTAAGGCGCCAGTGCAGGATTTCACTCTGTCCTTTGTGTTTGTCCTGAAGCCTGAAGCCTCTGTCATGGCCTCACTCCTGCTTCAAGGACACTTACTGGGCTGTCTCCCCTATAACAACCTTCCCCTTATACCTCGGGGTCAGTCAGTCGCCGTGTCCACTGTTGTGTGTTGTGTGTTCAGTCCACACGCACCTTTCCCCAACACCACACACACACACACACACAAACACACACACAAACACTCTCCACAGGCACTGAGGTATTGTGCGGCTTTGAATGCGAATAGTCCCTCTTTGTTGTCAAAATAGGTTAGGATAAGCAACATGAACGAGTGGCCGTGCTTAGGCGTGACCCGTGACGAACCGCCGGGGCCGGCTGCACGGCGACGCGGTAGGGAAGCGTTCGATCTGGGAGCCCCCCCGAGGAGGGGTCAGGGCCACCCTGCGTGGAGGCGTTAGCCCGCGGGGCCAGGCGGGCTAACGCGACCACGGCGTTTGGATTTCCCGCGAGAGTCGCGTTCGAAGCCATCGCCGCCCCCCGCTCTCCCGTTACTCAAAAACCCTGACGGAGGAGAGGGGGGAGGACTGTCTAACGAGCACAACATGCCTCCCATTAAATTGAGGGGGGGGGGGGGGGGGGGGCGGTGGAATCTTTAATTGATGCAATTGGTTAGTCGGCGAATGGATTTTCTGGTCTAGGAGGTAGACTGGCGTTGAGCGTTTTGAATACTGCAGGAGCCATCTTTCGGTGCTCATGGTAACCGCATATCAAGCAAGTCAACCGAAAAAACCCAAGCAAAAAGGAGCAGAGAGCCTCAAGGGAACGTTTCCATCCACGCGAGTAGAACCAGCAGGGTGTGTCGAGAAACAATCAGAGCTGCTCTTTGGAGAGAGAAAAAATAAGCATTCTGCGTGCCTGGAACTTCGGCTCGTCGCTCTCGTAGTGACGGACACGAACGATTAAAGTCATCAACCCAGGTTAATGGCTTGTTGATGTGTCAAGTCTAGACCAAGAATAACCCCCAATCCAGATTGCCTCATCTTTTGTTCTCCAATCACGGAAACACAATAAAAACAACATTGTAAATGGCCAGATAAGGACCGGAGGGTTTTTTTTTTTTTCCTTCCTTAAATCTCCAAGTAAACCAAAGGTATTTGAACTCTGCGGAGGGCAATGCACCTGATCAACAAGTCACTTATCACCCCCAGCCAGCGTTATGGCACCAATAAACACTTCGCTTGTGTCGTTCCCCAGATAGGAATGTGGAATACATCACAGGGTGTTGAGAGCCGTTTTCTCTCCCTGTCAAAACAAGGAACATCTTTCACGCAGTCCTCTAATTGTAGCCTACCAATATGCGCGCGCGTGTGTGTGTGTGTGTGTGTGTGTGTTTTTTTTTTTTGTGTGTTTTTGTGTGTGCTGTGTGTGTACGTGTGTACCTGTATGTGTGCTGTTGCTGTGGTTGTGTGTGTGTGTGTGTGTGTGTGTGTTGTTCTCGCCACCGCTGCGCGTGTTGTGCTCTTGTTTTGTGAAGCGCCTTCAGAGTTCGATCGTACGCTCCAGACGAGTTGTGAAATCGCCAGGTATTGAGACTCCCAAGAGAGCCTGTTCGTTTATCAATCAGTCCCCACAGCAGAGGTATCCACCCACTCACCTCACCAGAGAGGGAAGGGTGAAAGGCGTGAAGGCTTAGTGTGTTTTAGGGTTCACCCCCCTCTTACTTCTCTCTCTCCCCGCCTTCCCTTTGCGAACCTCTTCCTCCCCACCCAGCTTCCCTGTCTCATGCGCGTGGATAACAGTCATACGCTCTTCCTCTTTCCTCTCTCCCGTCCCCCGCCTTGCAGGCTCCACGGAGCGTTGCCTCAACGACGCGCGCACGCCCACATACCGTCTGAAGTCTTTGTGACGTCGGGTTGCCTTACCCACTGTCTTGCTCCCATACATCCAAATTCATCTTGTCCCGATTCGCCACTTCTTCTGCAAAGCCTCTTTTTTTTCCCGCTCTCGTTTTCCTTCTTTCTTCGTAACGTGCCGTCCTCTATACAAGTCATTTTGTATCTTCCGTCCCTCCTACTTTAGTTCCTTCACTCTCTATGCTGATATAGAGCTCTTATTCAAGTCGCCTGTATTCTCTCACCCCCCCTCCTCTCCCCCTCCCGCACTTTGTGTCGGGAACGGCAATTGTGAGAGTCTAAGAAGAAGAGAACGAACCAGCTTTATTATCACATAACAAAACAATGACAGACTCGGAGTTGACTGACCTAGTCCGTAGGCCCTAAGCGAACGGACAGGGTATCCTTGGTATCGCAATATGTCACGCGATGACTGAGGATGCAGTCGAAAGGCCAACGATACGTTTTGTTTCATTTTGTTTCTTTTTTTTTTTGCCGTAAAGAGAGAGATCCGTTTCTCCCACACGATGGCTCCTTCCTGGCCCGTCGCTACAGAGAGACAGCTTAGATGTTGCAGCTGTTCTCGACCTCTGGCAGCTCAACAGACACACGGATTCATCAAGTTGGCGTGTCGGAGCTGCGCCCCAGCTAGTGGACGCGCAGTTAACATAGCCTTCCCAGCCTTCCCTGGGAAAGGGACTGGCTCTCTTAACAGGAAAGATAGGATGCAGTGTTGGTAGAGACCTTCGTAGGGGCAGTGGTGGTGGTGGTGGTGGTGGTGGGGGGCTTTGGGGTCCCCAAGGGCAGGCCAGGCAGCCCCAGACGTGTGATTAGGGAGGAGGCGGGGAAAGATGAGGAGAATCTTCCATGGTAACAGCCTCCCCCCCCCTTCCCCCCCCTCCTCCTCCCCCAGGGGACCCCGCTGGTAGGTGTGCCAGTGTCTCGGTGTTCATCCCAGGCCTAATTGACAGGAGCGGGAGTCGATTGGTCAGATGGGGGAAAGCACGCCGATCCCCCAGCTCTGGTCGAGCAAGCTAGCTCCGTGCAAAACGACGTCTCCCAGACGTGCGGCTTCTTCCCTGCTCTTTCGGGCCACCGCGGCCCAGGGCCCCCCCCCAAGGCCAGGAACCCACAGCCTCGCCCCCCCTTCTCCCTCCCTCCCTCCATTCCCCTCTCCGTGTCCCTCGGATGTTTGGATCCCACATTTGCATATCAAAGTTGAGTTAAAGCCCCGTTTGAATATTCCGTCTGCATAAACAGATATATTATGCATAGTGGTAAACCAGTCCACGCTACACTCCTTAGCAGTGATGGCAGTAGCAAGCTCTCTGAACAAACAGGCAGGCCATCTTACAGAAACAGGAGTCAGTTGCTAATTAAAGTGAGCGTCACCTTTGATAAGCCTTAAATCCCACCTGTACAGAGTGTACAGCACTCCCCCGACGGGAGAACATACGTCTCCGAAGCGAGAAAGACCCGCTCCGCTCCGCACTCTGCCCTGCACGTGTCTGAGGCCTCGGCTGTAGCGAGGGGCTGGAGACGGAGGGGAATCGTGTCCTCCCTCCCCCCGGCCCCTCACCCCCCGCCCCTCACCCCCCGCCCCTCTGTTAACCTTCTACAGCTTGCCCTCGCCCCATTCTCTCCTGACTGCTTGTTCGCGGTTTTTCTCATTATGTATCATCCGCCCCCCCCCCCCCCCCCCCCCCCCCCCCCGCCCCCCCCCCCCCTCCCCCCCCGCCGCCAAAGGGGCTCCGCGGCCGACAATTCACGCTGTCAGGTGAGGAACGCCAAGGGGATCTGGGGGAGGTTTAACATGTTAAAAGGTGAGGCGAGGCAGGCGGGCGGGGCGTTGAGGGGGGGCAGTGGAAGGAGGGGCGGAGAGGAGAAAATCTGCTGCGCTAGGAGGAAAACGAAAACGGCGAAGAGGGCGCACTCTCCTCCGCCTCCTCCCCTCTGTTCGTTTTCCGCCCGTCCCAAATTGTTCTAGCAAATTATTTATGGGGCTTGCCCAAAAAGGAATTCGACCCCACCATCCAACCAATTCAAAAACCGGAACTTTCATGTTCATTTCACAATTCATTTATTCTTCCGAGTCCTTCGAACGTATTATATGGCGTTGATGCTTATTTAAAATTGGATGACGTCGGGCAGTGACAGGGTTCATTATAATTGTTTGGCGACTGCCAAAACAGGCGGGGCCCCTTGAGACTTTAAGGCCGATACGAAAGTGCCACTAGATTTTTTGTTCGCCAAACACAATTATTGTGTAAGCTTTTCTTTTCCCAACCCTGATGTGGGCCCCTTTCTTCGAAAGTGGAAAACTTTGAATAATGTCCCTAGACCAGCTAAAAAAACAGCAAAGCTTCCTCCCCTTTTTTGAAAGCTGGTTGCCTTTTTACATCGAACGCCCTCCGTTGAAAAACTCGCCTCAGTTTCTGGGCCGTTTATCTCGCCGGTGGGACGTGTTACGGGCGAGACGATTCTCATCTTACTTCTTCCGGATGCGCCGTTTAGTGAATCCGCTCGAGGGTGGCTGCGTTTTACCTGAAGCTTGCTGACGCGAAGGAGCCCCCCCGTGTTTCGTGGACACTTTGACGAATCAAAGGTGCTTGCCATGGTGCTCAAGCCCCAAAGGAAATCTTGTCACTAAGAGACTTTCTAACAAAACTGAGGAAGATACTTTTTGTTGGAAACTTTTTGTCATTCGTCATTTGAATTGCCTTGAAAAACACAAGGCGCCCGGAAATTGCCTTACAACAACTTTGAATGACTAAATCTGCTGTTTTCTGCCTAAGACAAAAACATAAATTCAAGTTACTTTACCCAAATGAGAAAAAGAGGCTTGTAGGCCCACCAGCTGCGAAAAGAAATTCACAATGAACAGTCTGGAAAGCTAAAAGAAGCCTTTTCAAAGAGGGGTCGGTGGGGGAGGGTCAGTCGCTGGGGTGGGGGTCAGGGGTTCCGGGGTGGGGGGGGGTCAGCTGTTCGGGCCCAGGGGAGAATGCGGAATTGTGACTGACCTCCGCAACGCCACATAAACACAGACAATACCTGCAAAACACGAACAATAACCGCACACCATAATATCCAAAACAGCTCTGAACACTCTAGCCGTTGTGGAAATAGCTTGTGCAATTCCTGTCCCTAAATTACCAAGCTTTTATGGCCCGATGAGGCAATCTCCGAGGACTTTGAGTCAATGTAAATGCGACGGTCGATACATCAACGGTACGTCTCTACTCGCCTGTAACCTATTTGTAAAACCTTACCGACCAAACAACCTGTTAATGGGCCACCCTGTCTGACCAGAAGCCACTTTCTCACCTTTAATAGCGCTTCTGGGAATGCCGCATTTCTTTCAGAGGTGAAGGGTTAAACGCCAAGTACAGCGGGCACACGGAAAGCCTCCCAAAAAAAAACACAAAAAAAAGATGACTTGGATCAGCGCAAAGTACAAGAGATGGAGCCTTATTTAGACAGCTAAACACACACAGCGGGTAGCAGCTGACACCCATAAGCAAGGGGGCGAGGCCATTGTCAGGGGGGGTATTCTTTTTTCCGTGCTGCGCTTTGCAGGTTCGCGGTGATTTCGTCGGCTCCCGACGGCCGATAGAAATGGCTCCTTTGTCGGTGTACCGTTTGCCCACCTGCACCTTGGCACAAAAAAACCCACCAAAGCGTCTGTCAGTATTTTCCCGGGGCCCAACTGCGCCGTTCATTGTTCTAGTTATGGTGATAATCCAACCATGATTGCCTTCGCCTCCGCTTTAAAAATTTTTTTTATTATTATTATTACAACAAGGAGCAGTAAAATCAGATTCGGAGAATTCCCGATAAATATCTCCGGAAAGAAACAAGAGCTTCATTATCAGACGCTCTCCAGACGAGGTCGTATTGTTCGCACGCGAACCTTCGCACCTTTGTCGGCAGTTCAGGTAGGAACCACAGCCTGCCGCTTGGCTTTCATAACAAGCGATTGCTCCAGTCACCCACACTGGCGTTTCACCGCCAGAAAAAACCCTCTCTTTTGCCATCCAGCAGCATTGATAAGGCTGTGAAATCTATTTATCATCGTGTGGAGAGGCTGTTTTGAATGGACGGGCAATTGGCAGGCCTGATGGCGATGTGTTCAACAATCCTGCCTTTCTGCCGCGGTTTCAGAGAGGTCCATTACTTTAATGCACTTCACAATGGGGAAAGGAAAGGCAGGGGTAATTTCAAGTGGGCTTTATCTCAGTCAGTCCTTCTCCTCTACTGAATAATTCAGCCTGCCCTGAGAGAGAGGGAGAGAGGGAGAGAGAGAGAGAGGGAGGGAGAGAGAGAGAGAGAGAGAGAATGCCTTTGTTCAGAAACTTCCAGAAGACCGAACCTCACTAGCGTGCCTCCACTGCGCACGGGGCAAAGGCCCATCCCACTCACGTGTCACCAAAGCCCTGGAAGATGCAGAGCTCTCCATCCATCCCTGAGAGCTGAGGTACAAAACCTTCTAGCGACCTTGTGTTGGAAGAGATACCTTCTCACATGGTCAGGCCCACCAGCCCTAAACATCTAAGGGACACTTTAGGGTGGTTCGTCCAGTCCCCTCTCCGCCCTCCTCCTCCCCCTCCCCGCACGCCGTTTTGGAAGCGTTTACCTCTCTAGGTTGGCGTTAGTGAACTGCAGGTGTGGGTTGCTCACAGTACAGCTGCGACTGTAATGCCCAACCTTAGGCAGCAGCCAGCTGAAGGGCACTGGCTCCTATTTTTTATTTTATTTTTTATAATGCTATCATTTATGGGAGTCATCGAAAGAAGAAAACGCACTGCTCTCTGCCCGCCCGACAACCCATGAAGGCAGGAACTCGTAAGACGAGCAATTCATTCCAGCAATTATTCACTAGCTGGAGCGGGGATGGGGGGTGGATGAAGATAAAGGAAGGGTAGCAAGGACTGTGGGTTTTGCTTCCTGCCAGGATGCCCCAAGCTTCACCCCAAAGTAGTTACAACCTGCAGTGTGGTGTCACACCCAATAACATGCGATAGGAATAGAGAGAAACTGACACTGCTCGTTACATCTCGGTGTTTGTATCAATACCAAAACAGCCTTTCTGTTTGGTTTTTTGACTTTCTGGAAATGGCAACTCGAATGGTCGAGAGTCCTGTCATCTTTACTTTCAAGGAAATTGCTTTCCACTCGCTGGGCTAATGCGCCGTAACCCTTAAACGATATAAAACCGATTCCAAACACGTTCATTAAAATTGAATTGAATTGCGAGCGAGCAAAATGTGCATTTAATTGTTGCCTACATAGCAGATATAATTACAGACTGCCGGTATTCCTTGATGCAGTCATATTTCACCTTGTGTCCACAAATCTATGCATACAAAGTGTGAACCTAAGTGGCCCATCCATTATTAATGAGCACCAACCAGTCTGACATCAGTGCATTTATCGATTCCTTCCTTCAACCGGCCCCTTAATAGTGTTCTCGTCCAGAATATGACCCATGAGGTCCGGCTCTCGACGACTGTCCTGCCCGCCGCACTTTCCCGCCATCTCACTCAGGGGTGTTGGTCTGGAAAGGGGAGGAGGTCTGTGGTGCTGGGTGTGGCGAGGAGCGAGAGCTGGGGTGTCCGGCGCGGCGAAGCAAGGAGCGGAAGGCTCCGGCGGTGTAAGGGTCTCAGGGGCGGTCGTGTGTTATTTTGGGAGGGTGGGGGGGTTGGCGGCGGGGTCTGGGTCTGGGGTGTGGATAGGTAAAGAGGCGCTAGCGAGGCGGGTTGGAGGGGCGTGATAGGCTCCAGTCGATGTTCGGAGAGCGCTCCAGGCGGCTGCAACTGGACGAGACCTGCGCCAGGGGCAGCGCCCTAGCGCTCTGTCTGCTGTGGGTCGCCTACCGCCTGCGGCCTCCCGTCCCGCCCCTCCCACCCCGGTCCTCGCTCGCCTTGCCCGGTTCCGGCGGAGAGCGGGCTGGCGTCATGGTCCCCGCGGGGTCGACGAGGGCTTGTATCTCGGGGCGGCGCGGGTGGAGAGTGGGGCCGGTCCGAGAAGCGAGGGCTGGACACCGGGCTGGTGTGGGGAGGTCGCCGCTGGTGTGGAGGTGGCTGGTGTGCGGGTTGGGCGGGAGAGGGGGCTGGGCTGGGCGGGGGGGCGGGGGGCCGGCGGGCGGGCTGGCAGGGGGGCTGGCGGGCACGTCCTTGTATCATCTGCAGTCTTTCTGTCTCCGACGTTGTGCGAAGACTCTGCTCCAAAATCCCCCCTCTTAGACAAACCGTCCGCCTGTTCAACGACAGGCAAGCGCTCGCGTAACACAGCCAATCACGGGCCGGGACCGAGACGACGCCGAGCAACCGTCCTCCAGAATAAACCAGCGTGTTGCTGCGGTGATCGGTTGGCACGCTGACTTGGCTCCCGGTGGGGTTGTTGAATCACACTGAACCTAAAGTATATTATTGATGTGCGTGGAAGCAGACCCCATATGAACTTCCAAGTGCGTGTTTACTATTTAGAGAGTGGGGGGGTGGTAGGTACGTGTTGGCGGGGGTTTTGCGCGGTTGGGGGTGCGACCGCTGGCGCTGAAAGATTCCTTTTTGTTTTTTTGTTGCTGAGGGGGGGTGCTTAGGGAGAAGACGGGCGGATGGGAGCTGGCGGAGGAAGGGGTTCGCGGAGGCAGGAGCGGGCTGCGACTGAGCGCTGGGCGTGCTGGGACGCCGTCGAGGGGTGGGCGGGGCCGGCCGAGGAGGACTAGCAACAGCATGGAGTTGGCCTCCGGCCTCAGTCTTGGGTTTAGCTGGCTGCCGCGGCGGCGTGAAGAGGCAGCAAGGGGGACGAAGGCGGTGATAGTCAGAGACTAATAGCGAGGGGTTGTCCCGAGACAAGCGGGTGTCGGGGATCGGCCAGCCAGAGAGGCTGCAGGGGCGCAGCAGGGCGTGGCCTGGCTTCCGGATTTGTGGCGTGCCCGTCAGGGTGTCAGGAGAGGGTCAACGGGGAGGTTGGATGGGTGGCGGGTTGGGGCTGGGCGCTGGGGAGTATGTGGGCCGGGGGGGGGGGGGGGGGGGGCAGGGGGGAGGGTAGGATTCGCGGAGAGACGCTCAACGGATTGATCTGCTTGAGATCGTACTCCTGTACGATATGATGCTCCGGGGGGGGGGGGTATTATACTAGAGGCGGGTGGCGGGCAGGTAGGCGTGTGTCTCTAAGCGTATGATCAGGGCAGTCATTAATTTAGTCGTACAAATCCATTGCGGAGATCCGTGTTCGGCCGACTGGGGTGTTTGCTTAGATTCATGAGTCTCAGAAGATCTCCCGCGCGCGCCCCCCCTAATTGTCTTCCGTCCTATAAGTACCTCGCTGTCCATCTCTCTACGATAGCCTTTACTCATCTTAGCTGTTGAGCTCAGTCGAGGCTGAAACACAGCGGAAAAAGTATGTTGGCGCTTCCAAAATCTGGAAACGGAGTTGAGATGGATCCATTTTTGAGGATGAGCTATCTGGCCTCGAATGTGGCTACAACAGTCTGGTGAGAATCTAGATCTTCCAGAATTCGACCCTTGCGTGGTTTGCCTCATGTTCGGGTCACGGAGTTTGAATTCGAGACAATACACGTTGAAATGAAAGGAACATTAATCGCCTAAGACTAAGAAAAAATATCGATTATCGGTCTGTTACTGAGAAGCTGAAGCACGTTTTAAGTCATCCCCAGTTCCATCAATTTACGACCGTCATTTAATGATCGTTGAAGTATTTATCCCTTCGGAGTCCCCATGCCGTCCGCACGTATTCCCTGCTTGCGAATTCCATCCACGCTGATATCTAGCAGCTTCCACGAGCGAATTTCCACACGAACCCGTGTGTTCCGTGTGTGGAAATACGGCGCTGTAAAACGTTGCTCTCTCTCTCGCTCTCCAAGCACCCGTCCTTGAATGATGTGTGCGCGAGGTCAAACGGGCTCCTTGTAGCCTTTCAAGGAAAAAAGAGGAAGAAAGAGATGCGTCGTTGCCACGGGGTCACGCGCGCATGCGACCGGAGCGAATTCACAGCTGTCCGTCAAGGCGCGAGCGCGGCCAGCAGGAAATGGAGCATGCTTTACATTTAGAATGTCACGCTTCAGCAGGGGCACGGAGGTCAGGGGTCAGCCAACTGCCACCGCGGGAAATAAATAGCGAAATAACGCAATGAACCTCGAGCCGTCCTTGGCGTTCCCCCCCCCCCTCCTCCAGCTTAGTGTCACGGTGGAGGGCGTGAATAAGTCCCCAGTTTTTCATATCGTGGCGCGTAATTTTCCAAACTGCCACCCGCTCTTCCTGACCTCCTTCCTTGTCTTTAGTCAGCCGTGTTGAAAAATGCCGCAATTTCGTGCCAGCTGAATATCGATCTCCCCACCCCACCCCGCCCACCCTGCCCAACCACAACCCCCTCTGTCCCCATGGATCGCAGATGTCCTCTTCCAGGCGAGGACACGAGGATGGGCAGGCAGTCCCTGCTTGACACCCTGCGCCTCCTGCCTCCCCCACGCTCAGTCCCCAGGTGGAGATCAAACCTCTGCCTGCGGTACCAGAGGTGGTAGGGGTGGTCAGCTCCAGTCAGCTGCGAAAGCCGTCTCGAGAGAGTCACAGAGACACAGGGAGAGACAGAGAGAGAGAGGACAAAAACAAACGGAGGAATCACAAGATCCAGGGAGAGAAGAGACAGAGAGACATAAAGAGAGAAGACAGAGAGAGGGAGAGCAACAGAGGAGAGAGAGAGAGAGAGAGAGAGAGGAGGGAGAAGGGAGATGGAGGGGAGAGACGAGAGTGACAGTGAGAGAGAGAGACAAGAGAGAGAGAGACAGAGAGAGAGAGAAGGGACCCATAGACAGAGAGAGAGACAGAGAGACGAGACAGGCAGAGTAGAAGAGAATAGAGTCACAGAAGACCACGGGGCAGAGAGGAATTAGAGCGAGAGGGTCACAGAGGGAGACAGAGAGAGAAGAAAGAGAGACAGAGAGAGACGCGAGAGAGAAGGAGAGCGAGAATGAGAGAGGGAGCTTTTGCGAAGGGCTGTCCAGTTCCCACTAAGATCATACCTCTCAAGGAATAATAATGGGCTGGGCTGGGTTCAGGCTGGAAGCTAGGGCTGGATCTTTTCCACTGGCTGTCTGGGCCAGTGTGAGATTGTCTCTCATCATATAGGAGCCATAGGCTAATTGGTATTCTGCTGGGCTGTGGGCTAGCATGAAGCGTGGCGCTCCATAGGGAACCCTGCACTTTGGAAAGTACGCTCAGCGGATCCTATTAGATGCCACCTATAAGCCTGTTGTCTGCGGCCGTGGAGTCGTGAAGTTGCGGGTGTTTTCGCCTCACTAAGACGGCAGTTTGGGTCTTGGATTGCTCGAATAATACCGTCTCCGCTTTTGTAGACACAAGTCAAAGCGGGAGTTTGTGGTTTTGGCAGTGAATTGCGTTCAACGGGGGGGGGGGGGGGGATATGAGGGCGTGTATGTGCGGCTGTGGGTGTGGTGTGTGTGTGTGTGTGTGTCAGTGGGTGGGCCAACACGTTAGGTCACAGACCGCTAAACCACATGAGATGAAGGCAGGTAGGGACCTGCCTTGGCGCACAGGCTCCTCCACAGCAAGACAGTTGTTACATCACGACAGCACAGAGAGGCACAGCGCTCCTTTGCCCCCCCTCCCCTCCCTTCCCTTCAATTGTTACAGGTTAGGCCGCCGTTTAGCAGAAAAGCTGACATGAACAATCCCTGTGGGGGGGGCAGGGGCGGGGGTGGGGGCCAGGGGGTGAGGGGTGGTGTGTGGGGGGGGGCGTGCGGCAAGCTTTGGAGGCACTGACCACCGTACCGTAGCCACGGCTACGCCTCGCTGCTCCCCCTTGGCCGGCAGCCCGCGTTGAAGAGCGGTTAACCCCTTCCCTGCCGCGCCCGAGCAGTAACTCTCATCCAACATCCAGAACCCCGCCCCCCCACACAACACACACACACACACACACACACACACCCCAGCGTCTCATTTCCACCCTCAAAGGCTTGTCAGCTAGGGTCTATAATCTTATCCTCCTACAATCTCACCTTGTCTTACTTTGTTACTTATTTGGAATATGTTACAAAATTTTCATATATTTGTCAATTTTGGTATATTCTATATTTGTACTAAACATATGTACAGTTTGTCCTAGTTTGATACATTTTATTTGATTTAGAAACTGTGTGTTTATTTAACGCACCAGAAAGGATGGCATCCCAATTTCGTTGTGCCATGCACAACGACAATAAAGACATCCATCCGTTCATTCGTATTCATCGATTCGGCCTGTGTCAGCGAGGGCTCCTGTTGCCAGGAACCCGGCAGGTGAGACGCTAGAGGAACGCAGGTAGAACCCGGTTATGTATTCATGTTCCCCCTGCGGCATTCCCTCAGAGAGGAAAATGTAGCGACAGCACGTGCCTTGGCGCCCACGTTCCCACCTCAACACAGCCCTCCTTAACGGACAGGGAGGGAGGTTGGGGAGGGGGGGGGCAGCGCCTTGTTTGCGTTGCTATGGAGCCGGAGATACACGGGCGTGTCAGCCAAGTAAAGTGTGGATAGTTCTCTATCTCCGTGGAGACGGCAGCCTAATGGCGGCGCCTTGTCGGGGAGTTTATCCTGCGTGTTTGTTCAGGCGATGAAAGGGGAAGAATATTTAAGATTCATATCTGCCTGTTTTCGGAGCACGGTTAATGAGGTTCTCATGGTAACAGCCGTCAACAAGGTAGAGGAAGGTCGGCTGGGAAACCTCCACAGCTCACAGGCCCCTGAAAGAGTGTGGGAAATGTAGTTCTTTTTGTGTTTTTTGGGTCACTTGTGCTTGAAAACGCCCTTGAACTATGACTGTGCCTACGATCGTTGCTGTCTTTGATAGGATTTGTCTTCTCTGTCCCTCTCTTGCTGTTTCACTCTCTTGCTTTCTTTCTTCTTTCTATCCCTTTGTGTCGCTTTCTCTCTGCCTATCTCTGTCTTTCTCTGTGTACCTCTCTCAACCCACATCAATTTCTCCATCTCCCTCCCTCACTCCCTCCCATCTCTCTCTCTTTCTCTCTCTCCCTCTCTCTACCTATTTCTCTCTCTCTCTCTCAGGCATGCCCAGCTTTATCAAATCCCCTGATGACCAGACAGGGATCTCAGGAGGCGTGGCTTCCTTCGTGTGCCAGGCCGTGGGCGATCCCAAGCCCCGGATCACCTGGATGAAGAAGGGGAAGAAAGTCAGCTCTCAGCGCTTTGAGGTGCGTCACACACACACGCGCACACGCACACGCACACACACACTCACCTCAGTGCTCCAGAATCTCAGAGCCGCCCTGACAATCTGCCCTCAGGGGGGCCTCTCTCTGTTGATCTTAACGAGAGAGAGCAAGAGACGGAGTGGGAGAGCGTCTCTCTCTCACACCGCGTGCGTCAGTGCCCCCCCCCCCCCCGAGCGGAGGGCTGAAGCCCCGTGGACTCCTGCATGTTTTCCGGGAGGGGCCACAGCGGGGGGGGGGGGGCATTAGCCATCAGCCTGGCAGGAGCGATGGTGGAAGTGCTCACGCCGACGTGCTCCTCCAGGAATATCTTCCACCTGTCTGCGGGCCCGTTTTCATGACCTGGGGAGAACTGTGTCGTGGAGGTTTGAAGTTGGTTTGTTTGTCCCGTCGTGTGTGTGTGTGTGAGGGGGGGGTGGGCAGGGAGAAGAAAGGGGAACGCGCAAGAGAGCCTTGTGGTCAATTGAAGTGGTCCCCTCTGGAGTTTTCGTTTGAGAGTAAAGGAATAATGCGTGGTACCTGGAGCCGTTACTGGCAGTGTGCGGTTCGGGTTGGGGTTCAGACCCCCCCCTGTCCCTTTACCGCACCACATGGCACTAAAACCTGCCCACACGAACGCAGCGAAGTGATCGGCCCCCCCTGCCCGCCTAGACGCCCAGTTGCATCCCTCAGTCCCCTCCCCCGGCCCCCGGCCCCAAATACCTACCGTCCACTCATGCCAGGCATGACTCTGATTGGTTGGATTATTCCGGATCGAGGTGGTCCCTCGTCATGGCAGCTCAACGCTGATGAACTTGCCTGAATGCTGGGCTGAGCTTTCAAACCCAACGACAGAGAACCTGCACACTTCCCTTCTGTACAGGAAGTGACACGTTCATTTTGTTCTCTTAGCGGACCGGCTCCCGCTCGCCGAAGGGTTTCTGCGAGATCTCTGTTTCAGTCGGAACCATTTCCGCAGTTGATGCCCTGTGCGATTTGGTTGTCTAACACGGACAAACACTGATTGGCCAAGAAAGTAAACAGACAAGGTTGGCGCATGGTTGCCATAGAGATGAAGCTCATCGTACGAGTAACGATGAATGTCGAGGGGGTTGCCAGTGTATTTCAGTCTCTCTGCAGCTCAGCCATATGTTAAAAAAACTGCATAATTCTGCCCCTTTGTTGGTTGTCAGAGGTCCTTCACATGCCTGGAAGGAGGGCTCACAGACTGGCACGAGATCAAAGGGAACGGGCTTATGGGAAGGTGTGTGTGTGTGTGTGTGTGCGTGCGTGCGTAGTGGTGCTGAAGCTCACTCGATGCCTAAACCAGCTCCAAACAGCCTTGATCAGACTCGCATGTTTCCAGGTAGCGTTTATTTAGGTAACTAAGGGCGCAAGGCTTCAGGATTGTGAACCATCTCTCCCCCCCCCCCCCCCCCTCCGCCCCGGTCAGGTGATCGAGTTCGACGACGGCTCCGGGTCCGTGCTGCGCATCCAGCCCCTGAGGACCCACCGTGACGAGGCCATCTACGAGTGCACGGCGGCCAACAGCGTGGGAGAGATCAACACCAGCGCCAAGCTCACCGTCCTGGAAGGTAGGGCCTCCTGTCCTCCTCCTGTCCTCCTCCTGCCTCTGGGTCTGTTTTACCCTCTCTCTCTCTCCCTGTGTGTGTGTCTCTCTCTCTGTCTATCTGTCTCGTCTCTCTCTCTCTCTCTCTCTCTCTCTCTCTCTCTCTCTCTCTCTGTCTCTGTCTCTCTCTCTGTCTCTGTCTCTGTCTCTGTCTCTCTCTCTTTTCCTCACAATCTCCCTTTGTCTCTGGCTTTGTCTCTCGTTCTTTCTCTCCATCTCTCTCTCCCAGTCTCTTTCTTACTCTCCCCCCCGCCCTCTCTCTCTCACCCTTTCTCTCTCTCTCGCCCTATCTTTCTCACCCTCTCTCTCTCTTTTGTTCATGTTGCTCTGCATAGAGGGGTCATATCGTGACCAGTGTCCACATCACAGGTGTCTCTGCTCCAGTGACCATTGAAGACCCCACACTCTTCACCCTCATCTCTTCCCATGTCTGTCAGAGGGCTTCTAACATCCCTCTTACTGTCCACATGCACACACACACACACACACGAGCCAGTTTGATTGGACAGGATGGCATGTGGTCCTCCCCAACAGGCTGTTCCATGTTAGATCGCCCCGAGCTTGAAACACGTCTCCGAACAAACGTCTTTCTCTGCCTGTGGCTCGAACCCCCGCCGGATTGCCCCAGAGCAACGATTCCGTCCGCTCTCAAACCGACAGGAGGAAGATCTCGGCGGACTTGTCGGCCCCTCTCTCCGCCTCGCTCGCCCGACTCACTCAGAATCACCTCGTCTCGGCTCGGAGATGCTGCAGGAGATGCGGTCTGCTCGCGCTCAGTAAATACAGTCGAAGGCCGACGCGCAAAAACCCGCCCCGTCGCCCCTCCCCCCTTTCGTTCTCGGCATCGCAAATAAAGTCAAGGTCTTTTTGGAAGCACGATGGAGAGCTCTGATTATTCGCTGTTAACAAAACACTATCTGCCGATCTGGAAACCCGATCAAAAGGGTGCCACGAGATCAGATCCGTACGAGGAGACGACGTCGCCCCTCGCGATGTCGCGGGCGCCAAGGCCCGCCGCGATTGGCGGACGGAGCCGGACGCGCTCCGCGTACCGGAGAGAGGCGTCTTCAGATTGGCTGGGGATGTGCTCTGGGGAGGGGGCTGGAGGGGCTGAGTCATCGAAATGATCAGGGCCGGGTCACGTTGCGCCCACGCACACACACACACACGCACACATACACACACACACGCACACGCTCACACACACACACGCTCACACACACGCGCACACACGCTCCTTAGGGCGACCTGCCGCGCGTGCGAAAGCAGGGATTCGTTTGTGAGAGTCTGTTTCTGACCGCGGTGCGTCTGAATCCTCCAGGTTGAAGGAGGGGAGTGAGTATCATCTCCGCCTCATTAAAACATGGAGGAAAGGGAAGGCGTAGACCTGGGGCTTGAGAACGTCACAACAGACGCGATTCGGTGTGTGTGTGCCTGTGTAAGTGCCTGTGTGTGTGCCTGTGCCTGTGTGTGTGTGTGTGTGTGTGTGTGTGTGTGTGTCTGTGTTAGTGCCTGTGTTAGTGCCTGTGTGTGTGCCTGTGTGTTGTGCCTGTGTTTGTGTTCTGTGTGTTGTGTGTGGTGTGTCTGTGTTAGTGCCTGTGTTAGTGCCTGTGTGTGTGTGGTGCTGTGTTTGGTGCTGTGTTTAGTGCTGTGTTTGTGTCTGTGTGTGGTGTGTTGTGTGTGTGTCTGTGTGTGCCTGTGTGTGTGTGTCTGTGTGTGCCTGTGTGTGTGTGCGTGTGTGTGCGTGTGTGTGCCTGTGTGTGCCTGTGTGTGTGTGTGTGTGTGTGTGTGTGTGTGTGTGTGCGTGCGTGTGTGTGTGTGTGCGTGCACCGCAGAGACTTACAGATGGAGGGGGGGGGAATCCTCATAGGCTCCGCAGAAGGACGAGGGAATATTCTCATGTCGAGAGACTGTTCTGAGGGAAAGGAACAAAATGGTATGAACGCGCGCGTGTGTGTTAGACAGAGCGGGGGAAAGAGAGAGAGTTAGAGGGCGAGGGAGGCAGAGATAGAGGAGAGAGATAGAAAAAGGAGGCACCCGGAGAAAGCCAAAGTAAGGGGGAGAGGAGGGAGAGAGAGCGAGTGAGTGAGAGAGCGAGTGAGAGAGAAGAGAGGGAGAGTGAGAGCGAGCGAGCACGTAATGGAGTAACGGAGAGCGAAAACAACAGTTAAAGACAACACGAAAGAAAGACTGCAAGAAAGGGAGAGAGACAGCAAGACTGCGAGGAAGAGAGAGAGCAAGGGAGAGCTAGAGGGAGAGAGAGAGCAAGGGAGAGCTAGAGGGAGAGAGAGAGAGAGAGAGAGAGGCGAGAGCGAGGGGGAGAGAGAGAGGCAGACAGCGGGAGTCGACACGTTGAGCCAGAATCCATGGGTAATGAGAGTGAGGCATTAGTCACGAGGTTCACCCTGGGAGACAAGAGCCGCAGGGAGAGCGAAGAGGAAGAGAGGAGAGAAGAGACTCAGAAAGAGAGAGTGCAGAATAATGGCGGGTGGGGGGGTGGGTGGGGGGGGCTGGTCGAAAGAGAGAGAGGAGGGAGACATTTGTCACGCGCAAGCGGTCGTCTCCCGGGTACGACCGGACTCGTTCTCCTCCGTTTGCGGAGCCCCGATTGGGCAAGAGGCCACACCCACTGGCGTCTGCGCGTCGTCCCGAGGCTCTGCGCTGTCAGCGTGCTCTTCCAGGATCCCTTTATACCCCCCGCCCTCTCTCCCCTCCTCCCCTGGGCTGTTTGCTGAGGGGGGACAGGGGAGAGAGACAGTGCCCCGATAACCCAGCCGGTCCTCGCATCACCAGACTCTCCCCCTCACCCCTCCCATCTCCCTCGCCCGCAACCCCTGACCCCGGGAGCTGATCGCGGGCATGTCACTCCAACGCTGCCACTGTGCTGTCACAGCGGTGATAGACATCTCGCAGACCGGCTCCTCCAATCGGGATTCATCACACAGCGTTCCAGGGGGCCGGAGTGGGGGACAGCTTTTGATCGTCTCCAGCGATAATAAATGGGCCATTTTTCCTCCGCCTCTCCGATGGCAACTGGTGTTTCTAGCGCATCTGGTTAAGTGGATTTTGGCGAGGTTGCCAGGAGGGAGGCGGGGGGAGGACGGGGGGGATGGTGTGTGTGTGTGTGTGTGTGGGGGGGGGGGGGGTTAGCACTGAGCCAGAAACAGTCCTCACCCTGGACAGCCCAATGGCATGAAGCTGCGAATGAGAAGGGCTGAGGTCACGTTCCTATCACGTTCTTCACGTTCTCCCACCACAACCCCCCCCGCACCCGCAAAACGCCAGGAGCAGATCCAGCAAACCTGATTAGCATCTATAAAGGGCGAGCAGCGAGCAGATGGTCCAAGGAGGGCCGAACACCTTAATCGAGGGTGGATGGTGGGGTGGTGGTGGTGTGGGGGACGTCTGCAGGGGCTTGTCTCTGCTGCTGAAGCCTTTTCACAGGGGCCACACCTCCCAGCCCGCCCTTCACCCTCCACCTCGCAGGTCGCCCAGGCTCTGCTGCGGCTGCACATGCACTTCTTTTAATAAAGCCACAAATAGCTTAGCCCCATGGGACTAAATGTGTTTATCTAGCGCTCTCCATCGAGAGATACTCCGAGGGAAGGAGAGGCCCTCGGGGAAGGGATATGCATTTGAAGAAGACTTTTGGTGCAAATTTGCATCCTTTGAAAGTTATTTTCTGACTAGGAAGAGGCCAGGAAAAGACGTGTGTGTGTGGGGGGGGGGGTTCATTTGGAACACTCCAGTCCCTGCTACTGTAGCCCCTGGCAAACATACGCAGTTGGTCTCCAACCTCCCTCCCCCCCACCCCCCTTTCCTACTGATGTTTGGACTCGTCCATTCCGAGAGAGTTACCGGGTGAACTGAAAGCCCATGGTCACCGGTCTTATGTTTTTATCAACCGCCATCGCCGCCTGCATTATTCATGAGAGGCGAGCGCGCGTTTTTGTCGTGGGCGTCGAATCTTTCGGCCATTGTCACCCGGGCATATGGGACGGTGAGCCGACCCAGTATCACGGCTGTCATCTTCACCCTGGCTGTCAGTCACCAGGGACCTGGCCTATCTGAGGTATATGCCAGAGAGAGAGGCGGGGGGGGGGAGCGGTGAATAGAGATGGGGGAGGAGCTCATGGGAAGAGCCGAGAGATACTGATCTACACACGGTGCTTCGGTGACCATGAGTGGGGGCGGAGACTGCGGGGGGGGGTGTACGCTGACAGCGAAGGATCCCTGAAGTTTCATTCCTTGCTCTCCTCTCTCCCTCAGCTCTCCCTTTCTCTTGCTAACGGTGGCGGTTAGGCGCTCGCATCTGTCTGAGTGCACTGTTCAAGCACACTTTCTTGCAAGTCTGGGTGCTATGGAGCTATATGTATGCGGGTTAAAGTTTGGAGAGAGCCTGGTTGATAGTGGAATAGAGGGAGGTGCGACGGTCTAGCCGTGATCACGCGTAAGCTCATTTATGCAAGAAAGCGGAAGGGGAGGGAGAGAGACAGGTGAGAAGGAGAGGGAGGTAGAAGGAAGAAGGAGGGACGAAGAAGCAGGGAAGGAAGAAGGAAGGAAGAGGAAGGAACGGAGAAGGAGAGAGAGACCCTTCGAATAAGGCTTGGTGATAAATGACGGAGGGCTTATTAAATGAGAACATTGAGTAACGTCTGGCATCCTGGCGACCACACAGCGAGCCAGGACAGTCCTGGTGCCTGGCGAGTCACGTGGTCTGTCTGGAGCTGGCGGTCATGTTCCACAGACTTATTGCCGAGGGGAAATTACCGCACTCCAAACTAGCGCGTTCGACCAATCGGATTTGGCCTGAGATTCCACCCGACGTCTTGGAACAGGAGCGGCGGACGCTATACGTAGACCGCTTGCAGACCGACCGATATGATGGACGGCAGAAGACGACGAGGTTCCGACCGTCTCGCGCTCGCGTTCCGTTGCCCCGGGACACTGTCGACGTCGACGCTGAGGAGTCCGAGCAGAAAGCAACTCATGGCATTTCCCACAACACAGCATTAAAGCTGTACTAACGTTCTAATTAGACCCCTGTTCGGACTCTATTCTCTGCTTTTAAAACGCTCGCTATGCTCCCCCCCCCCCCACACACACACACACACACAAAAAAGCTGACTGTTCTGTCTGTCGTGTTAGGTAGAACCACACGGGGCTGTCTGGGAAGGGGGGAGGAGGGAGGAGGGGGGAGGATGAAGGGTGAAGATAAAGAGGCAGGATAAGGGAGGACAACGTGCACAGACTGGCACACCTGCCGGAGCGAGAGAGGGGGGCGAGAGAGAAAGAGAGACAAAAAAAATGAGAGAGCGAATGAGAAAGAGAAAGAAGAGATGGAGAAGAGAGAGAGAGAGACATGGGAGCGAGGGAGTGTGTTTGTGTATGAAACTATGTCTACCCCAGCACACCGTAGATACCCACAACATAAACAGACTAATGATGGTGAGGGAAGGTGAGGGCTTCTTCCAGAATGTTCCACCCTGGACCTCCTCGCTTCAGCTGCACAATCAAACCTCCTG
Organism: Plecoglossus altivelis; assembly: GCA_036571765.1. Lineage (NCBI taxonomy): Eukaryota > Metazoa > Chordata > Actinopteri > Osmeriformes > Plecoglossidae > Plecoglossus > Plecoglossus altivelis. The sequence goes on from BROE01000026.1 coordinate 6,642,485, forward strand.
ATAACAACCATTAACCAGCCAGGTCCGGATGAGGGGCTGAATAGTGTGCTCA
>BROE01000026.1:6648690-6677879 GCA_036571765.1 Plecoglossus altivelis
CTCCCTCCCTGCCTCCCTTCTACCTCCCTCCCCCCTCTCTGTCTACCTCCTGTCTCCCTCCCTGTCTACCTCCTGTCACCCTACCTGCCACCCACCCTCCCTGCCTCCCTCCCTCCCTCTCTCCCTGTCTGTCTGTCTGTCTGTCTACCTGCCTGCACAGGGACTATAATTGTGAGTCACTGTGCTATCAGTTTGCATGGAAGGGATAAGGATGAAGCATTACATAGAACTCACAACACAAACACCCGCGGACATGCTCGTACACGCACACGCACACACAACCCCAGAACAGATATGCTGCGCTCACTGCGTAATAACGGCAATAACAGATGCATATTTCCGGGAATCGCACACAACGGAATGGGAATATGCGCGAGGCCCATTAGCGATCCCCAGGATAACAAGTACCTCGTGATGGGCTGTCAGGGGGGGGGGGGGGGGCGCATTTAGCAGAGGGCTGGCAAGTTCCGGAGGCTTCTGCGCTGGGGAGATTTCAGCGTCAGTTATCTGCCATCTTAGTCTGCTGTTTATCTCTCCCCAGACAGATCCAACACAGGCCTCCCAGGCTGGGGCGCTTTGGGTTCTCACACACACACACACGCACGCGCACACACACACACACGCGCACACACACACACATGCACACACACGCACACACACATGCACACACACACACACACACACACACATAGATGCAGATACACAAACATACGCATAGATGCAGATACACACCCATAGATGCAGATACACACACACAGACATTCACGAAGTTACAGACACACACGCACAGCAACAAACCGGCTGGATGTTGAGGCCCGATAAAGAAGTAATTAAAGCCGTCAGATTTCTGCCTTTAATAATACCAGCTTATTTACACCAAGTTACATTTCTATTCTCCCCGCACTTCCCCCCGTCTGTCTTTGCGTGACATTGAGAAGTATTTAGAACGTGTCTCCTCTGTGTTTGTCCTTTCAAACGAGTCTCGGAGCTCTCCGCGGAAACTTCCGCTTTCGCCGGAACCTTCTCTTTTGACGGTCGCTGTCGGCGTGTCCGACATACACCGTCTCAGGCAAAAGACGGGGAGGTCCTCCCACCCCAAACTAGCAGAGATCTTCACTCCCTATAGGTGACATTGTTTTGCATGCCAGCGCAGGGCTGCGTAGCTAGGCATCGGAGCCACCAGCACGCGCGGTATGCACCCGGCGCGCCCCGCCGATCGTAATCGTGGGATGCGTCGAGTCGTAGCCTGCGTGGAAACTCAGGCGACTTGCATAATCCCCCAGGGGGCACGTCTTCAAAGATTCGAGTTCAAACAGCAGCTTTTAGAGGCTGGTTAAAGGATGCGTCGCTGTAGAATAAGTATCTGCGAGTGTGTGTTGCCACGCGCGCGCACGCGTGTGCGTGAGAGCACACGTGAAGACGCCGCGAGAGGGAGAAATTAGCAATGCAAATCCGATTCCCGCAAATTGATTACCCCTGACGTCGAGAGGGGGGGGGGGCAAGTGAAGGTCAGGGCGTGACGATGCCGATCTTACCATCGCTCCTCGCACACGGCCCTGGGTAGACAAGGTCACCCCGACGCCAAGGTCGCCGAGTCAATGACTGACCGTGTCATTGTCCCGCCCACCCCCCCCTCACGTCCTCAGACCTCATTACGGATGAGACTGGCGGGCGGCGGGGTTGGCTTGGCCGAGCGTGTCGCGTTAGGACTGGGACTTCAGCCACGACCAGGCCAGATGGCGTGCTGCGCGGCGGAGATGGCGAGATACGCCCGCAAGCCACGCCGATTTGTCCTCCTTGGCTGTCGACCATCATTCGTCGCTGAGAGAGCGAGTCGCGGGTCAGTATGGGGCCGCTGATGAGTGAGAGAGGGAAATGTGAGAAAAATCCAAAAGAGCCCTGTATTATATATATACTATATATCATACCACTCCTCGAGGACCTATGACGCTGGACCTTCTTCAAGAGACAGAAGAAATACAAGTCTGGCTGGAACAGCGATTAGAGTGTGGTCTGGACAATAAGAAGACGGAATGAAGGAGAATGCGTTAAGCTGTTCAGCGTGCTGGCTGTGGGTACAGAAGAGTGGACTGCGGGGAGGGCTGAGGACAGAGCAGCAGAGAGGGACTGGCGAGGTACTCCTCTTCTCTCCTCCGCCTTTCCTTTCCTGTGCGCCTCTGCTTGTCTATCTAACTGGTCGCGTCGCCCACACTGTATGTCTACCACAACACATGCTCTGTCCATTTCCACCACACTACCTCCACGGATTAGCTAGGGTTTTCTATCCGCAATTCCATTCCTCCTCCTGTTGCCTGCGCTGATCAGATTCATATAAAAGCCAAATATATGGCTAAAGTTAGATTGGTGGGTGATATCTTCCAGTGTATCTTGTCTGGTGCTGTCTGTTAATCATTCCTGGCCAGCGTATTGATCTGGAAGCTGGGCTGAGCAAATGGCACTATTAGCAGAACAAGAGGCCCCAGCACGGCCCACTAACAGAGTGCACATCAATCCTGCCAGTCAGTCAATCTGACACTCATCTTCTCCAGCTCAGTCAACAGTTTCTTCCTTCCTTCCTTCCTTCTCTTCTTCCCTTCGCTTCCTTCACTTCTTCCCTTCCTGCTTCCTTCTTCTTCCTTCCTATCATTCCTTCTATTTTCTCCCGTCTTCATTCTTCTCATCTTCGTTTCCTTCACATTCGCGAGTCGCGGGGTCAGATGGCCGCGAGAGCGAGGAGAGGAAAGTGAGGAATTCAAACATCCACGGATGCGCTCGTAATTATACTATATAATCTATATATATATACACTCCTCATGACCTTGCTCTGACCTTCTTCAGACAGAGAGAATACAGCTTGGCTGGAAAGCGATTAGAGTGGCTGGAATAAGAAGACGGATGAAGGAGATGGTTAGCTGTTCAGGTGCTGCTGTGGGAAGAGAGGGACTGGGGGAGGGCTGAGGGACAGAGCAGCCAGAGAGGGACTGGGGGAGGGACAGAGCAGCCAGAGAGGGACTGGGGGAGGGCTGAGGGACAGAGCACCCAGAGAGGGACTGGGGGAGGGCTGAGGGACAGAGCACCCAGAGAGGGACTGGGGGAGGGACAGAGCAGCCAGAGAGGGACTGGGGGAGGGCTGAGGGACAGAGCAGCCAGAGCAGCTAGGGCTCGCTCTCTAGCCTGGCTTCCCCTTAGCTCTGTCGCCAGCGGCAGCCTCTTTTTAATGGCCTTCACATGCCCACTTACCCCCCCCCCCCCCCCACAACCCACCCCACAACCCCAATCACACCCCTACCCTCTACCCCTACTCACCCCACCACCTCAAGACCTGCTTAGCTCTCTCCTGTGTAGCGGTCGCGTCCACCGCTTCCATAGACCACCCCCTCTGCCCCCCTCACTCCAATCACCTTCAAGACCCACCACCCCTTTACCCCCCCTCCAGTCCACCCACTTCAAGAAACCACCTACCCCCTTAACTCCCGCCCTCTCCCCTCAGTCCACCACTTCAAGACCACTACCCACTACTCCCCCTCTCCTCACCCCGCCACCTCAAGACCACCACCCTCTGCCCACCCCTCCCCTCACCCCGCCACTTCAAGACCACCACCCCATGCCCACCCCTCCCCTCACCCCGCCACCTTCATCCCTTGTCTGACACGGAGGGTCGACTGGTATGCTTTTAATTTGCCGGGCAGGAAGATCTTATTAAGACCACATAATTCCACAGAGATGGGGGATGAAGCGAGATGAGGCGAGATAGGAGAGGTGGTGGTGCCCGTTGTTGCCGTCCCCTTGATTAAAGTGGACTGGAGACGAGGGGTGGGAGTGTGTGGCAGGGGGGAGGGAGGGGAGGCGAGGGGTGGGAGTGTGTGACGGGGGAGGGAGGGAGGGGAGGGGAGGGGAGGGAGATTGGCTGCGGGGACAGCAAAACAAGAGGAGAGGCTGTTTTAGAAGCCATCGCCCCCCCCTCCCCCCTCCATCGCCCTACCACGCCTGCCCAGGTACTGGTTGGCGTTCATGAGAGCAGCGCTGGCCCCGGGGCTGTTGCCATGGCGCGGCTCCGGTGCCAGCACAGCCGCACCGGTGTGGCCAGACTCCAGCCGCTCTTCAGATAACCGGGCAGACGGGAGCTGTCCCCAAACACCTGCCGTGGCAAGTGTGACAGCAAGTAGAAATGCTACCTTTTGGGGGGGGGGGGGGGGGGGGGCATGACATTGTTTCAAATTCCAGTTCCAACACTCCATCCATGATTAGTAAGCTTAAATCATATGCTGTTGTTGTTTTTTTGTAAACCTAGAAGTCTTTCTCAGCTGTTATATCAAACATACCCAGTAAACCCTCCCATCTGTAACGAGATAGGGTTGTTCAGGTATAAAACTTTCCAGTCACCAACACCAGCATCGTTTCATGTCTCAAATATTCCCTCCCAGCCAAAGATTTCTCTGGGAAAAACCTGCCTTGTAACTGATACCGCCCCCCCCCCCCCCCCCCCCCCCGTGCCTGGCTGCATGTCAGGTCCCAAACGCAGGTTAAAGATGACAGAGGAACCAGGAGAGAGCCACCCACTCTCTGCTCTCAAGAGGCACCAGGTCCATAGCTGGATCCCCCTTACCTCACTCCAAGCCTGGGTAGAGCACGACCCATCGTGGGGCTCTGGAGGTCATGTCCTCAGCCTGGCTTTCAGCAAAAGTCATCACAACCTAACGTAGATGTCAGAGTTCACCCAAGCACAGGACGCGATAACGTCTTCTATGTGGAGTGGATGTGCGGTCTGAAGCTGTCTGTGTCGTGTTCGATGTTAGGGGAGAGGATGAAGTTGGGGTTCAGGAGGGAGGGAGGGGGTGGGGGAAGGGCATGCTGGGAAGAGCCAGACATGCACACACTCTGCCTTCATCACCGTGACCTTCCAGACCTGACCAGTCGAACACCCGCCCAAAGGGATCGGTCGTGAACCCTCCGAATAGCAATCAAAGCCTCATGTGTATAACAGCAGCACTAGTAACTTACAGAGACTTCCATTTGTAGGGACTCGCTTTTACACTGGTCATACTCCACTTCCCTCTCCCTCTCCCTGCCTTTATCCCTCTCCTTCGCCTCGGGCCGTCCCTCCCTCCTCCCTCCTCTGCCCTCTCCCATCGGCCTGGTCCTTCTTCCTTCCTTCCCTCCTACCATTCCTCCCTCCCTCCCCCCTCCCTCTTTCGTCTCCCTCTCATCCCTTCCTCCCTCCCCTCCCTTCCCCCTCTTTCTCTTCCTGTCCCTCTCCTTTATCTTTTTCTGTCTCTCTCCCTGTCTTTTCCCTCCCTGTCTTTTCTCCCGCCAGCCTTCTATTTCCCTCTCCCCCTTCTCCCTACCACTCCCTCCCTCTCTCGTCGTTCCGCTGTCTTCAATATCAGGGCCCGATCTCGGGTTTCTCTGCGCTGTCACGAAGCTGTTGTCGCTCCCCCGAAGGAATGCTGGGCTGGGACAGAGATCAAACACTCGTGGCGGAGGGCCCGCAAGGAGAATGCAATAGCCCCAGTTTGAGAATTGCTCTCAACACAGCCCCCCCGGGGATGGCAACAACATAACCCCAGGGCCCGAGCCCCCTACCCCCACCCCCTACCCCCAGCCGTCCGTCTCTCCAAACCGCCAGCCATCCGGCATCACCGCCAAAGGTCAAACGCACCTCACTCCGCTGAGAAAGAAACGCTGGTGGGGGGCGTGGCTAGGCCACGGTAGATAGGATGCGAACGGGATCCTCTTTAGGGGGGTTTCGAATGTGGGTTAGGGTTTGAGTATGTTGAGATTAGTCATCTGATCTGTTTGGATATTGCAGTATTAAGTGGGTTTTACATTCCAAGTAGGACCTGAGCCCCTATCTGGTGTGTTGAGACGGAGAGCTTTACTCGGAGTTCGGAAAGTTATGAAAAGTCAGTCCGCAGTCAGTTTGTCTGGCACGCTCGGGTTTTTACCACCAACAGAGAGCAAGTCCAAGTTGTTTTCCATGGTTTTCTCGGCCTTGGATGTTTATTGACCCCCCCCCCTTCCTCCCTCTCCCTCAGTTACAAGGGGGTGGGTCTGTAGGGCTGCATGTCGTGGCATGAATGATGAGATTAAGCTCTGCTTCCCTCACTCTTTTGTATGGAGACGGCAGACTCACCGGCACTCGACTTGCAGGGCGAAGCGCCGTTTCCCAGATGGCTATCCAAGAAGGTACGGCCCCCTGCAGGCCCACTCCGCCCTCGTTCCCTCTCCCCTTGTGTTTGATGAGGAGCCGAGGCCAGCTGAGTGATGAGGCTGGGTGCTCGGCGCTTGTCTGCACGCCACCGGCCTCCGGAACATAGACGGCGGCTTGACAGACAGGCCTTTACAATGGCAGCTCTCTTTGTGCCTCGGAGATTAACGACTAGGGGAAGGGTGGGGTGGGTGGGGTGGGGTTTAACTTCACCCAGTGTCGAAATAATCCTCCACTGGGCTTCGGGATTTAAGTGGGTTGTCTCCTCCTGCCCCTCCCCCGCATCCCCCCTCCAGTTCCTCCCCCTCCACTCCTCTCCTCCACACACCCAGGTAGAAGCGCTTGCCTGAGTGGACGATTCACCGGAGGCATAGTCGCTTGCTGTGCGGTATCGCTCGTGATGGAGTGTCGGGGCGTCGCGGACACGCCACCAACTCTGCTTTGGCGGCGGAGAATGCAAGGAACGTAATCCCCGTCGTGGTGAGGCGTGGTCGTGTCACACGAGACTAGATGGAGGCTGTAGAATTACAGCAGACAGCTACGTTCCCCCTCTCCCATCTCCTTCTGTCTATTTTTCCAAATAGATAAATTGCTTTTTCCCCTCGTAATCATAAGAATCAACAAAGGGCTTGTAAAAGCAACGAAACAATCATCTTTCTTCACTCAAGCGGCCTTTTGTACCAAAGTTGTTGTATTTAACTCCTCTCTGTACTATACTGAGCAGTAAATACTGTGAACAAGGTTGCTAGCTCTCCAAAGTATTCCTAGTATTCCTAGCTGACCAAGAATACATTGTTTTTTGGTATACAGGTCCTCACTGCCCAGTATGTGCAACAGAAGCCAGAATGATCCTAAATAAAGTTACTCTGGTAAACTATCGGCAGGCGTGAACATTTTCGCCTGTTACGTTTTCAAGGCGGGGCAGACGAGGGCGTTTCCCGAGGGCATGCGGAGGGTCACCGCGCTGCTGGCTTTAGTGAGCCTCCACCTTTAGCATGACCACCGGCGCTTGAAGCAGCGGTGAGCAGGCTGTTCCTGTTGCTCTGCAGGGCTCTGCTTCAGAGAGAATCTGTCAGGGGACTCGGTCAGGCTAGAAAGATCTAGATCTAGAAATGGGTTGATAAAATAATGGGGAGGGCGATGGGGGGGGGGGGGGGGGGGGGGGCACGGTATCCCCTTGGACCCGACCATGTCTCTGTCGGGGCTTAGGGAATAGGCCAGGGAGTCTTTTCCACAGCCAGGTAGCCTGCCAGCATGCTAGCTGGCATGCTAGCCAGATAGCCATCCAGGTAGCCAGCCAGTATGCCAGCCACACTAGCCAGCATGCTAGCTGGCATGCTAGCCAGATAGCCATCCAGGTAGCCAGCCAGTATGCTAGCCACACTAGCCAGCATGCTAGCCAGTGTGCTAGCCAGATAGCCATCCAGGTAGCCAGCCAGCATGCTAGCCAGATAGCCTGCCAGCAAGCTAGCCTGCAAGCCAGCATGCTAGCCAGCCAGCCCGCCAGCTAGTCAGCCAGCCAGCCAACCAGCCTGCCAGCACTCCACCCTCATCTCTGAATCTCCATCAAGCAGTTTTCACTCTCCCATCTCTCCGCAGGATCCTCCCTCCTTGTCACGCTGTGCTCTAATCTCTTCATAGGGATTTCCCCCTTTACCTCGCTTACGCTCCCTCTGGGCCAGGCAGAGGGTTGCTTCACTGCCCCCCACTGTTTAACAGGGTGCCCAGGATAGCTTTTGGAAACAGGGCTGCTTACAATAAGGATCTGTGGGTAGGTCCGTTCAACCCAACCAGCTGGGTTCGGTTGCAAACGTGTTCTGAAGTACGAGTCACGGCTACAACATGTAATCATAGGAGCTGTACTCTCATTTACTGCGATGTCCTCATTATTTTAGCGGCAAATGCTCTCTGCAGTACTTTTGGTGGGAATTACCCTTGAGGTTATTCCCGGCAAGCGTTGTTCGGTTCAGGTAGACGCCACTCTCGTCAGCAACGGTTTGTTTTTCCTTACTCTCTTCGCCCCATTAACAGCGTCAATGTTCACAAACGCGACCGTCCCCGTCGCGCCGCGTCGGTTGAACGCCAAACGAGACACGAGGTCACGGGGGCCGCGGGGGTCGCGGCACCTGCCTGACGCGTCGACGAAGCCTGTAAGATTTCGGCTCCCGGTGCTGCTGATCTAGCGCTTGTTCCGCTCGCCGCGGCCAGACCCTCGGACGTGAGCGAAGTCAAGCGCGACGGGAGGTTTTTCGGAGCCGCAAATTCTCTGATAGGTTTCTTCAACCATAAAAACAACAGAAAACAGCTCGAAAATATTTGTTTCGTATCCTGGCGTGCCTGACCCAATTTCTCATTTCACATCTTATGCGTAGCGTTACCGACACGTCTCATAGCTGCTTTCTCTGCCCAGTTCCTGGAGATGAAGAGGATCTTTCTTCCACGGGTGGAAGGGGATAGGTGGTGGAAGGCATGGAATGAGATTTTCAGGGCGTTATTTTATTATGTTTCATCGGGCTATTTGGCGGGCTCCGCCGTTTGACCACACTTAGCCTCTCGGATTATCGGAGCAGGGCTGGGGAGCGGCGTTGTCTGAATGGAATTCAGAAGGAGTGAAATTGCGTCTCTCTCCTCCTCCGCCCGCCTCGGCTCCGTGACGGGAAAAATTCTGCGGCGGGATTAGTCACGCGACGGGCCCCGGCGCCTATTTACATCAGGACTACATTTCACGGCGTTTGAAGCGGAAGACCACCTCGCCAGCTGAAGGTTGGGGGGAGATGAGCAGGCCAGGAGCAGAACCCCCACCCCCCCTGGGGTCGGTCCTTGGGGTCGGTCCTTGGGGTCGGTCCTTGGGGTCGGTCCTTGGGGTCGGTCCCTATCAAGATGGGAGGGAAGCCGAATGCGGCTCCAGGTTTCTCTCTGCTCTGGACCTGCTAAAACCCCTTGCTTTTCTCCCTCTCTGTACCGTCACAGAAGACCAGATCCCTCACGGCTTCCCTACCATCGACATGGGGCCCCAGCTGAAGGTGGTGGAGAGGACTCGGACAGCCACCATGCTCTGTGCCGCCAGCGGGAACCCCGACCCGGAGATCTCCTGGTTCAAAGACTTCCTGCCTGTGGACATCAACAGCAGCAATGGGCGAATCAAGCAGCTCCGCTCAGGTAATGAGTCCTCGCACACACACACACACACACACACACACACACACACACGCAATCGCATTTCCATATGCCTCCGCACACAAGGTTTGATGTTTTGAATAAATTGACCAGAAATCTGTTGCCGACTGGCGGGAAGCGTGATATGTTAAACAGGATGCCATCCTCTCAAAATGCTAAGTCTCAATGCCTGGCACTCCTTAAAGATCCGGAGAAATGTTTTTCGACATTCGTTCGAACTCAGACATTGAAGTAATGACCAAAGTGGCACCTGTTTGGGAGAAGGGCTGTTGCCGACGGTGCCTCGCTCAAGCGTCAGCTGCAGGCTGATTCATCTTAGTAGGAACAGCAGCAGAGTCGGTGAGAAGCGCCTCGTATCCAAGGGAACGCGGAGGCCCACTTAGCACGCCACGCCGGTCGACCGCTTCGCCGGAGCCCTGTTCCCCTCCTGTCTCTCACTCCGAGAAAGACACCGTTTGGGGAGGTGTCGAGTCGTCCACCCTCCCCCCCCCCACACACACCTTCAAAATTTAGCCTTTAAAAGCCTTCCTAGCTTATATTTTCTCCCCCCTCCTCCCTCGTTCCCTCGACACTGCAGCATAGCTGTAGAGCTTTTTCCCTCCGATTTTCTCCTCGCTAGAGGCTCTGCTCCTGTCATCTTAGACGAGAGGAGGAGGGGAGGAGAGGCGAAGGGGAGGGGAGGAGAGGAGAGGAGGAAGGGGGAGACACGCTGCAGGGACATCTGGGGCTTTGAAGCTGCCGCCGCCGGTTTACCCATGATGCATCTGGGGGCCGCAGGTGAGGACGAAGACGCTATGCATTATTAAGATGACAGCGCCGCCAATTTGTTTCAATTTGGTTCACGGCGAAGCGCGGTCCCGCCACAGCGGAGCACAGACGGGCCGGTTCCCTCTTCTCGGAGTCGACAAGACTCCATTTACGGTCGGACTGCCGGCGTTTCGCCCCTTTTGATTCGACGCTCTCAATTATGCGGTAGCGACATTAGAAATACGCGTCGTTATCGGAGGACTCTCTGCCCGTCAAGGAACGCTAATGGCTCTATCTTTCAATTGGACACCTGAAAACAGGCTCCTCGCAAATCAAAGACGTCAGCCTCTCGTCCTTTGGGTTAGACAGCGTTCCCCCGATCCCCCATTCGAAAACACGTCACTGTCTTCCCGGTCATTAACGGCAAAGCTTTGTCCCCAAAACCGAGGATTCAGCCGCCTTCTCATCGATTAGCCATCTGTTTGCGATGCCGGCCACACCGAAGGCAAACAGCCCTGACCTGCCCCAGGATCTGATGGGAAATTGGGGTGGTGGAGAGGGGATGGGAGGGGAGTGGGAGAGGATTAGTGTCTGAGGACTGAGCTAAACCCTACTGCTTGGTGGTAAACACTGCTGGAGTGGCAGGCCATGTGCTGTGTGCCAAACAGTCACCCTCTCTCACACACACACAGTGCTCTCAGTTCCACTCAAAAACCCCAATGAAATACGACTCGGTTAACCAGAACATGTTAGTACCAGCGATACGTCTGTGTAGAACGTTCTAGAGAGCATGTAATTCATCATTATGTCAGTGGGTAAGTAAGATTGTTTACATTTTTAATTAACTTTGACGTAATGCTTTTACCTTAATGTATTCCCGTAAGAAAAAGTTCAAAATTCAAATAAAAATCTTTAGAATACAAAGGAAAAAGAAAGGACGGTTCGATACCTGTTCCAGACATTGTGAAAACATAATAACTGCCCTATTATTTTTCACAATGAACCCGCCACACTGAAACCTGCCACAGCCCGTAAGCCCTTGACACGGCGCCATACTGAACGCACACACCGCCCTTCTCCGCGCGCTGCGTGTCCTTCAGTCATGTGGGTACCCCCCCTCCCCCAATCACCAGCACCCACCCTGCTCCCTCCACTTGCTGGCAGGCCTCAGTGTGAACCAGGACAGCCCTGGCCCTTGGAAGCTGCTGATGTCCCTCACGCCCCCCCTCCTCAACACCCTGGACTGAGGCCACACACAGCGACCAGGGGGAGAGGGGTCTCTTGACTCTCAACTCCACCTTCTCCTCCCCCTTCCCTCGTCACCCGCCCCCCCTCCACCCCCCCAAAAAACCACCGAGTTGCCGACGGTCGGTTGATTATGTCGATCTCACGCATCGTCATAGCAACCTCCGTTCTCCGCTGTTTCGTGCGTATAACTTCGATATTCCCAGATATCCTCCTGACTCTGAGGTGAATGTTCGCTCGAACGGACAGCTAGCAGACGGTGCGCATGGGCTTCGACAAACATTAGCCTTTGCGAGGTCTGTCGACGCATAGTATTTATTCAAACCACCAGTCCTTCATGTGGGATGATGGCACATGTTCCGACTGCGTGAGTACGTACGCCAGATACCCCCCCTCCTCCGCCCCCCCCCTGCCACCTCCCCCTGGGAAACGCCAACACAAGCAGCTCATTCCAGACCGCAGGTTTCTCGGCGTTGCATCAGATTCCCCGCCAGCGTGCGGCGCTCTCTCCCGCCTCGTTACGGCAGGACGTCGGAGAGGCCCCCCCACGCGAGCTGGCATCTCCAGACTCCCACGGGCGCCCCCGGGTTACAAGCTCTACCCGGGGGGCCCTTCCCAGGGTGAACAAGAGGTCACGCTGTCAGTTACCAGGTGTACGATGATCGCTTCGGAGGCCGGCTCTGTCGTCATAGGCAACCAAGCCTGGCAGGAATAGCCGTGTGCAAAACACAAGGCACCTAAAGAGATAAGAGCGAAACACGGGATTGGGGGGTTTTTGGGTGGTTTTTCGGACCACAGAAAATGTGAGTGGAAATGGGAGAGAGGGGAGTGGGAGGGAGGGGAGGGGGGCGGGGGGGGGGGTTCTCAACTTACTCGTTCCTCAATCTGCTGTTCCTTCTCTAGTCTTGGCTCTCTCTCTGTCGCTCCTCTCTCTCCCGTCTCCTTACTAATGCTTCTCTCCGATCTTATTTGCATTCAAATTACCTCACCAGGTGGTACACCGATCAGAGGTAAGAATGCTGGGTGCAGGCAATCCAACCACTCTCGTCCTCATCTCCTCATCCTCCTCCTCTCACCTCGCCATGTCTCCATCTCCCGCTCTCTGTCACTTCCTTCTCTCCTCCCCCGACACCTTGTCCGCTTCAGCGCATGACATCATGTGAGTCTGTCTGGTCTATATCCTTTCGTCAAAACACAAAAAAGGTACAGGAAACGTCCATACCCTTTAAAAAAAACTTTAAAAAAACAACAACCTTGAATCCAATCTAGTCTGGAAGGCGACCTTGAGCCATTACCCTGTCTTTGAGTGGATGGATGCTGCGTGTCGGGTGGAGGTGAAGAGCGCACGCTCACAAGGGGCCTACATCAGCCCCTGGCCAGAACTTTCTAGATAACCACATATTGGATCCACAGCTGGACAGTGATATTGCATACAGCGACTGCGACCGTGGGTGTAATTAGCGGCACCGATGTGCCAGCGGTCAGCGGTGACCACGAGGCCCCGGCCAGGGTACGGAACGCCGAGACGACGTTATGAAAGCTAGAGCCTTCGCCGGAATCTTCTTTTTCAAGGGCACAGGGAGCCCTGACTGCCGCAGGCTTCGCCGAGAGAGAGCTCTTCCCAGAAGCCCTTTCTGTGAGGTGGGCGGGTGGTTGGGGGAAGGGGGGCGATGGGGACGGGGGGGTCGGAGGGGGAGTAGCTAATTTACCTCTAGCAAGTTGATTGGCCGTCTTCCCATATTTCGAAGCAGAGAGTGCAGGGATGTTGAGGGCATCTCCTCCCCCCCCCCCTTCTCCTCTCCGCCACAAAAAGATTAAGATCTTCTCATCCCATCCATGGGTTTGCTGGGTAGATTGGGCGCACACTGTATTATAGCAGGCAGCCAGTCAAAGGGAAAATGTAAGGGGGGGGAGCAGGAAGCGAAGGGGGGGGGTGAAAGGTTTAAGTCAGCCTATAAGCTATAGAACCAGAAGCTGCAGTCAGTCCCCCCCATCACACACACACCCCCACCACCACCATTCGCACACCTCCGAAAACAGCGTGCGGATTGGCCGCGGCTGGATTCAGATCGCTCGTCGCCTCTAAGCCGCGCCGTTAAGATGTTGAGGGGGGAAAAAATTTGCGCAAGTCTTTCATCATTGCACTGACATAATGGCTCATTCTCTGGTAGAAGAAAATAGCACGTCGAGGTGAAAAGAGGCTTACCGTACTCCACCGTATTATGAGGCGCGCGCGTGCGTGTGTTTGTTGCCGGTGTGCATTGACGTCATACGTATGTGCATATTGCACAGGGCAGTACATACTATGACAGTGCACATGCATCTGTACAGATGTGTGCAGCGGCTGTGTGTGTGTGTGTGTGTGTGTGTGTGTGTGTGTGGTGTGTGGATGTGTGTGTGTGTGGGCCACGTTGGCGTTAGGTATTCGATTAGGCGTGTGAGATGACCTTGGCAGACAGTAGGACTGTAACATCAGGACAAACACGTTTAAACCCCCTCGCCGACTGACACGCGCTCGCCAAAGGATGCGCTCTCCGTCCGCGCAAACGCACGGCCATGATTTCTTTATCCCCCACGATTGATTTCCACCTCTTAACGTTTGATTTACCAACACGAGACATTGTGTCCCCCCCGAAACTCATCCCATCATGCATTTCAGGAAACGCTTCTGAAATACGTTTTTTTACTCGTCTATCTGTGTCTTCACCGGGCGTACGAAAATGCATGACGTGCGGAACATCACCAACAGCACGGCGGACGATGACATCTCATAACCGGGGGGGGGGGAGGGGGGGGAACACACTATCACATCGTCTGTCCCTACTAAGAGCCCGCCGATGTTCTTGCTATGTACGGACGAGGAAGCGTCCAAACCCTGTGGTAGGAGTGGTACAGATGTACAGTAGTCTGTCAAACACGAGGAGAGATAAAGACGGTCCAGCTCAATCCGTTCCAAATTAGAAAAAAAAAAAAACGATGCCAGGTAAGTGGGAATGTTCCGGACTCTGACTTACGGCCCCCCCCCGGACAACGCAGGCTGCTACAGGTCTGTCCAGGGCAGGAATAACCAGGCTGTCAGGACGTTACAGGTCCGTCTAGAGCAGGAATAACCAGGCTGTCAGGACGTTACAGGTCCATCTAGGGCAGGAATAACCAGGCTGTCAGGACGTTACAGGTCCGTCTAGGGCAGGAATAACCAGGCTGTCAGGACGTTATAGGTCCATCTAGAGCAGGAATAACCAGGCTGTCAGGACGTTACAGGTCCATCTAGGGCAGGAATAACCAGGCTGTCAGGACGTTACAGGTCCGTCTAGGGCAGGAATAACCAGGCTGTCAGGACGTTACAGGTCCATCTAGGGCAGGAATAACCAGGCTGTCAGGACGTTACAGGTCCATCTAGAGCAGGAATAACCAGGCTGTCAGGACGTTACAGGTCCATCTAGAGCAGGAATAACCAGGCTGTCAGGACGTTATAGGTCCATCTAGAGCAGGAATAACCAGGCTGTCAGGACGTTACAGGTCCATCTAGGGCAGGAATAACCAGGCTGTCAGGACGTTACAGGTCCGTCTAGGGCAGGAATAACCAGGCTGTCAGGACGTTACAGGTCCATCTAGGGCAGGAATAACCAGGCTGTCAGGACGTTACAGGTCCATCTAGAGCAGGAATAACCAGGCTGTCAGGACGTTACAGGTCCATCTAGGGCAGGAATAACCAGGCTGTCAAGACGTTACAGGTCCATCTAGGGCAGGAATAACCAGGCTGTCAGGACGTTACAGGTCCATCTAGGCCAGGAATAACCAGGCTGTCAGGACGTTACAGGTCCATCTAGAGCAGGAATAACCAGGCTGTCAGGACGTTACAGGTCCATCTAGGGCAGGAATAACCAGGCTGTCAGGACGTTACAGGTCCATCTAGGGCAGGAATAACCAGGCTGTCAGGACGTTACAGGTCCGTCTAGGGCAGGAATAACCAGGCTGTCAGGACGTTACAGGTCCGTCTAGGGCAGGAATAACCAGGCTGTCAGGACGTTACAGGTCCGTCTAGAGCAGGAATAACCAGGCTGTCAGGACGTTACAGGTCCGTCTAGAGCAGGAATAACCAGGCTGTCAGGACGTTACAGGTCCATCTAGAGCAGGAATAACCAGGCTGTCAGGACGTTACAGGTCCATCTAGAGCAGGAATAACCAGGCTGTCAGGACGTTACAGGTCCATCTAGAGCAGGAATAACCAGACCTGTACCCTCTGAACTCACAGTCATGTACCCCTCTGAGACTCACACACACGTCTGTCCCTACTAAGAGCCCGCCGATGTTCTTGCTATGTACGGACGAGGAAGCGTCCAAACCCTGTGGTAGGAGTGGTACAGATGTACAGTAGTCTGTCAAACACGAGGAGAGATAAAGACGGTCCAGCTCAATCCGTTCCAAATTAGAAAAAAAAAAAAAAAAACGATGCCAGGTAAGTGGGAATGTTCCGGACTCTGACTTACGGCCCCCCCCGGACAACGCAGGCTGCTACAGGTCTGTCCAGGGCAGGAATAACCAGGCTGTCAAGACGTTACAGGTCCATCTAGAGCAGGAATAACCAGGCTGTCAAGACGTTACAGGTCCATCTAGAGCAGGAATAACCAGGCTGTCAAGACGTTACAGGTCCATCTAGAGCAGGAATAACCAGGCTGTCAAGACGTTACAGGTCCATCTAGAGCAGGAATAACCAGGCTGTCAAGACGTTACAGGTCCATCTAGAGCAGGAATAACCAGGCTGTCAAGACGTTACAGGTCCATCTAGAGCAGGAATAACCAGGCTGTCAAGACGTTACAGGTCCATCTAGAGCAGGAATAACCAGGCTGTCAGGACGTTACAGGTCCATCTAGGCCAGGAATAACCAGGCTGTCAAGACGTTACAGGTCCATCTAGGCCAGGAATAACCAGGCTGTCAAGACGTTACAGGTCCATCTAGGCCAGGAATAACCAGGCTGTCAAGACGTTACAGGTCCATCTAGGCCAGGAATAACCAGGCTGTCAAGACGTTACAGGTCCATCTAGGCCAGGAATAACCAGGCTGTCAAGACGTTACAGGTCCATCTAGGGCAGGAATAACCAGGCTGTCAAGACGTTACAGGTCCATCTAGGCCAGGAATAACCAGGCTGTCAAGACGTTACAGGTCCATCTAGGCCAGGAATAACCAGGCTGTCAAGACGTTACAGGTCCATCTAGAGCAGGAATAACCAGGCTGTCAGGACGTTACAGGTCCATCTAGAGCAGGAATAACCAGGCTGTCAGGACGTTACAGGTCCATCTAGAGCAGGAATAACCAGGCTGTCAAGACGTTACAGGTCCATCTAGGCCAGGAATAACCAGGCTGTCAAGACGTTACAGGTCCATCTAGGCCAGGAATAACCAGGCTGTCAAGACGTTACAGGTCCATCTAGGCCAGGAATAACCAGGCTGTCAAGACGTTACAGGTCCATCTAGGCCAGGAATAACCAGGCTGTCAAGACGTTACAGGTCCATCTAGGCCAGGAATAACCAGGCTGTCAAGACGTTACAGGTCCATCTAGGCCAGGAATAACCAGGCTGTCAAGACGTTACAGGTCCATCTAGGCCAGGAATAACCAGGCTGTCAAGACGTTACAGGTCCATCTAGGCCAGGAATAACCAGGCTGTCAGGACGTTACAGGTCCATCTAGGGCAGGAATAACCAGGCTGTCAAGACGTTACAGGTCCATCTAGGGCAGGAATAACCAGGCTGTCAAGACGTTACAGGTCCATCTAGAGCAGGAATAACCAGGCTGTCAGGACGTTACAGGTCCATCTAGAGCAGGAATAACCAGGCTGTCAGGACGTTACAGGTCCGTCTAGAGCAGGAATAACCAGGCTGTCAGGACGTTACAGGTCCGTCTAGAGCAGGAATAACCAGGCTGTCAGGACGTTACAGGTCCGTCTAGAGCAGGAATAACCAGGCTGTCAGGACGTTACAGGTCCGTCTAGAGCAGGAATAACCAGGCTGTCAGGCTGCTTCTTTACTCCTCAGTTTCACAGCCGTCAGAAACCTGGTTTCAGTTCATCCCTCTAAAGAGCAGTAAAGAAAGTGTGTGGACCAATCAGTGCTGAGCAATGTAGAATAGAATACTGATTTTTTATCTACAGGGTGGCATCTTTGGCTAGACTAACACGGGGCAGTTCAAGAGCTGAGGCCCTATTTTGCCCTCTGATATAAGAAGAAGCGGGTGTTTTGTCAGGTGCGGATTAACAGAGGTGGTTTGTCAGTGTCAGAGCCATTCATAGCAAACCTATAACGTTCAGCCTCGATGACTCCGGAGACAAAGTCTCCACGCTCGATGAAGAAGCCTTGGAGAAGCTGTTTTTGAAAGCAGAAACGTTGTTCTCTCAGGTTGCGGCTAGGTCGCGCGTGCGTTTCCACGGCGCCCATGTCCGCATCGAGTAAGATTAGCACGGATCTGTTCGCTCCGACGGACCTGGCGCCAAACTTGACCCGTCTCTGTACGTCCCACCCAGGGAGCGGGCGGGTTCTCGTGGGCGCGTGTGTCTGTCGTGTCCCCCCCCTACCCCCCATCTCCTGGGCGTGTCCCCGCGCGCAGGCCTCAGCCATGACCCTGTGCCTTCTGCCCCCCCCCCCCCCCCCCTACTCTAGTCGAGGTAAACACCAGCCCCGGTCCCCCCTCCTTCCTCCCCACGCAGGGCCTGGATGCTTCAGGGCCCGTTGACCTCATTCGCCAGGAGCGAGTAAGAGATACACACGGCCCTTGCAGCACGCAGACTTACCGAGGTTGCCATAGAAGGGGAGAGAGAGCCTCGTCATCCGTCTCCTCCCTTCCACGCTGCCAGCGGAGGAAGCTAACCCCTTTTTTCCACAGCTGCCTCTACCCGACGCACGAATCCCAACCACCCTCTCCAACCGGAATGGGAATCAGGGAAGGTTCACCTGTGATCTACTACCACTTCATGAAAAGCGAAAACCTGTCTCTGCCTGCTCCCCCTCTCCATTCTTCTCTCCTTCCTTTCTCCGTGCCTCTCCCTCTCTCCCTCTCTCTTTCGTCTGTGAGCCGAAGGGCAGTTTACTGTCTTTTTTCCCCCCACAAACCGCCTCCTCCGTCATTAGTCCTCCTGACCCCTGCTCACCTCCAGGCTGTTTCTCCCCAGAGGTGAAGAGTTCAGCTGTCGTCGCGTTGCTGCGTGGAACTTGTTTTTGGCGGAGAGGAGTGCGCGCGGGGCGCACGCAAGCGCACACCTGGGTGGCTGGCATTGTCCCGAGGGGACTGAGGGAGGGAACCTTCCTCCTGTCAACAGGATGAAGCTAATACAAAATACAAAACAAGCCGGCTTGTCAATCTCAATCCTGCGGGCGCTTGGCCCGACGACAAATATCCGAATTCAATTGGTTACAATCAGTGTCAGGCTTTCAAAGGCAATGTCATTGTAGTTGCTTCCGTTTTTTTTTTCTTTCTTCTACTCATCGTGATATTTCTTTTTCTTCTTGCCTTTCTGCCATAATATCTTTGTTCCCCCCCGAAAGTATTAGACCACGTCCCTTCCGTAGGAAACTGCCTCAGAAACACAATTCTGTTTCTTCTCGTCTCTCCTTACTGTAACTGGATTAGAAGTGGTATCTTTGGTCCACAAACGCTCCCAGATCCCCTAGAGTGCAGCTGGTCATCACGTGGGTATCGTTCCATCTAATGGCGAAACGACCTTCGGCGGTAAAAACACCTTTTCCTCCTCCTCTTCCTCCTCCTCCACCTCCTTCCAGATCGGCATGGCGTCCGGTGATAAGAAATGTGTGTGTGTGTGTTGGGGGGGGGGAGCTACTAGGAGATAGGTAGAGGAGATCATATCCACTGGTCTCTCTTTTTTGATCATCCATTGGCCCACCAACCAGGAGGAGAGCTGTCGAGGGGACTGCTGATATCGAGATCGCTCCTTTGATGAATGGCATTTAATATATATGTATGAGTGCCTGGTATTCGGCCACACCTGCCCTTGTGAGAAACAACGACTGTGTGTGCGTGTGTGTGTGTGTGTGACTTTGAGTGTTTATGTACATGCTTGTTTGTGTCTGACCGTGTGTGTGTGTGTGTGTGTGTGTGTGTGTGTGTGTGTGTGTGACTTTGAGTGTTTATGTGCATGCGTGTTTGTGTCTGACTGTGTGTGTGCGTGTGTGTGTGTGTGTGTGACTTTGAGTGTTTATGTGCATGCTTGTTTGTGTCTGACTGTGTGTGTGTGTGTGTGACTGAGTGTTTATGTGCATGCTTGTTTGTGTCTGACTGTGTGTGTGTGTGTGTGAGACTTTGAGTGTTTATGTGCATGCTTGTTTGTGTCTGACTGTGTGTGTGTGTGTGTGACTTTGAGTGTTTATGTGCATGCTTGTTTGTGTCTGACCGTGTGTGTGTGGGGGGGGAAGGGGAGGGGGATTTCTGCCTCATCTCTACCTCAGCTGCATCTAGTCTCAGTGCTAAAGTCGAATTGCCTTTGAGACCTGAAAAGGAATCCTGACGACCCTCCCCTCTCAAAACGTCCCCCTCCAAAGAACCCAGATATCCAAATATCCCCCCCGGCAGCCCCTCGATCTGCCTCTCTGCTATCGCTGAGTCACCCAGGTGCAGCTGCATCCTCTCCTCTAAGCCTCCTGTCCTGCTGAACACCCATGATACAACCTCGCCTCCCTCCCCCCTTCCTCATCTCAGAGGCCCTGTCTCTAACATCCTATCGAACGCAGCCGTGTGCCTGCGCTGCCTAATCTCCTCCAGGTGGATGCCTGCTGCAAACCGGGTATCTTCTGCGAACATGACGCCGATGCTCCGTCTCGCATCCGCACGTTGGTGTGTGTTTGTGGGGCGAGAGAGTGTGAGTGTGTGTGGGGGGGTTTGTCTCTCTCTCTCTCTCCTTCCTTCTGTTTGCTTTCTTCTGTGTTTCTGTCATCACTGTGTGTGTGTGTGTGTGTGTGTGTGTGTGTGTGTGTGTGTGTGTGTGCGCCCATGTTCATTGAAATGTTAGTCATATACACAGATTGTATATGTCAACGTCCATTTCACACAAATGCTTATCCTTCGATGAAGAAGTCATTGTCTATGCTTACATGTACTGTATGTGGTCTGCCAAATGTGTGTCTTTGGGGGTTTCTAAGTTGTAACAGGTCTGAATGTGTGTGTGTGTAACCACATTCTTTAGTACTAAAGCGTTACTGAGTTAGAATGTTGTTTGTGGCTGTTTGTGTTCTGTGTGTCTTTTGGGTCTGTTTATGTCTGTTTATGCGTGCTTGTCTGTGTGTGTGTGTGTGTGTGCGTGTGTCCAGCGCGCGTGCTTGTCTCTGTGTGTGTACGTGTGTCCAGCGCACATGCTTGTCTGTGTGTGTATGTGTGTGTGCACGCGTGTCCTGTGTGTTAGTGTTTGTGCATGTGCGCTTCGTAGCACAGGCCGCTGTCTCGGACGTTTGGGCTTGAAGACCCCATTTTGCGCGCGCGCGTGTGTGTGTGCGCGCGTGTGAGAGAACCTGAGTGGATGACTAATCCGGCGGCGGCGGCGGCGGCCATGTTTGCATTCACATCCATCTCCCTGCTGTCCTCCCTGCCGTTGCTTAGAAGGAGTCAACGGACAGAATAAATGTAGCGCTTCCCACCAGCAGGAGAGGGGCTGCTTTGTGTGCATAATGAAGTCAGCTTGGCAGCGAGCTACGGCCCCTGTCATAGCGCCTTCATTCAGAGTCGGTGGATGGAGTACCTGCGTGTGCTGTGCGCGCGCTGTGTGCGCGCGCGCGCTGTGTGCGTGCACGCGCTGTGTGTGTGCGAGCGCTGTGCGCGAGCGCTGTGTTTTAGTGTGGTGTGTTTGCGTTCTGTGTCTGTTCTGGCAAGAGCCAGCAACAGGGAAAGAGTGGGTGTGCTGTTTTGGCGAGGGTGTGTTTATGTTTTTGCGCACTATACATGCGTTTGTTGTCATGGTCACCTTCATGTCAACGTGTGAGGGTGTTTTGATGTCTGTTAGATGTTAATGCTTCCTGTTGCTTTAAGGCCATTTTGCATGGGCGTGTGTGCGTGCTGTCAAGTAATGAATACGACATGATGGTTTCTTCGCGTGAATGAGCGTCGCGTGCGTGTCAATGGCCTGGCTATTGTCTCCATAGTGTTTTTTTCCTCATTCCTCTTTACGGATAAGCGGATATTTGCCTGTTTTACTCTCTCTGTTTCTCCTTGTCTTCTCTTTCTGTCTGTTTTCTTCCCCCCCCCTCTTCTTTTGCTTTTCTTTTCTCTCTCTCTCTCTCTCTCTTTGTTCCCTCCATCACCATCGCACCCCGCCATCTCAAAAATCAATCCAAATCTCACCTCTCAGATCAGCGGGAAGGTTGGTTCTTTTTTTTCTTCTTCACTCTTTGCCCTCCTCTGCTGAGGCCCTGTGGACTGGAGCTGGTGCCCGCAAGCCGCTGGGCGCCGCTGGGCGCCCCTGGGCGCCGCAGGCCCATGTCCCGGCCGCCCCCCCCCCTCCCTCCCTCCCTCTCTCTCTCTCTCGCTCTCTCAGGACCCTGCCTATAGTACCCCCCCCTTCCTCCCCTAAAACCCCTTTCCATCCCCCCCACCCCACCCTCACCTTTCTGCTTGCCATGCCTGCTCAACAGCATCCCCCCCCCAACAGACACACGCACATCTGAATGCTCTTCGCACGCCACTCACAGGTCCGCTTCAGTGCGTGTGTCCACCTTGCCTGTCGTCATAGCGACAGAGGTCAGTCGAGGTGCGTGCGTGTTGCCTGCTGACTCCATTTTCTTCCATGCTGCGTCCGGGCATCATTACCCACGGGCCGCGGCGGAGCGAGCTGGCCGTCGCCACCTCGTTAGCCGCTAGCCTCTGGGCCGTGGTCTGGCGCTGGAGCGACGTCCTCGCCTCTCCTCATCCCCTCCTCATCCGCTCCTCATCCGCTCCATCTGTTCGAACAACGTCGTCTCGTCCTAGTGCTCCAGGTGCTTCCCAAGGTCGGACGGACGGGAGGAAACGCTTCGCTTTTTCGGAGGGGGGGCGTGGCCGCGGTCGACGTCCGCTGTTTCGCGGCCAGCCGTTGCCGGGGTCCATCCGCGGCGCGTCGGAGGTTTTCGCCGTTTTTTTGTTGCGCCGGGCGCCAGGCTCTCGCTGCGTGATGAGTCATCGCGTTGAGTCAGAACTTCGCCGGAGGGTCAGTGAAACAGATATAGGAACGTTGCATGAGCTTAAGGGATCAAGCCTATTTACATACAAGTTCAAGTTTCAATGAGAAACCTCTCTCTTCCTACCCCCGGGCGCTTGTATAGAAGCGATGCGACGCTATCCTGGTGTGAACAGCGAAAAGCCTTTTGAGTTTTTCGAGTATTTAATCTGGCTCAAGCGGCTTTGATTGTTTATTTTGGACCCAGAATTCAATGCGGGCTCCAGATTTAATTCTAAAAACAATGACATTGACTGCGGAGTAGAGCGTTTGTTTGGGGGGGGGGGGGGGGGTGTGTTATACTTGCGTTTCGTTTTTTGGGTTGAAAGACCACGTGGGCTCTCTGTGGTCCTTTCAAGCTGGAGCGGCTGAACTAAAAGTTAGAGAGACGGATGGAGTCTTTGTGAGTAGAACTAAAGCCAAGCGACTCTACTGGATCTCCTGCCAAATAAACCATGTAGTGTAGTAGTCCTATTGTCGATGAATCAACACCCCTCCTGATCGTCGGCATCATATTCTATCCCGCTGACGAACCTCCTTAGGAGTTTCCAGAATGTTCTCGATCCTGTCGGCAGAAGGACTGTCTCTTCACTGTCCAGTTCGTCACCGGTTCGAAAGACGTTCGCCGGTCAAAGTTCTCCCGCTTTTCATCCGCCCCGAAACATCGAGGAAAACGAGGCCGTGTTTTCCTCCCGCGTACTAGCAGGTCCAAGTCACGCTGGTCCGACTGTGGGAAAACATGTCACTGTTTTACCTGCTTGCAGTATTATAAGCCCACATCCTCGTTGCCCTGTTTGCTAAATGCTTTCCCTGTAGCTTTCATTCCATAAGCTTTTTACCCCGCAAAATGGCTTCGGATCGCCTTTTGCGTCATCGTGTTTACTCGGGGGCAGGGAGAGAGGGGGCGGGGGGAGGGGGGGGTGCGGGGGGCGCGTTACAGGCTGAAAGGTGAGTGATGGGAGCACATGTGCCTTCCAACAGACACAGCTGATGGCACATTCCGAGGGTTTTAAGACGCGTTTCATCCTATAGCCTTCGACCTTTCATCCCATAAAATAGTTTAAATCGTGGTTTTGTCTTGGGATGGGAGTTGGGTTAAATGCCGAAACTTTTTTTTTATTTTTGCGTGCGTGAGCGTGCGTAGCGATATGCGTGCGTGCACCACTGTAGCTTTAGTCCAACTAGAGACCCTGATTGGTCGAGACTCAAGGTTCCTCTACCGGCCAATTAGACAGTCCTCGGAATTAGCCTGTCGATGCAGGCAGGGTAGCGCCAAATTTGTTTGTGTGCAATTGTGCTAATTTTTACCAGTTTAGACCGTTTCCACATGGGGCCCATTATGTCTGTATGTTTGGAGTTGGTGTGTTGATGCTAACTCCTGCACTGCTGGCTCAGCCGACGAGCACACAGCATCTTCTGCGCACTACGAACTTCGATCTGGGAGTATCTGCGCATGTCAAGGAAAATAGTATATAGGATTGTGCTTCCTGACAACACTCGATCCCAGTCACCCAAGCGCTGGGTAACTACACAACCCTGAACGCCCACGGAGAGAGTCTGCGCGAGCAGGACTTTCTCACGACCATATAAAACCTTGGTTCCTATTACCAGGAAACTCTGCTATTCCGGTCACCCGTCAACCTACACTCAGCCCCACCTAGCCACAGTTGCGCCCTCATACACCCCACCCCCTCGATCTCCCTACCTCCTCCTCTCTTCTTTCTCAGTGGTGGCATGTCAAAACGAGAAAGAGCTGCAGTGTCTGGCGATGGACCGCACCAGCTTAACCGTGTGCTGCAGACTGATCCCATGAACTAAAACACGCCCCGACGTGGCGTCTCCGGGTAACAAGCCAGGAAACGCCGCCCCCCCTTTAACCAATAACCCCCCTCCATATCCTCTCTTACCACCACAACCAGTCAATGAAACATCCGCCATCACGTAACCTGATGTCCATCAACCACACATCTTCCATGGGTCAGAACATCCTGTCTCTAATGTACACGTTGACTAACAAGATCTATGCTGATTCCCTCCCTCCCCCCCCTCCCTCCCTCCCACCTCCCCGACCCACGCTGCCCAGCACAGTGCCCACGCTGCCCACCACTCCAGGGGCCCAGTAGCACCTCTCCGACCCGACTTGTTGGCTTGTTTTCGGGCCTAAGCAACGCCAGTCAGCCCCTTGGGCCTCAATCAGACACCACATCAACATCTCAGTGCTCACCTGGCTTGGATGCTGCTCATGCAGTCAGCTCCATATTACTGTTAAAAAAACAAAAAACAAATAAAAAGATTGAAGTTTGATGCCCTGAGCGTCCCTTCGCTCAAGCGCACCGCAAAACACTTGCACACACACGTATCCTTCACTAGCGTGAAACACGACATTCTGGATGGCGGATCGGTGACCGTTCCAGTCCTTTCTTGGAGGTCTCGTCGCGTCGGTTTTGCCGAAGAGCCAGACGTGTTCTCCGACAACCTCCCCACACATGCATCACAGTTGGCTGTTATCTCCAACCGCCACGATCCCTGATCTCTCCTGGCAACCTTCTAGGAAACCTCCACAGAGCACAGGAGGGACCAGAGACTACATATCCGATCAGGCATTCAGGTCACTGAGCAACTGAGATGTTTGTGTAAGAAAAAGGGGAGGAAGAAAACCAACATTGCTACCCGGCCCTCTTTTAAAATCTGGTTTGGAAATACAATATTGACACAAATGCTGGTCAGTGTGGATCCTAGAATAAGTATGTAGTGCCCTGCCTACAACCTTGTGCTATGGTAAGGATACACAGGAACCAGGTAATTTCGAAGTCCCAAAGATCAACACCAAACCCCACAGTATTTTAGGAATTGTGTCGTGAATAAGTTTGCCCTGTTTTCTCTTCCGACACACGCAGAAACTTGCGGTGCTCCTCCAGAACGCCTCAGACTAAAAAAAGACCCCCGTTGCCGCTCGCAAATTCCCGAGCCCCTGTTCCCCTGGGGCGCAGATAAGAGAGATGTAAATGGGAGTGTGTTATTTATAGGGGGCCGATTGGCGACTGTATCAGACCACCGCTTACACACGATTATCAGTTCTACTGCCGTTTGCGGGGACGAGCGGGGCGAAAACAGCAGCTTTATGTGAGCAGCACCGTAGACCATCTGTGTTTGCTGGGGAGATTTGTGTGTGTGTGTGTGTGGGCGGGAGAGTGTGGGTGAAACATGGCTTGGTTCTCGCTGCGCACTCGCCCAACAGACTCCCCTACCTTCGCGAGGTCAAGGCCACGGAATGTCGGAGTGGAATATCGGAGCGGGGGGGGTCCAGTCCACTTTTGGGACGTTTCAAAGCAGATATTGTTCAAGGGGGGCCGGTCGACCATGACTCCCTTACTGAGTCAGGAGACACCCCTCATAGCCCATCACCACACACACCACACACTCTCACACAAACACACAACAAGCACACTCTCACACACACACACTCTACACGCACTACGCCACACACACTCTCACACACACACCACCTCTCACACACACTCTCACACCACACACAACTCCTCACCACAACAACTACAATCTCTCACACACACACACTCTCACGCACACACACGCACACACTCTCACGCACACACACGCAGGTTTCATCCCACACCACGTCATCTGCCGTGCCACTCTCCGTGGGAACCTGTCGGAGCGCCAGCCATCTGCAGCGCGGAGCCTGCAGGAGCCGTCTGCCAGAACGTGGCGAGAGAGGTCGGTTGGGAGCCACAGTCTGGCCGGGGGCTGCCGCCTCCAGCTCCTCTCAAAGTCACACCTCCTCGCCCCCAACCCTCGCGTACGACCCCCCCCACCCCCCTCGCGTTGCGACCCCGTCAGAACGAAACACTGTTAAAAGTCGCTGAGAAAGCCACATCCTCCCCCAAGATCCCCCCCCCCAAGGACGAGCCTGTGCGTGCTATACCCCCCTCCACACACACACACACACACCACTCCACCCCCACCCACCCCTCGGATCGCAAAAACACAAATGGAGAGTGAGGCTCAGACCCGGAAGCTGTCGTAAACCATCCAACCCCTCACTGTTTGACTGACACAGCAAGTAGTCTCATTCTCCCCTGCATTTAGTTAGACCAGGAAGAAGCCCCAGGAAAAGCTGTTAAGCCCCTTGTGTAAGCCTACTCACGGCCAGAATATCTCAGCTGTGAGCTTAAATTATACTTTGAGTCACATTTCGTGACCATTCCCAGTCAAAGCACCGTACGAGCACTTTGGCTCTGCCAGACAGCTATGTATATTTAATGCATCCAGGAAAAAAAAATAAAGTATCGCGTTAATTCAGACATAATGAGCAGTGCTTCCCTGCACTTAAGGGGGGGATTTGGCCCACTGGGAGAACACAAAAGGGGTGAGAAGCATCTCGTGTTCGCCTCCTGCAAGGCCCACGGGAAGCTGGGACTCTTGAGGGGAAAGCCTCCGTTATCTGTGGTTGTCAAGCTTCCAGGTGCCATTCTAATCTCCCTACCTGAGCAGGAGAGCCAACAGCTCTCGTGTGTGAAAATCCAGCTTTGGGCCTCAGGCAATGTCTCCCGCATTGAACAGGCTCTTAAGGGGGAGGAGGGAAGAAGCAGACAAGGGGGGGGACGTCCTCGAACCGCGTGGCTCGGTTCTCCACATGCTGGTGGAGAAACGAGCCACCTCACCCGCAACAACACCCCCCACCTCCCTCCCACTCACAGGGCAGCAGGGCTTTAAAAGCGACCTCCCCCGCACACCCCCCACCTCCCTCCCACTCACAGCGCAGCAGGGCTTTAAAAGCGACCTCCCCCAGATGGCGGTGTTTTGGAGGCCGGCGTAGCGAGAACCAAGCCTGTTTGGTGTACACCCCCCCCCTTAGCCCCCTGTACCCCTTCTACTTACCCCCCACCCTCCCCTCCCAGCCTCTCTCTCTCCTCTCTCACGCCCTTTGTCCTCTCCCCTCCACCCCACCCCTGCAGTGCGCCGCGTCCCCCCTCGTTTCTCCATCCCCCCCACCAACCACGAGGTGATGCCGGGGGGCAGCGTCAACCTGACCTGCGTGGCGGTGGGCGCCCCCATGCCCTACGTCAAGTGGATGACGGGCACGACGGAACTGACCAAGGAGGAGGAGATGCCGGTGGGGCGCAACGTGCTGGAGCTCACCAACATCCGCCTGTCGGCCAACTACACGTGCGTGGCCATCTCCTCGCTGGGCATGATCGAGACCACGGCGCAGATCACCGTGAAGGGTGAGTGCTCTCGGGGACCCAGGGGGCGTGTGTGATGCCGGGGGGGGGGGGGGGGGGGGGGGGGGGGGGGAGAGGGAGAGGACGAGAGAGAGGGAGATGATGAGAGAAAGATGAGGAGAGAGAGAGATGGGGAGAGAGAGATGAGGAGAGAGAGATGGGGAGCGAGGGAGATGAGGAGAGAGAGATGGGGAGTAAGAGAGAGTTGGGGAGTAAGAGAGATGAGGAGAGAGAGAGATGAGGATAGAGAGAGATGGGGAGTGAGAGATCGATTGGGAGTGAGAGAGATGAGGAGAAAGAGATGGGGAGGAGATGAGAAAAGAGATGATTAGAGAGAGACGAGGAGAGAGATAGGGAGAGGGAGATGAGGAGAGGGAGTTGAGGAAAGAGATATGGGGAGAGGGAGATGAGGAGAGAGAGATGAGGAGAGAGAAACAGGGAGCTTATTGAACAGACAAACATGAAGCAATTTGAGCCGCTTTACAAATATTGGCAACACATCGATTCTGAATATCGATGATCTCCCCGGTGTTTGTTTTCGCTGGCGGCTGTGCGGGCTGCGATGCGAGTGTGAGACAGGGTTCATATTTGCCCAAATCATTTCTGCCGATCAAGGCTGACAGAGCAGTCATTAATCTCATCTATATTTGAGCACGTCTTAGACTTATGGGAGCAAACTCGATGACGGGAAGACAAGAAGCAGGCGAGCTTCCTGTGTTTACCACTCGGATACAAAGCACTCGTTCCGGCAGGAAATGCCGCCTCAGAAACGCTCCTCGTAAGATAAACAAGTCGCACAGAAGAGACGTCATTTTGTGCCATAATTGCAGTGACTTAAAAAGAGATTAGACGCAATATTTAATGTTTTGTGTTGTTTGTCACGCGTGGGGTGTAACCAATGTTCCCGTATCTTTTATCAGGGGTTAGCGAGTTGAGGAGCCAATTTAATATGGGAGGAATGAATGAAGGCGGTTCATTTTTTTCCGAGGGAAAAAGAATTGCCGACAGTATTTTGCGATGCTTGGATAAACATCTGTGTTATCAATCATTAATTCAGTCTTTCGTCTGAGAGACTTTCAATTAGGTTTGTGAAAGACTTTGGGAGAACAAGGAGGTTTAGCTCCCAGGGTTTCTGCAGACTTGTAGAGCTAGCAAGCCAAGGACAGCAGATGGTTTTATCTTGCCTCTCGTAAGGGTGTGTTCTTAGACCGGAGAAGAGTTCCACAACCGATTATGTGTGATGCATGAACACCCCTCCCTCTCCTCCCCTCCAGCATAACATATAACTTAACTCCTAACCGTGGAACTTCTGAGATTCAGATGTCGTGGAGGGAGAAATAAATAAATCTGTCGCTGCTTTTTTATTTTATTTGGGGGGGG
>BROE01000026.1:6699797-6723478 GCA_036571765.1 Plecoglossus altivelis
TACCACAAGTTACCGTCGATCTCACAGCTCCCGCAGATCGCTGCTGTTCCATTCGTATGCGGGAGGTAGGGGGGCGGCATAGTGTATGACGTTATTTGTGGAGGGGCTGCGCAAAAAGGGGAGACTGAAGACGTTTTGGTTAGGTTGCTTATGGATAGGCAGGAAGGGGTATTTGGGGCGAGGAGGTTAGCCGTTCGGAAGATGGTTCGCTCTTAAAACAGCTTTCGCAGGCTCCCCAGTGCATGTCTACGGATCTTTACATGATCTGGAGTTTAATTTAGCGCACGAGGCAAACGGAGGTGTTTTTCAGGGGTTTTTTTCAGGGGTTTTTTGCGTAGCATGTAATAAAGAGGTGAAAGGCTAGCCATGAAATCCTGGTTAGAGATTGTTGTTTTGTCTCCGAAGAGCTTGGCTGTCTTGTGTGGCCCTGCTAAATGCATGCTAGTTGGTCACAGCTCCATGCCTGTGGCTTGGAGCGATAGCCACAGGCAGGAGATAGATAGCTGGAAGGGGGGAGGGGAGGCGGCAGGGCGGGGGGGGCTTCTTCCTTTCCCGGATGGACGGGGGTTACTGCCTGGACCCCCCTTCACCCCCAGAGCCCCCCAGCCCCCTGCCAGGCCTCCTCTCGCTCGGTTGGCTGTAGTCTGAAGGGAAAATCCATCTGCGTCTTTACTGCGCTCCAGCTTGTTATTACTAGCTTCAAGGTTACCATGCCGCGCGCTACGTATTGGTGGAGATGGAATTCCTCTGCTCTCCGCCTTCCCTGTGTTGACCTGACACCGGAGACGGTAATCGGCGGTCATACTTTTATTCTCCGGGACTCACAGTTTAGTTCCTGGTCTTTTATGTACGTTTCTTTTGTGCATTGCAATAATACATAAGCGTGGCTCGCACAGGCGAGCTGTCATGTGTTAATGTCTATTGGAGAGTCCTGTTTCAGCACGTCCCATACGTTATGTTTTTGCAAACAGAATACTTATACTACTAATGGCTCGGGTGCGCGGGCGGCTCCTGTTCTCCCTAATCTTAGCCTTTTATGCGCCCTTCTTGGTTGTCTCTCTATTGCTCTACCTCGTTCTTTTTCCCTTTACTGCTTTGCTCGTCTTCACTCTGCCAAAATCCCGGTCAGATACCATTTCCTCTCTCAATTTTCTCCCTTCTCTCTCGGTCACGTCCGCGTCCTCTGGTCTCTCGTTTCTCCCTCTCTCTCTCTTCACTCCCTCCCTCTGTCTCTCTTTCTCCCTCTCTCTCTTCACTCCCTCCCTCTGTCTCTCTCTCCCTCTCTCCTCACTCTCTCCTCTCTTTCTCCTCTCACTATCTCTCTCCCCTCCATCTCTCACTCTCCCCCTGTCTCCCTTTCACTCTTTTATATGTCAACATTTTAATGAGGCTGAAGGAACATGTTTGTATGTGCACATGAATTTGTGCTCGTGTGTGTGTGTGTGAGTGTGCGCGCGCAGAGCTCATGTTTGAAACAGCATGTTTCTGTGTCTGTATGACGTGTGTAAAGACGTGAGATGAATAGAACTGTCATGCTGTTCCTCAGTAGAAAAAACTTCAGCTTTGATAGAGATCTTTTTATTTATCTGGGCCAGTAATTAGTTTGCTGTTTGTTTGCCTTGTTTTAAACAACACTGCAATTTCTTTCTTGTTTGAGCTATTTGTAATAAATATGAAGGTTTTTAATGCAAATAATTCTGTGGAAGAATATTCCCAAAGCAGACATGTGCAACAGCACATAAAAACAGCAGGATTAACAAGGATACCAGTCAACCTAATGGAGTTATCATAACCTTACTTTCAGTTTTAACGGGGATCTTGACATTCGTTGTCTGTATCTGTTTGGTTTGGGTGTAAACCATGGCCACAGTGAAGACACACTCGCAAACACATCCGCATAATATGGACGCCCCGATTCCACTCACGTCCACTGAGGGATATACAGAGCAGCTAAAGTGAACAGTATTTTATATTCTGGTCCTGCTGGGATAAATGTAAAGAGAAGCATGCACACTGCTCAGAGTAGAGATGGACCAGAGTGGAGGCTGTTCAAGGTCCAGCCCCCCCGCGGCATGATGATGGTGCCAAACCTTCTCGTCTCTCCCTTCCTTTCCCCTCCTCTCCTCTCCCCTGCCCTCCCCTCCCCAACCCCTCCACCTCTCCCCTCATCCCTCCCTCCTCTCTCGTCCCTCAATTCCCCTCTACCTCCTCTCTCTTCCCTCCCTCTGCCTCCCTCTCCTCTCCGATCCCCCCTCTCCCTCCTCTCCTCTCCCGTTTCCCTCCCCTCCTCTCCTCGCCCCTCATACCCCTCTACCTCTCTCTTCTCACCCTCCTTCTCTCCCTCTCCTCTCCCCTCTCCTCTCATCTCCTGCTCTCCCCTCTCCCTCCCCCTTTCTTCAACAGAGCCCTCTCAAGATCGCCTCTCTTCCTCGTTCCATAACCCCCTTTTCCTACATCCCCCCCAACCACAGGAAACCCCCCTTTCACACCCCTGATGCCTTGGCATGCTGGGAAATGAAGTGCAGACGTGGTTTGGTGTGTCTACGGCTGGAGTCTGAGCCACAGGGCATTTACAAAGAATTTGATGTGCCCCCCCCCGCCCCCTTTCCTTTACAGGAGGCTGTCATCACAGGCCTGCTCCCAGAGACCACGTACTCTGTCACCGTGGCAGCGTACACCACCAGGGGCGACGGGGCGCGCAGTAAGGCCAAGGTCGTTACCACCACGGGAGCAGGTAGGAGTGTGTGTGTGAGGACGGGAGGGAGGGAGGAAGGGGAGTGCAAGTGTTTGTGTTGGTGTGAATGCACTTGCTGGAGTGTGTGTGTGTGTGCGTGCGGGCACTTGTACGTGCGCTCATGCACACACACACCCCCTCACACCCTCCCAGGAGCCGGGTGATAGGACAGTGTGTGCTTCCCATGGCTGTCGTTCAGAACAGCAAGGAAGCTGGGTTCACTCAGAGTTCAGCTGGTGGAAGATGTCCTTGGTAGGCCCCCAGTGTAGGCAGAGGCGTGTGGGCGTCCCCCTCTGGGGCCCCTCCATGGAAGAGCGCTCACTTATGGCACGACCTCAGGGCACCCTCCTACCCACACCCCCCCCCCCCCACCCCACCCCCCCTCAGAGCGCTGCCCTCCTAGAACCCTAGGCAGGCAGGAAGTTCCCATGGTCTCTGTCTGTCAAACTAATGGCCTCAATCTTATTAAAAACGATCAATGGCGAATGGTCGTCTTAGAACAGTGCTGTGTCATGTGTAATTAACAACGTCCAATTATCCTCCCCCCCCAGTTCCCCTTCCCCATCTACGTCCTTTTTTCTCCACACTCCCATTCTCCTCCTCCTCATGGCCCATTCCCCTCCCTTCCTCCTTCCATCTCTCCCCCTTCCCATCCCCTCCTTCCTCCTCCTCCTCCCTCCCTCGCTTCCTTCCTTCCTCACCCTTCCTCCCCCCAGTCCCGGGCAAGCCCACCATGATGATCAGCACCACCATCGGCAACACGGCCCTGATCCAGTGGCAGCCGCCGAAGGAGATGGTGGGCGAGCACGTGGGCTACCAGCTCAAGTACAAGCGGGCCGAGGACGAAGCCTTCACCGTGCGCGACTTCAAGCGGACCGACGACCACTTCACCGTCACGGGCCTGCACAAGGGCGCCACCTACGTCTTCCGCCTCTGCGCCAAGAACCGGGCGGGCAACGGCGAGGAGTACGTGAAGGAGATCACCACCCCGGACGACGTGCCCAGCAGCTACCCGCAGAACCTGAGCGTGGTGGGCTTGACCACCTCCACCACCAAGCTGGCCTGGGAGCCCCCGAGCCTGGCCGAGAGGAACGGGAGGATTCTGCAGTACGTGGTGGTGTACCGGGACATCAACAGCCAGCAGAACCACACTAACACCACCACGGACACCCAGATGACCATCCAGGGCTTGCAGCCCGACACCACGTACGACATCCGTGTCCGGGCCTTCACGAGCAAAGGGGGCGGGCCCCTCAGCCCGAGCATCCAGAGCAGGACCATGTCCACCTCCATGCCTGGTGAGCGCCACACACACACACACACGCACAGATACACACGTACATACACACACATATACACAGATACACACATACATACACACACATGTACACAGATACACACGCACATACACACACAGATACACACAGATACACACATATATACACACACAGATACGCACAAATACACACATACATACACACACACAGATACACACATACATACACACACAGATACACACGTACATACACACACAGATACGCACAGATACACACATACATACACACACACAGATACACACAGATACACACATACATACACACACAGATACGCACAGATACACACATACATACACACACAAATACGCACTGATACACACATACATACACACACACACACACAGATACACACAGATACACACATACATACACACACAGATACACACATACATACAGACACAGAGATACACACATACACACACAGATACACACACAGATACACACATGCCTACAAGATACATACACACACAGAAACTCACAGATACACACATACCTAAACAGACACCCACACAGATACATACACACACAGATAGATACACATACACTCGCACCTACACAGATACATACATACACACACACAGATACACACTCGCATACACTGATACATACACACACACAGATACACACACACCTACACAAATATGCACACAGTCACATGCACACCCATACACAGATACGTGCACACTCACACACACATTGCGCACTCGCAGACGCTCTTACGCACACAGAGATACGTAGATACACACACACACACACACACAGGAACATGCAGTGCACTGTAGGCCTGCCGGTGTCAGGAGTGGAGCAGATGGCGGGAGTGAAGAACAGATGCGTGACTAGTGGAGACTGGTGTTAGCTAACTGGACCATCGAGGCAGAACCAGTGGGGCAGCACCGCTCCAGTGTCCACAGAGAGCCGCTTTTCATGTTCTTATTAGGGCACACATATGGCCTATGTGGAAATATGCTAATCCTGCTCCACAAGCTATTTATAGGCCACCCCGACACCCACCGCTCCTGAAAAAAGATGTCCCTGTCACCTATAAGCGGCCGCGTAGCTCAGCTAAAACGGGGCCCTCGAGAGACGGACGGACGGGGGGTTTTTTGGTTGAAGGAAAAGCCCTCGTTTTGAGTTGCGTTCGAGTCGACGAGCGCGAGTCGAGGAGGCCGGACGCGGCTCTTCGGCGGCGAGGGCGCACGCGGACCCTCGGGGAGGGTTGGAGGACACTCTGTTCCAAACTCTCTTTAAACACTCCTTTCTTGTCCCCCGTCCCCCCGTCCCCGTCCCCACTACCTCCAGAATTCACCAAAAACTTTGGCGTGAAGGCTGTGATGAAGACCTCGGTCCTGCTGACGTGGGAGGTGCCGCGCCGGGAGAACCATAGACAAATCCCAAGTGCCTTTCAAGGTAAAGACGTCTCCGTTCCGATTGGCCGCTGGCCGCCCCCGGGGTCGCCGTCTCTTGCAGCTTCTCTCTCCGTCAGCCTGTGCGTGGCTTAAGGTGTAGAAGCCACATTAAACGCAGCGTGTGGTGTGTTGTGTGTGTATGTGTGTGTGCGTGTGTGTGCGTGTGTGTGTGCCGGCCGCATGCGTGTGTGTGTCTGTGCGAGGAAGAAAATGTCCCACCTCCATCATGCCTGGTAGGCGCCAACATCACACACACACGACGCCACAGCTTAATCAGCACGTACATACACCTACATATGAACACAGATACCACATACATACACACACTGTACACAGATACAACGTACATACACACACAGATACACACAGATACACACATTATATACACAAGCAGAACGCACAAACACCAATACTACACACACACAGATACACACATACATACACACTACAGATACAACGTACTACACACACAGATACCGCAACAAGATTACACACAATACATTCAAAGCGACATACTGTATGCACACAAACATACACAACATACATACACACACAGATACGCACAGATACACACATACACAAACACAAACGCACTGATACAGACACATAACATACACACCGCCACATCACAAACATGATACACACAGATACACACATTACATACATTCACACAGATACACACATACATACAGACACAGTAGATACAGACACATACACACAGAGATACACACACAAACACATGCCTTGAAACATACACACACACACAAAACACAGTATACACACCAGACCTAAAAACATCCCACACAGATACAGTACACACACAGATAGAGCGCTACACACGCACCTACACAGATACCCATACATTAAACACACACAGATAACACACTCGATACACGAACCTACACACACACAGATACACACATCACACACACAAATATGCACAAGGTCACATGCACACCCATGCCACAATACGCACACTCACGACTCCCACACATTGCCCACTCGCAGACGCTCCTACGCACACGAGCTACCGTATACACACAAACACACAATACACGTAGAAAATGACACACTCACAGAACAAATGACAAGTTCCCACCTATACAACACACCTTACACCCACACACACAACACTCCACCACACACCACACAATCACAACAAGAACACAACATGCATGCACTGTAGGCCTGCCGTGGTCAGGATTGAGCAGATGGGCGGGAGTGAAGAACAGATGCGTGACTAGTGGAGACTGGTGTTAGCTAACTGGACCATCGAGGCAGAACCAGTGGGGCAGCACCGCTCCAGTGTCCACAGAGAGCCGCTTTTCATGTTCTTATTAGGGCACACATATGGCCTATGTGGAAATATGCTAATCCTGCTCCACAAGCTATTTATAGGCCACCCCGACACCCACCGCTCCTGAAAAAAGATGTCCCTGTCACCTATAAGCGGCCGCGTAGCTCAGCTAAAACGGGGCCCTCGAGAGACGGACGTGGGGGGGGGGTTTTTTGGTTGAAGGAAAAGCCCTCGTTTTGAGTTGCGTTCGAGTCGACGAGCGCGAGTCGAGGAGGCCGGACGCGGCTCTTCGGCGGCGAGGGCGCACGCGGACCCTCGGGGAGGGTTGGAGGACACTCTGTTCCAAACTCTCTTTAAACACTCCTTTCTTGTCCGCCGTCTCTCCCCCCCACTACCACCTCCAGAATTCACCAAAAACTTTGGCGTGAAGGCTGTGATGAAGACCTCGGTCCTGCTGACGTGGGAGGTGCCCGAGACCTACAAATCCCAAGTGCCTTTCAAGGTAAAGACGTCTCCGTTCCGATTGGCCGCTGGCCGCCCCCCGAGGTCGCCGTCTCTTGCGGCTTCTCTCTCCGTCAGCCTGTGCGTGGCTTAAGATGTAGAAGCCACATTAACGAGCGTGTGTGTGTGTGTGTGTCTGTGTGTTGTGCGTGTTTGTGTGCGGTGGTGTGTGCGCCGCGCATGCCGCGTGTGTGTGTATCCGTGTGTGCGTGTGGTGTGTGGTGATGTGTGCTCGTGTGTGGTGTCTGTGTGTGGTGTGGTGTGTCTGTGTGGTGTGATGTTAGTGTGTGTGTGTTGTCCTGTGTGTGTGTGTGTGTGTGTGCGCGCATGTGTGTGTGTGTCTTGCGTGTGTGTGTTGTGTGTGTCTGTGGCGTGTGTGTGTGGTGTGACCTTGTGTGCGTGTGCTGTGTGTGCGGTGCTGTGTGCTGTGTGTGCGGTGTGTGTGTGTGTGTGTGTGTGTGTGCGCGCATGTGATTGGTGTTGTGTGTGTGTGTGCGTGTGTGTGTGTGTCCCCTCCCTATGTCTGCAGATCCTGTACAACCAGCAGAGCGTGGAGGTGCAGGGCGACCTGAAGAGGAAGCTGATCACCCAGCTGCAGCCGGACACCGACTACTCCTTCGTGCTGATGAGCCGGGGGAACAGCGCCGGCGGGCTGCAGCAGCAGGTGTCCATCCGGACCGCCCCGGACCTGCTCCAGGCCAAGCCCGTCCGCTACAAGCACGACCCTGAGGAAGGGGGCAAGCTCTAACCGGTCGCCGCTAGCTCTTCAAGGTCCGCCTCCGTCCCCGTCAGGTTCCGACTGCGTGTGTGATTGGTTGGGTTGTGGGGGTTGGGGGGGGCAGCAGTAAAGAAGACTGGCTGAATAAGTTACGCGTAGGAAGCAAGGTAGGAGAGGGTAGAGTATGCAGAGACTAGAGAGAGAGAGAAGATGAGAGATGATAGAGAGAGAATGAGAGAATCATCTGATGAGAGTATGAGATCAGAGACAGGGAGACAGTGTATATCTATGAAGAGTAGCAGACGATGATGTGGGAGTTGATGGGTGTGGAGTTGGGGGTAGGGAGGAGGGAGAGGGAGAGAGAGAGAGAGAGCAGATAGACAGAGAGAGAGAGAGTGGTTGTAGTGGATGTGGGCAGGGAAGGGAGATGGGTACGAGAGAGAGAGAGCATGCGCTGCAGAGATCTAATCGTGATGCTTGTTTTGGGGGGGCATGTAACTGAGTTGTTGGAGGTTGAAGGATACTGGTGTCTTGCTGTGTTGCGTTTCACCAGTCATGCCTCGTCGCGGTGTGTGCGTTTTCATCCCGCATCTCTGCGCGGCTGTGTGTCGTTCACTCACCGTCAGCCTCTTCTGGCGTTTCTTTGCTAACGTTAACTATACTACAACTATCAGCCGCTCGTTCTTTCGCGGGAAGTCTCCACCTACACATTCCTGAACGTGTCCCTACGTGGTGGCGTTTCCCGCGAGCCCCCCCCCTGTGGTCCATGCATACCCATCACACCCCGCCTGCTATCCCACCCCACAAAAGTTTCGAGCTCAAATGCATATCCTCAAACCCTCCCGTCCACAACTCACCCATCCCCCACCCCCCCCCCCCCCTCACTCCTCAATAAAATATGCCAAACTGTTTAAAGTAAGCTTTGGTCCTCATGTAAAGTCTTAAGGGGGACAGTGGGATGCGCTCTGCATCATCCGGTCTATGAACCAGACATCATAAAGCAGGGCTCGAGCACATGAAAACATGCCTTTCCACTGTCCCTGCTACAATTATAGCGTGGAGAGAGCCAGCCAGGCCTTCGGCACGGAGGCTGAAGGTTTTTATCTTTCTCTCTGTGGTATAACGCGGCATTCACTATGATCCCCTGTTCCCATCGTTGTGCTCTCCCCTTTTACAGAGAGGCCGCTCTCTTCTACTGCTCTCTCCTTTCTTCTCACATCTCTTTCTCATCAGTCAATTCTGTTTCTCAGTCATGCCGTCTCATTTCTCGGTTTTTTTTTGTTTTGTCTGCGCTCTGCGTCTCTCTCTCTCCTCTCTCTCTCCTCCTCTCTCCTCCTCTCTTTCTCTCTCTTCTCTTATTCTCTTTGTTTTTGCCTCTCTCTCTCCTCCCTATACTCTCTCTCCCATCGCCGGCCCTTTAGCCCCTCCCTGCCTGATCCTCTCTCTCCCTCTTCCGCTCCTCCTCTCTCCTTCTCTCTCTCCTCCCCTCCGTCTCTCTCTCCCATTCTCTCGTCCCTCTCGCGTCTCGTCCTCTCTTTCTCTCTCTATTGCTCTCTCTCTCCCTCTCCGTCTCTCTCACTCTCTCTCTCTCTACCATCAGCTCATCCCCTCTCTCCCCTTCTCAGCCTCCCGGTCGTTGGCAGTGATTGCTACGCCCCTTGAGCCCAGGGGCACCACACAGTTCCCTCCTTACCTCTCAGACGTCTCACACCGGCACCAAAAAAAAAAGAAGCAATTTATTCAACGGCAGAAAGCCCTCCCTTTTGAGGGACAGGGGGTGCTCCGCTGCAAAATGGGTTTGAACAGGCTCGAGCAGCCAGTCTGCGAATTAGTCCGACTTTAATTGCGTTTCAAGTGTTTGTTTTTCCCAAAGAATCAGCCGGCAAGAAAGATGTAATAAGCGAAGCCCAAAACGTAGGGTGGAGGAGGTGGAGGAGGTGGAGGAGGGGGGGGAAACTAATTTAGCAATACAATCAGTCTTGCATGCTCTGACCAGACCTTTCCATAACACCGTTCTAGAATTAGAGTGCCAAACCTGACCCAGTGCCTGGCCCCTATCTCCGTGTTGCCAAGGAGAACGAGGACACGTGGACATGTTGCGAAACGTTCGCACGCCGCGGCTAACCGTCAAGCCGCGGCTTCGACCCCACGCGCTAAAAGCCGTCTCCCCGAGGTCGCACGGGAAGCCGCCGTCCGTTGAAAGCGACTTTCGACTCTCTGCTAACAGCTGCAAACCTTCTGTCTGTGTAGGTGGTACTACATTGTGGTGGTCCCCGTCACAGCTGACTCGCAGCACAAGTGGGAGAGTCCCGAGGACATCGACCTGGATGAGGTAACCGGGGGGCCGTGGTCATCGGGGGGGGGGGGATTAATCATTTGACTGACGTTAACCTACCTTCTTTTTTCCTTAGATAACAATCATTTGAAATGAGAGGCCGCAAAGTTAATTTTTTTTTGGGACGATGCGTTTAAGTTCTTGTGATGTTGTAGGCTTTTAAACAACTCAGAGAAAAAAAAAGGAAAATCCTGCTCATATAGCATTTTGCCTTTGTGTTATTAATGCGGACTCACATCTTCTGCTTTCTCAGGGGTTTGCTGTCTCTCAATGTACTGCCGTTTGCAGAAAAGAGACCTGGAAACGAAAAGAAAAAGGGGGGAGGGGGGGGAGAAAAGAGAGGGAGAAAGTGCAGCCTATTAAATCAAAAAACCAACGGTGTGTGTTAAAGAAGTGGATACTAGCATCCTTGAGGTGCCTTGACATGCTGCCTCTTAGTCAAAGCCGGGCTCTAAGCTGCCTCAATCACTGCCATTGTTCACCAAGGGTTCAACGCGGTTCAACTTTTTTCATAATTTTTTTCCTATTTTGTTGTTTTGTTTCAATGCCAAGGAGACCGTAGGAGGAAGCTTGCCGGCTTCGCGATTGGACGCTTTTTTTTTCCACGATTGTCTTTAAACCTGATTATGTAATTCCACCCATTTCAGAAGAATCTGAGAAGAATAAGAGAAGAATATGAGGTGGTGTACTCAGGTTCCTTGGCGCTGTCGATCGGACGTGACCATGGCAACTAACCTAGTCTGGTGCTTTCAGAACGTCAGCATTACGTTGGTGACGCGAGTCTACTTTAGCTGCTACAATCAGACCCTCACACTGTAAACGACTTTCTTGTTTACAAGGCCCTTAAACAGACGCACACAGCGCACATGAAGGCACAGAGAGGGCCAGACCATGTGCAGATTGACCTTTGACCTCCCAAAGCCTCGCTCCAGAGGTCCCTGTCATTGCAAATGCTACAGATGTTGCGTCGGTACTACCACAGCGCTATACCGAGCGGGCTGACGTTTCTGTTCTGTGTGCTTGTGCGTGTGTCTGTGTGTGTGTGCGTGTGCATGTGTGTGCGTGTGCGTGTGTGTGTGTGCGTGTGTGTGTGCATGTGTGTGTGTGTGCATGTGTGTGTGTGTGTGCGTGTGTGTGCGCGCGCTGCAGATCCTGGAGGACAGCTCGGACAGCAGCGCGACCAGGAGGAGGAGGAGGAGGCAGGCCCAGGACCAGGGTCAGGGCCAGGGTCAGAGCCCCAGCCGGGAGCCCTCTCGGCCCTACATCGCCGCCAAGCTGGAGACCCTGCCGGAGATCTTCACCCTGGGAGACGAGAACAGATACAACGGCTTCTACAACAAGCCCCTCCCGGGCCAGATGCAATACCTGTGCTTCGTGCTGGCAGCCCTGAAGGACCACGACTCTGTGAGTGACAGCCACCCCTCCTCGCCCCTCCCCCAACCCCCCCGCCCCCCACACGCCTCCCACCCCCCACTTAGTCATAGGTCACCCATCCTGCCACGCCCCAATCTAGAGTGGCAGCTATTAGTCAGGCGGACGCCGTCGCCCGTCTCCCTCCCGGCCCGGGAAGTGACCCGGTGTCACGCTGAGGGCGTCAATCAGTGTCAGCCCGCCTCTAATTGGTCACTTCTCCGATGACATGACACGGCAGGGTTGGACGTTGTTATCCTCACCTGCCTCCTCAAGTCCACTCAGCGTCTCGCCGTACAGGGGCAGCGCAGGGCTGGAGGTGCGTGCGTGGACGAATCTAGACTCAGGGGAAACTGAAAAAGAAGAACGTTGAAACAAAGGGAGCTACTTTATTATTTGGGTCTCTGGGTCTCTGCACGGCGTTCTGTAAAGGGAAGTGACGTATTGTCAAGTATGGTTACCCATACTCGAAATTTACCTCTGCATTTAACCCATCCAAGTGCACACACAGTAGTGAGTAGTGGGCAACCGCACTCACACACAGTGAACATACACCCGGAGCAGTGGGCAGCTATTGCTCCAGCGCTCGGGAAGCAATTGGGGGTTCGGTGCCTTGCTCAAGGGCACCTCAGTCATGGCATCGAAGGCAGAGGCTGTTTATTCACAATCCCCACCTTCAATTCCTGCCGGTGCGAGAATCGAACCAGCAACTTGAAGGTTACAAGCCCAACTCCCTAACCATTAGGCCACGACTTCCCCCTAAAGAGCGTCGTATCCTCACCCGGTCATCAGCGGGTGACAGGGTGAGGGACGGGAGTCGTCCGTGCTCTGCGCGCGCCGGCGTTCGACTGCGTCTGCCTGGCGTTCAGGGGGCCGGCCTCGTCACCGTTACGTGGTGGCGACCAGCCTCCCTCCTTAACAGACAGAAGTGACAGATCCCCTCGGCTCCCGAGAAGCGGCGGGCAACGTATAACTGAATCTAATTCAAGCCGCGGACAGAAATAGCGCTCTAATCACATTCATTGAAAAAGAAGGGAGGGGGTGGAGGCGGAGGGGGAGGGGGAGCGAGGAAGCTTAGCTTTTATAGTTGTGGTGTGCTGGCAGGGCGGAGAGAGGGGAAGGAAGGAGTTGGGTGGGTGGTGGGTGGGTTGGGAGTGGAGGGTGGTGCTGGGCGCTCGGAGCGTAAAGGCGCAAACTTAAGCTTTATGTGGCTCCCATGGCTGGTAAACAAGCCAGAAAGTGTGAAATTGGACTAAAACGGACAGGCCATACAAACAGGTGGTGATTCATATAACAGCCCGAAGAGAGACAGAGAGAGGAGAGCATGAGGGAGGCGGGCTGCGCGGGGAGGGGCGGGTTGTGGGGGGATGGGGGGTTTGGACAGGAAGAGTGAACGCCACGCCAGAGAGGATGTCACCGTCTCCGCGGAGGTGAGAGGGGTGCGGGAGAGGGAGAGGGGGAGGGGTTAATGGAGAATGAGAAATGGAGGCAACCTACAGGGTAGGCATCTTGAAGGGACGGTTGAGAGATGTGGAGCCCATCAGAGAGGTGGATGGCAGGCAGAGGGAGAGCGAGGGCGACGCTGAATACCCGGGGAGGAGAGCGAGCGGCGCATTAAGGGTGATGGCGGATGGATCGGGAGAGTGTGCGAGAAAGAGCTCGCGTATGAGAAGGAAGAGAGAGAGAGGGAGAAGGTTGCCTGAACCCCGCGGTGTTCTATAGAAGGAACGAGAGTGAGAGAGAACGAGAGAGAGAGGAGAGAGAGAGAGAGGGAGACGAGAGGGAGCGGAGGGAGGAGAGAAAGACTGGGAAGAGAGAGAGAGAGAGAGAGAGACAGACGAGAGACACAGAGAAGAGATTGAAAGTGAGAAGTTGAGTGAGCTGAGCTGGAGAAGAGAGAAGAGAGAGAAAGAGACGAGAGTGAGAGACAGAGAGTGAGAGTGAGTGAGTGAGTGAGTGAGTGAGAGACGAGACGAGAGAGTAGAGAGAGAGAGAGAGCGAGAGAGAGAGCGAGAGAGAGATGAGAGAGAACGAGAGAGAAGAGAGAGAGAGAAGAGGTCAACTAAGATGGGGGTTTTGCCGCCGAGGGAAAAAGCTGAGGGCCTTGGCTCCTGTCCTGTTTGTCACAGATAGACGGGGTGTGAGAGAGGAGATCCTGAGGAGAACGTCTGCTAAGGGCCTCCCGTGTTGGGGGAAAATAACCGAGCTGTCAGACCGCATTAACTTCAGCTTTTGTCTCCAGTCATTTCAGCCGTTTCCTGTCCTCTTTCTTCCTCTCGCTCGTTTTTCTCTCTTTGCCGAGGTGAGATTGTGCCCAAAAACTATCGGGGGGGGGGGGGGGGGAAAGATGAATTGGCGTTCATCCCACCAGCGAATTCATTCATTCATTCATCCCCCCCCCCCCCTTCGCTCAGAGTCCCGCGTCGACTTTGCTCCGAGTCCTAGTCCCTGTGCCGCTCTGTCGGTCGCTCTGCCTGCCTGCGTAGAGTTTCCATGGCGCCGGTCATTACTCACGCTGTAGGATTGGTTATTTAGCAGATTGTACGGCTCCGAGAACCAAAAGGCCCTCCCGATGTCGGGGCTCCCTTCTGCTGCGTCTAAGAGGCGTGACCCGCTAATTGTCGTTCGCCCCCCAACTTGTCTCGTCGCACTTGCCAAGTGCACGAAGAGCTGCAGGTTGTCAAGAGAAGACAGGAAGCAGGACAGGAAGTACGGCTCGTGTCAGATGCGGCAGAGGGGGGGGGGGAATTGAGGAAAAATTGAGGAACGAGAAGGTGACCTTTAACCCTTTGTTACTGTTAAGGTACAACTTGACCCCAGCGTGAACGATCCTCCCAGACCGAGCGTGTGTCTGTATACACAGCCAGGATTTATTTTGCCCGGGCTGTGCTCGGCGTCTGGAGGGGAAGGCATATTTATAGCTCCAATCTTTAATAGAGCCAAGCTTCCGTTGGCTGTCAAGGGGAACACAAAGTGACAAGTGCAGTTACTTCAAGTGAATTAAGCCCGGCAAATTGATCCGTTTAACTTTATTACGTGATGCC
This sequence comes from Plecoglossus altivelis, assembly GCA_036571765.1. NCBI lineage: Eukaryota > Metazoa > Chordata > Actinopteri > Osmeriformes > Plecoglossidae > Plecoglossus > Plecoglossus altivelis. The sequence continues at coordinate 6,714,580 of BROE01000026.1, forward strand.
AATATCCAACTGTTTCTCCATCCTGCCTGCAAACGACTCCATCAAGGTGAAAAACTTTGTTTTGGTTTCGTTTTTTTTCTTCTGCGGCAGGAAACAAAAGGTTCCTATTAGGGGAAGAATGATGACGTAACACCTATTCTAAATACTTGAATTGATTAAAAGAATGTTGTATTAAACCCAGGACTGCAGTATAGCTTTCTTTAGGTTTGATCTGGGATGTACAAATCCTGAAGCGTTAGGTTGGAGAGCTGAAGGACCCTTCACACGCTTAGCAAGTGGAATTATCACATTTGAGCACACAGGCCAAAGGGAGGCAAACAAACATACTCGGATCAGCCGTCACCCGCATGCACTTACTCTGGATATCTCACTCACCTCTTACTCTCTCTCTCTCTCTGTCTGTCTCTCTATCTTTCTCTCTCTTTCTCTCTCTAACTCTGTCTATCTCTCTCTTTCTCTCTAACTTTGTCTCTCTGTCTCTCTCTCTCTTTCTCTCTCTTTCTCTCTCTCTTTGTCTCTCTGTTTCTCTCTCTCTCTCTTTCTCTCTGTCTCTCTCTCTCTTTCTCTCTGCACCTGAGTTCATTCCAGCATTCTCAGACAAGGGTGCTCTCTTCCCTGCCGTGGGAATGAAGAGCTCTGCGAGAATGCTTAATGACGCCGGTGAGACAGGCAGAGCCGGCCGGGGGCCTTCCGCCGCCTTCCGGAAGGCGTGGCGAAGGCGTTGGCATTATGGGATTTGTCCTCAAAGGCCGCTGATGCGCATCCTCCCTCAGGCTGTCAGCCTCTCCCCTGGTCACAACAGGAGACTTCTCACAATGAGCTGTCAACTCCTCCCTACTTCCCTCCCCCTCTCCCTCCCCTTCTCCCTCCCCCTCTCCCTCCCTCTCTCCCTCCCTCTCTTCCTCCCCCTCTCCCTCCCACTTTCCCTCCCTCTCTCCCTCCCCCTCTCCCCTCCTCCTGAGCGTGCCCCTGCACCATCTAAGACCTGTAACTAAAACGATTAGGCCGCGGCGTTTGCCGGAGGAAGCAGTCAGCACGCCACTTGTGAGGAACGGGGTGCCTCGCAGAGCACGGGACAGCGGATCTCTGTAATTGGTCGGATCTCCCGTTTTTAAATACGCTGCCCGTGGAGATCCGATTGGGCCTTAACGGTGCAGATGCGGTCTCAAGGCCTCCGTGGCGCTCCGAGCCAATTGGACGAGCCGCCTCAGATCTGTATATGATATTCCGAACACGTCCGAACCTCAGGGTGCCACAGTGAAACAGGAGTAGAGCAATATCGAAATGCACGTGGAATATATCAAGCACACATCTAGGCACAGCTCACATTAAATGGACTTGGGCTGCTTTGAGGCATTTTCTCACTGTTGTCCCTCGGTCTACTCCTCACCGCCCCCCCCCCCCCCCCACCTCCGCCTCCGCCTCAGCAGAAGACGTTTGCCACCAGCCCCTACTCGGACCCCATCACGGTCAAGCTCCACAGCGGGATGTCCCGCCACAGCGAGGACCCCGAGATGCTGTGGGTCATGGGGCCCGTCCTGGCCGTGGTCCTCATCATCATCATCGTCATCGCAATCCTGCTCTTCAAGAGGTGAGTCAGTTCACCCCTGGCGCAGGTATTCATGTTTTTTTCAAGGCGTTCCAGCGGCGATGACACCCTAGGGGGGGGCTGGTTTACCGAGGACTTAAAGGCTCCTTACAATGACAGAGTACGGAAGCGTTTTCTGGAAGTTTCTTCACGTTGGCGTAGGCCCATTATTTTCGTGCCGTCGATGTTTTACCCCTCCTTTCCAGAAGCCACAGGGGAACCTTTCAACGTTTTCAATTTCGTGTCTGAATAAGGACGTCAAGTTGAGCAATCTGGTCCATCAAGACAAACTTTTATCTACCCTAGGGGCCTCGGGGGGCCCTCCTCCCCCACCCCTCAGAATACGGGGGTACGCATTAGTCAGCCTCCCCCACTGGGGAACCACAACTCCACCCTGGTTCACAGTTGGCTGGGGTTTGTGTGAACGAAACGTCTCCCCGGGCCAGACATCTGGAAGCGTCGACTCTGGGAGGGCGAGGGAACAGGAGGATGGGTGTGAGGGAGGGAGGGAGGGCTGGGAGATAGGGGGGGAGTTCCATATGGCGTTCTTTGCTAATGATGACATCTCGGCTCGATCCTCCCCTCTCAGTCGCCGCGCGCGTCTCGTCGGAGCGCTTCATTTGAACTACGTGGGGCGGGGGGGGGAGGGGATGGGGCGGGAGAGAGGGGGGCGACTCCACGACTCTACGTGAGTCGACAGTCCCTCTCGGTGCCCATGTCTTCAGTCGCTGGCTGCACTGCGCAACTTGAGCTACTTTGAGCTTTCTCACCCACCGCCCCCCTTGTTCCACCGCCCCCTTCCCACCCCCAGCTTAAACTATGTGCTGAAGTAGGTCTTCTTTTTTTGTTCGGGGCTAAGTCCTTCCTATTGGCTGGCCCAGGGCAGTTGTCAGCGAGCGAGCCGATGTGCCCTGAGCTCCTGTCCGCCGTTGATAAGCCAGCCTATGCTAGCTTAGAGGGCAGAGGAGTGGGGCGATGGCTCCGCAGGAAACGCTCATCCAACTCCGAAAACCCAAATGAGGCGCTCTTAACGTTCCAGAACGTTCCTCTCAGATGCGGCAAACACGGCGAGAACAAGTCAATCACAGAAACGTAGAACAAGTAGAATTCAATGTAACATGTACAGGAACGGTATAAAGGTATTGGATTATTGATATGCGTAATTCTTCGAAAAGTTACGTATGACCTGAAACCCCCACGTGAGGACCATTTCTGTTCCCACCCCTTCTACACAGAGCATGTTAGCCAGTTAGCCGGTTAGCCATTTAGCCAGTTAGCCATTTAGCCAGTTAGCCAGTTAGCCAGTTAGCCAGGCCTCAGAGCTGCACGCAACGTTGCGAGTTCGTCGACAAAACACAGCATTTACCTCGAATGACCCAAAGTTTCAGCCGACGTCATCAGACACTCTTGTCCGGCTGCAAGGAAAATAATCAAGTCCTGCTCGCCCAAAGTACATATTGTTCCCTTCTCATTCGAACAGCGTGCAGCTTAAAAGAAGAAAAAAAAAAAGTTGTTTAATAAAAATACAAAATTTTAACTAAAGGAAAAAAAAAAATGAAGAATTATATAAATAAATAAAAGGAGTTTGGTGGTTAAAAAACTTGTTAAAGATTATCACAGTGGCAGGGATTTAGATCAGGGCCTGCAGAGGAAAAACTCATTTTCGAAATGTCAGAGCCAACATCTGAATAAAAGCAGGTGAGATGTTGGGAATGGAAGGGGGGGGAGGGGACGAAGCAGGCAGGAGGGAAGAGGAGGCGTGGGGGGTTAAGGGGGGGGAGGGGGGGGGGAGAGGAGGCGTGGGTTAAGGGGGGGGGGAGGAGGGCGGGAAGGGAAGAGGGGGCGTGGGCGGTTAAGGGGGGGGGGAGGGCGGGAGGGAAAGAGAGAGGCGTGGGGGGTTAAGGGGGGGGGGAAGGGAGGGCGGGAGGAAGAGGAGGCCGTGGGGGTTAACCTGTGTGTGTGTGTGTGTGTGTGTGTGTGTGTGTGTGTGAGTGAGTGAGTGAGTGTATGTGTGTGTGAGTGAGAGAGTGAGAGAGTGAGTGAGAGAGTGAGTGTGTGTGTGTGAGTGAGTGTGTGTGTGTGAGTGTGTGCGTGCGTGCGTGCGTGCGTGCAAGTGAGTGTGTCAGTGTGAGTGTGTGTGTGTGTGTGTGTGCGTGCGTGCGTGCGTGTGTGTGTGTGAGTGAGAGACAGTGTGTGTGTGTGTGTGCGTGTGTGTGTGTGAGTGAGTGTGAGTAAGTGTCAGACCACATGCTGCACACAGCAAGCTCAGAGTGCAGAGTTGATCTGGTGTGGAGTAATCCTAGCAAAGGCATCTCGATGCGTTTCATCTTGGGGCCCCAGAACTCCCGCACACCTGTAGCCTCGCCTTTGAATCTGGAACATTCCTGGAGCCGCAGCTTAAACACAGCCAGTTCTCCCCAAGCGACAGTCAGAATAACAAAAGGGGTATTCCAGTTTAGATTACGTGGCCCTTCGCTCAAATTTCCACCGTCCTCTGACCATCCGAGCGTGAGACAGCCTTGCCCGATACCTCCCTGGGTCTCGCTAGCTAGCTAGGCTACCGCTAACTGACCTCCACCTCATATGTAGGCACGGCGGGCACCCGCGGGCACTCAGAAATGCCCTCAGGGAGCCATCTCAGCAGGGGGGCAACTTACTGAGAGAGCAGCCCAGACACAGGCAGCTGTAGGTTAGCGCGTTAGCGCTAGGTGACGCGGGGGGGAGGGGAATACCTCCGCCGCCAGATGCAGCGTGCAGCAGCTGTAATTAGCCAGGGCTGACAGTCACCAGGCTGATCCGCTAATCGCTCAGCCTGTTTGTTTTCGCACGTTCGCACGGGGGAAATAGCGTTTGGATTAGAACGACCAAGTTCGCTCGTGTCTATTTTTCGCGGTTTTGGGGTTTTTTCAGCCACGCACTTCCCCCAGCTGCGAAGACTTCGAAGGTGGGCTCTCCGCGAAACGGCTCACTGGGGGGAGCGGGCGATTCGAGAGCAGCGCTGTGGAGCCCTGCCAGTGACGGGAGGGGGGGGGGTAGGGGGGGTAGCCCTCCTCCGCCATTCGAAAGAAGACGCTGTCATGTCTCACCTGGTGTTTTTCCTTCCCCGCCCCTTCCCTCTCCCAGAAAACGGGCGTCGCCCTCTGCCAAGGACGAGCACTCCGCTGGCGTCAAAGACTCCTTGCTTGCTCACTCGTCAGACCCGGTGGAAATGAGGAGGCTCAACTACCAGACACAAGGTACAGCATCTATCCCCTAACACACACGTGCGCACCGGGCGACTAATATCCGCGGGCTTTTGTTCTCCTGCCTTAAAGCGATTACTTGAGGGTGAGAGAGGTGATTCCGTGTCGTCATGGAGAGAGAGGGAGAGGTTTTTGTCGTTTTGCGAGAGGGAACGAGGCAGCCACCACCAAAATTCGTGTTGGTCTCCGGTGGGGATCTCCGGTGAGGTAACTCTATCTCTGCTAAAGGCGGTTTCGGATCCGGGGGCTTTGAACCCCCCGGCTAAATCAGCCATGCGAAGGGGATCTTACCATGATGTCACTTTCTACTCCCTCTGTAGGCTCCTTCATCTCTCTATCACTCTCTCTCTCTCTGGCTCACACACTTTCTCTATCTCTCTATCTCTCTCCCACTCTCTGGCTCACACTCTCTCTCTCTCTCTCTCTCACACTCTCTCTCTCTCTGGCTCACACACTCTCTCTAATTCTCTCTGCCTCACAAACTCTCTCTGCCTCACACACTCTCTCTCTCTCTCTCTCTCTCTGCCTCAAACACTCTCTCTGCCTTACTCTCTCTCTCTCTCTCTGCCTCGCACACTCTCTCTCCCTCTCTCTCTCTGCCTCTCACCCCCCCCTCTCCCTCTCCCCCCTTCTCCTCTCTCTCCCATCCTTCCTCTATCACTCTTTGCTCTCTTCCCTCTCTGTGGAGGTTTTTGAAGCTCCCTCGCATAGCTCGTCTCTTCTTCCCACCATCTTCCTGTCCAATGGACAGCTTGCGTACCTCAGAGCGACAGGGCTGGTGGGGGGGGTGGGGGTGGGTGAGTTGGGCAGGTGGGAATTGGCAGATGTTGTTTTCACAAATAGACGTATGTCGACTAATTTGCCTCGTGGCCCCCGTGCCCTTCTTAGGCACGATAACGGCGCACCAGGTGGCGTGCGTTTTTCAAAGTTCCCTCAGTTCCCCTCTTTCCATAGTTGCGAAAGGCGGCGGGAAAAAAATGGAAGACACGGGACGCTGTTTATCGCTTCTAACGTCATACGGGACGGTCTTCTGTCTCAGCGCAAGGTCAGACACGATAGCGAACACGCTCAGTTCGGGCGGGATCTCGCGCCTTTTCTCAAAGCGCGTGGCTCGGCTAGCTAAAATCTCTCCCGCGTGCCTCAAGCTGTCTTTCCCCACTACCTCCCCCTTCGACCCCCCCCCCCCGCCGCCGCCCCTCCGCTCTTCCGCTGCGGCCAAAATGGATTCCCTCTGGCAATTTTGTTTGTTTGTCGGAATATCACACTCCCTCCCCGTCTTCTCCCTGCAGGTTCCAGCGACCCCAGTTGCCCGAACACTCCAAGTTAGTTTCCATTCCTCCTGTGTTCTCAGCCTCCACCTTTCCTCCACCTTTCCTCCACCGTCACCCATGCGTATTTGGATCTCTCGTCCTCCTCAGCGTCCCTCTCCCCCTGCCTTCCCCTCTCTCGCTCTCTCCTCCACCCACTCTCTTTCTCTCCAGCTCTGTCACTCTCTCTCTCTCTCTTGGTCTGTTTTTGGCGTACACACTCTCTCTCTCTCTGTCTCTCTTTCTCTCCAGCTCTGTCACTCTCTCTCTCTCTCTTGGTCTGTCTTTGGCGTACACACTCTCTCTCTCTCTCTCTCTGTCTCTCTCTCTCTCTCTCTCTCTCTCTCTGTCTCTCTCTCTCTCTCTCTCTGTGTGTCTCTCTTTCTCTCTCTCTCTCTGTCTCTCTCTCTCTCCAGCTCTGTCACTCTCTCTCTCTCTCTTGGTCTGTCTTTGGCGTACACACTCTCTCTCTCTCTGTCTCTCTCTCTCCAGCTCTGTGACTCTCTCTCTCTCTCTTGGTCTGTCTTTAGCGTACACACTCTCTCTCTCTCTCTCTCTCTCTGTCTCTCTTTCTCTCCGCGAGGTCGACATCTGTTTTCTCGGCGGCACCACGGCATACCTTAGCAAAGGGCGTTTCCCAGTTCCCTCTGCCCCGAGGTGTGAGCCAGGTAGAGGCTGTCACCAGTCCTCGCGGCGGCAGAGTGAAACTGGGCACACCTGGGCCCCGGGTGTGCCATGATGGCTGCCGTCGGCCGAGGTGGAACCGTCTCCCTTCCCTCTCCTCTGTCTCTCCCCTGTCGCGCTCTCACGTCACATCGAAGGCATCTCAGCCTGCTCTAGTCGCACCGTGTCGTTTTTGATTTGTAGCCGGGCGAAGGCGCCCCCCACCCCACCCCCACCCCCCCATTGTTCCACCCCTTCTCCTCCACCTCGCCATTCACTTCCTCTCCACAGGCTTCCGTGCAGAACTGTTACTGCTGACACCGTGTCCACAGTGGCTGGTTGACTGGGCTATGAGGGGGGGTGGAGGGGGGGCGGGGGAGGAGCAGGAGAGAGAGAGAGAGAGGGGGGGGGGCGCTCAAGGTTTTCTATTTACAATCACCTCAGGAGCCTTCTTTTTTTTCCTTTTTTTTTTTTTAAGACTACGTTTTCGAAAACTTGCCCGTGAGACGAATTGGAGGAGGCGTCAAACCAGGCTTGGATCTGGGAGGCTGTGGTTCCTCGCCACCTATCTCCGCTTGTCTTGCTGTCTGTGGTCTTTTCCGGCGTCTTGTCACCCTGTCTATTTTAATCCTTGTCTGGATGGTGTCAAAGGCACAAGGATTTCCCCTGCTTTGATCTTCTCCCGTCTTAATCTCTCTTAAAGGACAAAGAAAAAATGTGTTGATGTTTTCCAGCAGCGCAGATAAGATCGTTAGATTCGCACACAGCCACATCAGCATCTTCTGAATGTATTTTGAAGGTGATTTCATTAGCCATGTATAGATGCAGATTCCAAATTAGTTAGACAGTTTTTTTTAAAATAACTGGCTTACTGAGAGTGACAAGTTGTATCTCTGATAACAAGATGTTTGTAGATGCCCCTCCTCCTCTCCCCATCCCCTCCTCTTCACACTGTTGCTGCCCTGGGCTATAGTCAACCAATCAGCATGCTCGCTCGCCTGCTCACCGTCACCCGAGAGACCATGACATGGTGTTATAGCGCTGTAGTCAGACATCACCCTTCCTCCTCCTCCTCTTCCTCACTCTCTCTCTCTTTCCTTCACTGCCCCACTTTGCAGTCCTGCGCTTTGCCATCACATACGCACTCCGGTTGCATCACAGTCATGTGCGTGCGTGTGCTTGGATGGGGTCACGTCTGCGTGGGTGCGCTCGTTTTAAACCGCCCTCCCTCCCCCCCCCCCCCCCCCCCCTGCTCTGTTCTCCCCAGGGATGAGGGAGCACCCGCCCATCTCGACGCACGACCTGGCCGAGCACGTCGAGCGCCTCAAAGCCAACGACGGCCTCCGCTTCTCCCAGGAGTACGAGGTAACTCCGGCCCCTCGCCGCCGTCGCCGTCCTTGTCGGGACACGGCCTTTTTTTCCCGCCCAGACAGGTGGTCCCGCACGCCGAACCCCCCTGCGGCCCCGCAAAGGGAGATCCCCGAGTGGGCCAACACATTCTCTCCACGCATGTTTCATTCCCGTAAACATTGCAGCGTGCGATGTCCGTATGTGTGTGTGTATCTGAGCTTCGCTGCCGACTTGCATAACATCTGTTGTGAAGTCTCACGTCCACATTATAATTTTGTTTTTCAATAAATTCCCTTTTTGGGGGGGAGGGGGGGAAGGAGGGATTTACCTTTACTCAATAAGGGTTCGGGGGATGGGAGGCCAAAAAAAGGATCCTACTAAAGTATGCATGAATTCTATCTTTTCTCTTCCAAGAATATTATTCCTCCGCACTTACCTACTGTAAAAGCCAGTAAGGGATTATGCCTTGTTGATGTCCTACAAAGGAAGGTAATTTGCATTTAAAGTGGTGAATTTCGTAGCGGATAAAGCAGTACAGATGGGTGCACTGTTTATATGTTGGGGGCGGGCAGGGGGAGGGGGAGGAAGGCATCATAATTATAAAACAGCTCTTAAGTCAACTTTTCCGGCTGTCCTCTGTTGTCGCTCGGTGTGGGTTGAGACGGGGCCACGTCCGGACAGTAGCTTGGTGTTTCTGTTGCCTGTCAAGAGGAGAGAGATGTCTGGGGAGGGAGGGAGGGAGGGAGGGA
>BROE01000026.1:6731496-6746251 GCA_036571765.1 Plecoglossus altivelis
GGAGGGGTGGGATGGGGACAGAGACCAGCTGGTGCAGGGGCAGACTGGCCATCTGACAGGAAGGCGGAGAGCGTATCCAGAGGACGTGGGCTATGGCACTGTTGCCCTCCTCCTTCCTCCTCCTCCTCCTTTCCCTTCCTCCTCCTCTTCCACCCCCTCCACCCCCCCTTTTCTTCTGCAGAAGCGAAAACCCTCCGAGCGATAACTGACCATGTCGTCTCTCGGGGGACGCGGCGTGGCCCAAATTACGTGGCTGAAAGTCGTTGAAGCGAGCGGGGGTTGATTGTCAAAAAGTTGCGAATGGTGTAATTAGCTTTTGAGGCTCTGCGAGCGACGCAAATGTGTTCCGCTAGCGAGTTTCCCGAAAATTGACACTCTGGGTTTTTTTTTTTCTTTCTTTCTTTCTTTCTTTTTTTTTCCTTCCTTTTTTGTCGCAGTGAAGAAGAATCACATTAGGGGCCATCAGCAAAGCCGTTTGAAACCTCCCTCTCCTCTGGGGGCGATAGCTTTTCAAAAGTTCCACTGTTGATTCGGGGCTCGTTTTACCTTCTCATCCCTGGGCCCCGCGTGTGTGGGTGCGTTTGTTTTGCCCTCCCTGACGTCTGGCACCGCTCGGTTGGGCTTTTTTTGAAACGGAGGAGGCGTCTGGCTTTCATTTGAAGTCGGAGAACAAAGGGAGTTTGAGCGGAGCCTCGTCACTCTCCTGCCTTAGTAAGAGCGTTAGCCCCCGTGCCCTCCAACACACCAGCACCCTGTGACGACAGGCACACATTAGCACATTACAAGAGCCAAGGTAGACACCAGTTGGGATTGTGGGCGTCTTGGTTTAGAGAGGGAGGGAGAGAGAGAGAGAAGGAGAGAGAGATAGGAGAGAGAGAGAGAGAACGTTTCCTCCCTTTCTCTGTAATCCTGACCCCCCCCCTCCCAACCCTCCTTCTTCTTCTCCCCCTTCCCTCCCCACCTCACACTCACACCACCCCCTCCCCCCTCCTCCCCCACAGAAGCTGGCCAACTCTAAAGCACATACCTCAAGATTCATCAGTGCCAACCTGCCGTGCAACAAGTTCAAGAACCGCCTGGTGAACATCATGCCTTTCGAGTCCACGCGCGTGTGCCTCCAGCCAATCAGAGGCGTGGAGGGCTCCGACTACATCAACGCCAGCTTCATCGACGGATACAGGTGGGAGACAGAGAGGGGGTTGTGTGTGTGTGGTGTGTGGGGGGGGGAGACTAAATGAGAAAGAAATGACAGCAGCCCCCCCCCAAAAAAAACATGGTGGACGCGGACGCTAGGTTTGAGGCGGGCGGCGGCGGTAACGAGCGAGGGAGCGGACCTTTTCCTCCATCGCCGGGGCGGCTGCAAATCACACGCCAGCCCGCCTAGTTTCGTCCGGCTGCCTTTCGTTTTTGTCTCGTCAGTTGTCAGAACAAATTGGCCATATTGGCAGGGCTGTCGGTGCTCGCCTCCATTTTTCCCCTCCCCGACGAGGATAGACTGTTTCTGACAGGTGACAGACCACTCCGGGGAGGAAGGAGGCGGGATCGCTTATTGATGTAACCTTTCCCAGCCAACAGCCACTTCTAACCCGGACTCTTCAGAGAGCCTTAATGAGAGACAGTGTATTTATCAAAGGATGTTGATGTTTCCAGTGTGTACACAGTTAGCGTATTGATATGTGGGGGAAGACAGGGGGGGAGGGGGGGGAGGGTTGAAAAGCCTGGCTTGTTTTGAAGCGTGCATTTTGTGGCGGACGGCGTCCGCGTGCAAGCGAGCGTCTCCAGGGACGCGCCTTTGGAACCCCAGTGCAGTTAGTCTCCCTTATCAAATTAATACCTAATCACCGCCATCCCAGAGAGGCGGGTCCTTTACGGAACTGTAAACACCGTAATTGGGCAATAATCCGCGGCACGTTGACGTGGTAACGAATGGCTGAATAGACGGAAGCCGCTCTGTCTTGGAAAGCGCTGGGCTGTTTCATGCCTTTTCCTCCTTCCTGGTTTTGATATCTTCTCTTCTCCGGGCCTAATGATGTCCCACGGGCAGACCTACCTGATGGAGGGGATGGAGAGAGAGAGAGAGAGAGAGAGAGAGAGAGGGAGAGAGAGAGAGAAACAGAGAGAGAGATATAGAGAGCGAGAAAGAGAGAGAGAAACAAAGAGAGAGAGAGAAGGGAGGAAGCTTGGCTGGGATTCCACTGTTATTCCAGTTGCGGTAATTAAGAGTGAATTAAGACGCTTTGAGGTGTGCGGCTCTATGTGTCGCTCTGGGCCCCGACGCTCTGAAATGGTAAGAGAGAGGATTAGACAGACTTGGGTGAAGAGGGCGAACAAGATTACGATGATTGTGTTGAAAGGTTGGTTTTTTTCCCCCCCTCATCTTCACTTTTTTCCCCCGACTTTTTTCCCCTTTCGCTGTTTTCCTCTCCGACGAATCAGCGGGGAGAGTGATGTGGTTGTGTAATGAGAGTTGCGGTGAAGCCGCGGATGTCCGTGACCGATCGTGAGATTGCGAACGGCTTTGTCATTGGGGAAAGGCGATGCCCCGTTCGAAGTCAGCCCGTGAATAACAACTCACACGATTGGAACGGCTCAGCGACGACTTCGTCAGCCCTGCCGTCTCCGAAGCACTCGGAGGAGAGAGAAGGAAGTCGAGCTCATATCCACAAAACGCGACTCCTGGCTGGCCCTCCTACCTCCAGCGACGCGCGTGCGTTCGAGTGTATTTATGCATCTGCTTAAGCACGCGCGATGGACGACTCAGGCGATCGCTCGTCAGAAGCTCAGAAGAGAACGAGCCGCCGTCCGCTTGCATGGCTCTGCGCTGCCCTCTAGTGGCAACGTGGGAGAACCGCAAGGGGCTCGCTATGGGCGTTGCTGCAGAATGGACATCGTCTAACTGTGTCCTGCCCCCCTCCCCCCCCTCTCCATTTCCCCCCAGGCAACAGAAAGCCTACATTGCCACCCAGGGCCCACTGGCGGAGACCACCGAAGACTACTGGAGGATGCTGTGGGAACATAACTCCACCATAGTGGTCATGCTCACCAAATTACGAGAGATGGGGCGGGTGAGTCTGTTGGCCAAACCCTGGCGCAATGACTTAATTACCCTCTTTACATGGGAGTGAGGCAGCCCTGTGTGTGTGTGTGTCTGTGTGTGTACGTGTGTGTGTGTGTCTGTGTGTGTGTCTGTGTGTGTGTGTGTCTGTGTCTGTGTGTGTCTGTGTGTGTGTGTCTGTGTGTGTGTGTGTACGTGTGTGTGTGTGTGTCTGTGTCTGTGTGTGTGTGTGTGTCTGTGTGTGTGTGTGTGTGTGTGTGTGTGAGCCACACGGCATCCACTACACGCGTGCTATACCGCAGGCATGTAACCAGCTGTGTTATGTGATTACGCTCCAACACGCAAACACACAAACATTTAATTTTCGTCCTTGTCATTTTTCTTCCACTCACCGATGTTTTTGTCTCGTAGGAAAAGTGTCACCAGTATTGGCCCGCGGAACGTTCCGCCCGGTACCAGTACTTCGTGGTGGATCCGATGGCCGAGTACAACATGCCCCAGTACATCCTGAGAGAGTTCAAGGTCACCGATGCCAGAGTACGTATCTCATCTCCCCCCCCGGTAACCCCCGGTAACCCCCGGTGGTCTCGCGGCGCTCTCAGCAGCGCACGGTGTGAAAGGTTCCACTCGCTGTGGATGCGCCGCCGCGTATTTTTAGATCGGACGCGCGGTAATGATTGTTGTTGCTGCCCACACGTGTAATTATCCTGACAAAGTGGTTCATGTTCTGTATGTAGAGATATCGGAAGCTCTGCCCCCGCTGACCTGGAAAGATGAGATGTGGAGTCGTGTGGAAATTGTGTTGTTTTTTTCCTTTTTAATCCGTCTATTTTCCTATCTACGTATACAATATTCCATCTGTATCTGTCTATCCATCCGTTAGGATGGCCAGTCCAGGACTATTCGCCAATTCCAGTTCACCGATTGGCCTGAACAAGGGGTGCCGAAAACCGGCGAGGGCTTCATCGACTTCATCGGCCAAGTCCACAAAACCAAGGAACAGTTTGGTCAGGACGGGCCGATAACTGTGCACTGCAGGTAAGCAGGAGACCGGCCTCCAGTCCTCCAGGAGGGCGGCGTGACCCAGACGTTCACCCCGACATCGTGTGCTGTTTTCCCCAGTGCCGGTGTGGGGCGGACCGGGGTCTTCATCACGCTGAGCATCGTCCTGGAGAGGATGAGATACGAGGGGGTGGTGGACCTCTTCCAGACGGTGAAGACTCTAAGAACTCAGAGGCCAGCCATGGTGCAGACAGAGGTACGAGCGGAGACAGCGTCTCTAGGAATCGCCAGCAGAAATGCGTTTTTTTTTTTCTCCTCTCAATTCTTTCTTTTATTCAAAATATGTTGTTCTTTTTCTTTCTTTCAGGACCAGTACCAGCTGTGCTACCGGGCAGCACTGGAGTACCTGGGAAGCTTTGATCACTATGCAACATAACCCGTTCCCAGAATGCACCAGGGGGGGGTCCCGCGAGGAAGGCTGCTTTGTCCCTACGGAGCCAGACCCACCCTGCTGCTGACTCAGGGTGGAGGCTGTGGGAGGGGTGAGGAGAGGCAGGGAGAGGGGTGAGGGGAGAGGGGTGAGGGGAGAGGGTAGAGGGGAGAGGGGCCGAGAGCACAATTCTGACTGGACGACCAGCAGTAGGAAGAGTACTGCTTGACTGGCACAATAAATCGCTTTAAACCCTTCACTGAAATCCCCCCCCCCCCCCACCCGAAAAAAAAGAACCGTAAAAAATCTTCAGTATGCTTCGTTCTGATAGGTTGACTCCGCATCACTTTACTCCCCTATTTCTTCCTCACCTTATAGCAAAAAGTATTTTTCAGCTATTTTTATTAATATCGATATTACCATTATAACTATGTTACTATTATTTCGATTTTGTTTTCTAATCATTTACACTGGCTACTGTACGTTTTAATGGCTCTTATTTTAAATTAAATTGTATCTCTTTTTTTTTCGTTTTCTTTTTAGCAAAAAAGGACATGTATTTTCGACATGCTCCGAGTCATTATTACTGGAGAACACTCAGAGCTGCTAATAATTTTATTTTTTACCATAGTTATGATATTATAAAGTTCTCATGATCAGATTGGTCTTATTCAGTGGTGTCGGGGATAACACTTTTATAAGCCTTTTCACTTCCTGGTAATTTACAGAATGATAACCTTCTCGGAAATATAAACACCAGTTTGTGACCCATCAAATAAAGCAACGGCTGTCAAAATGGAATAGACTTATGACGTTTGAACACTAACATGTACAGATTCTGGCTTTTTTCCTCATTCGCTGTTAACTGTGATTTTCTTAATACCTGTCTTTGGAGACCATGAGAAAGAGACAGAGATAAGAGGAAAAGGTCGTTTACCCGGCAACGTCGCAGCCTCAGTTTGGGCCTCACTGGTGTCACAGCGGGCCTGAAGTGGACTCATCTACGGATCCCAGGAGATTCTGGTCAGATAAGCTGTGACCCGGTCTGGTTCAAGCGTACTCCCCGGCCCAGCCAAGACGTGTTCAGCATCCGTGGGACATGAGAGAGGGACGTCCATGCGTTTCTGATCAACCTGCTGAATGATCAACTGCACCCTTCCATCAGCAAACACGTTGGACTGGCCCTAACCAGAAAACAAACTTCTTAATCGCAGACTCGGCATTCATAGTATCTCTGCTGTAATAGTATATCACTGTGGGACGGAACAACAGCCTCCTGTAACGCTTTTCAAAAAGCAGCGTGGATGTGTGTGTGTGTGTTCGGGGAGGGGCGGAGAGGGGACAATGAGATTCCTCCTTAAGTGGTTGAGATGGCAAAGTGAGGTGGATTTAGACGAGCGGGACTACAAACATCAATCATTTCACTTTGTCCTCCGAATCGTGCCGTAGGGGTCCGATCTGTTGTACACGATCTGTTTTCTATTTGTTCATAAAAAAAGGAGAGAAAATATGTTGCAAAACCTCGATGTTAATAAAGTTGAATAATTGGGTTTTTTTATATCGTAGTTGTTGCTTCGACTCATTTGGCGGTTTATATGGCGTGACGATTTCGTGTGTCCGTGTGACATCAGGCCAGTGCCTGAGCAATGCCTGCATCCTGCCTTGCCACTAGCCATAGGAAACAGATGGAGGGTGGACGCCCCTCTAGTGTCTGCAGCCTGGCTGTTATCCACAGCTACTGGTTCACTTTCTTTCTTTCTCTTTCGCCCTCTCTTATGGCGTTCTGTTTCTCGCATGCCTCTCATTTCTCATTTTCCTGCCTTGCTCTCTCTGCTACTTGGACTATGCACGTTTTCTCTCTCTCTCTCTCTCTCTCTCTCTCTCTCTCCCACTCACACACACTCTTTCACCGTTACATCAATGATCAAAACATGAATGTGATTACTTTAGAGACATTGCATCAGGTAGGTTACAAATATAAATGTTCGAATGGAATAGCACGTATGTCTATAGTGTAAATGTAAATCCAGTTGCTCTTAACGCGCAGCACCAGTTATCAGCCGTACTCGTAATCCATAATCACGCACGGTCTTCATTGGGCCAATATCAATATTATTTGACATATTAATGAGTCGTATTAACACAGCTACTGGGAAGGCGGGGTCACCGAAAAGAAAGCATTTTGATTAGTCTGGGCTGTAAATCGGCACGCCCCTCCTTCCTTGTAAACAAACACACACTGGGCATGCGTGTGGCACTGGAATAATGGAGGACTATCTCTCCAATCCATGGTGAACCCTGCATTTACAATTTTCAAGCATTGAAGATCTGGGGGCAACCAAAACTGATTAGTAGTACAGCATACGTAAGTTAACATTTAAGGCTTTCAAATGTGTAGGCTTTGCATTGCTAAAAATGAGCCCTGTTTATATATATCAATAAATGGATTAGCGAGCCACTATAGCTTGTGCTAACTAGCTAGTACTAGCTAACGTAACGTTAGCAAACTGATACCAACAGAGGTCTGCTTCCAAAGTTGATATTTCGCTTGCATCCGTTTCAACATGTGTGTCAGCATGCCAGACTGACAAACAATTCTACTTCTGAAATATTTTCCTCAATGCAAGTACAGTTGTACCAACTCTGACCGCTAAAATATCTTGTAGACTTTCAACTCGCTAGCTGTCAACCAGCTAGCTGCTACTAGCTAGTTAGCTTACTGTTTTCTTGACGGAGACGGGACACTGGGCCCTAGTTGACAGACTTGGCGTTCAACCAATCTGAAGCTTCCATTTCTGTTCCTACGCCATGTCGTCCAATCACGATGGGTATTATTTGACAGGTGGGCAGAACTATATCGAGCAGGCAAGATTGCTAGCTAGCAACATTGCTACCAACGGAACCAAGTATGATCACAAATAAAGAGCAAGCTAGTAGAACTATTAGTTTGCCTCATGCATAAGATAGCTAACGAACTTTCTGCCAAGTTGCATCTTGTTTGCTCATACATATGTCATCTGCAAAGAATGGCCGTCTGTGCATAATGCGTGTTTGGAACGTAATCTTGCAAGAAAAGTGCAAATTACGTTTCACCTTCCTTCGTATTGTTTATAACTTCACTCTTAGTTTGTAGTTAGTCTTGTATCTGCTTTTGCAGAGCGTTGGACAATCAACTTTGCTACCAACAGTAGGGGGCGACAGGTGATCGGAATTTAACCAGTGCGTCCTCAACTTGCATGGTAATAATCGCAAAGTTTCGAAATAGATTAGGTTCGCTTTAAAATAGGCGCGCAGGCTTATTAGGTAAGAGTATTTCGCGAGTACGCATCTAAATAAGTCCAAATGAATGATACATCACAGAATCCACAGGTCAAGGCGAATGATCCAGGATGGCGACGGACACCGCATCTCAGACGACTGGCTCCAGGATAATGACCTTTAACCCTTCCAAGGAGGAGTTCAAAGACTTCAGTCGATATATTGCCTACATGGAGTCACAGGGAGCACACAAAGCTGGAATGGCTAAGGTCAGTGTGGTCATCTGCAATCACTATCCCCTTTTTACTGTGACATAATACTCTGTTCCAGTCCTCAGTTCCAACCAAAAGTCCTTATTCAGGCAACCCATGTGTTGTTTGTGTATCGTTAAGGTCATACCACCTAAAGACTGGAAGCCTAGACGCACGTACGACGACATCGACGACCTGGTGATCCCAGCGCCCATCCAGCAGGTGGTGACGGGCCAGTCGGGTCTGTTCACCCAGTACAACATTCAGAAGAAGCCCATGACTGTTCGGGAGTTCCGCAAAGACGCCAACACAGGAAAGTGAGCCTTTGCCCACTGGTGAACCCCCCCCCCATGATGTTTATTTGTCATCATTCCACGTTGTGGGATGAACATCGACTACGTCGGTGACTTGATTCGATTCGATTCGTTCTGTAGCTTCTGACCCCTGTTTAGTTTTGCTACCTACTGATCCTCCCTTTAACGCGAATCCAGATTCTGCAACCCTCGCTATGTGGATTTTGACGAGCTGGAGAGAAAGTTCTGGAAGAACCTGACCTTTAACCCGCCGCTATATGGAGCAGATGTCAACGGAACCCTGTACGATCCAGTGAGTGTCTTCGGGTTTATCGCCAGCTTGCTCTACAAGTGCCCGCACGAATCCTTCGCTAACGGTCGTCAAGTCAATTATCCTGCCGTTGGTGGCAATGCTTCATCTCACTTTCTCTCTCTCTCTCGCTATCTCTCTATCAATATCTCTCTCTCGCTATCTCTCTCGCTATATATATATTTAGGATGTGACAGAGTGGAACATCGGGCGTCTGAACACCATCTTGGACACCGTGGAACGGGAGAGCGGTATCAAGATCAAAGGGGTGAACACGCCGTATCTGTACTTCGGCATGTGGAAGAGCACCTTCGCCTGGCACACCGAAGACATGGACCTGTACAGCATCAACTACCTGCACTTCGGAGAACCAAAGTCCTGGTAAGGTCCCGTCTGCGGACAGACGCGCGCGGACGCAAACTGGCGTCCTCGGCTACTACCGTGAGGCTCTTTCGAAAACGAGCGTAGCGTGCGATAGCATGCTAGCTACAACTGCGGATTCTTTTCTCTCCAGGTATGTCGTGCCCCCAGAACACGGGAAACGGTTGGAGCGCCTGGCTAAGGGTACGTGGAAAAAAGAGTTTCGCTTAGTGTGGACTGTTGACATGAAGGCGATGACATTTTGAGGAAGTTGAAGCAGATTGCGTGTTGGTGGTGTTGACGTGCGCCTCATGTGGTCTGTTAGGGTTCTTTCCTGGGAGCGCGCAGAGCTGCGAGGCTTTCCTGCGCCACAAGATGACTTTGATCTCGCCTTCCATTTTGAAGAAATACGGCATACCCTTCGAGAAGGTGACCCCCCCCCCTGACGCGAAAAGATCGTCTTCCGTTTTAGTCCTTATTGTCGGAGTCTGTAACGCGATGCGCGTATCTGTTCCGTTTGCCTCGATCGACGACCAGACGAGACTCATGTTTGATTCGTTCTCAGGTCACCCAAGAGGCGGGGCAGTTCATCGTGACCTTCCCGTTCGGCTACCACGCCGGCTTCAACCATGGCTTCAACTGTGCCGAGTCCACCAACTTTGCCACCCAACGATGGATCGACTACGGCAAACAGGCCACTCTGGTATGCCAAACGCCTCTCGAAGTCGTCACCCAGATTATACGCTAATAAACGGGGTCTTTTCCCACCGTAACCTGCCAATCCACCCCCCCCCCCCTTTCTCCACTCAGTGCTCCTGCCGCAAGGACATGGTCAAGATCTCCATGGACGTGTTCGTGCGGAAGTTTCAGCCGGACCGCTACAAGCTGTGGAAGGCCGGGAAGGACAACGCGCCCATCGACCACGCCAAGCCCACGCCAGAGGCGTCTGAGTTCCTGAAGGGCGAGCCGGCCAAGCAGCCGGAGACGGAGGGACCCGGCGAGGCGGCGGACGGAAGCGCGGCGCTCGACGACGCCGGCAGCGGCGCGGGAACGGCGCGGGCGGGCGAGAAGAGGTACGCGCCACTCCACGCCACTCCGTTGCGTCTCACAACGAACCTTGCTTTTTCAAACTCCCGCGTCTGTTGCCTGTCTTCGTCCGCAGCCCCAAGCTCCAGATCGGGACCAAGCGGCAGCATGACGAGGTGGACGACGAGCCCGTGGAGGGCTCTGCTGCGCTGCACACCGAGGGGGACGGGGAGGGCCAGGTGGAGCTGAAGAAAGCCAAGCTTACCAAGGCAGAGCAGGCCAGCAAAGGGGCCAGGCCGTCAGACACAGGTACCTCAGCCCCTCCCAGGAACGACCGTGACACTTCCTTCCTCAAACGGACGGGAACAGACGTGTGGGCCGTCTACCCGCAGGCGGGAACAGGACTCTAAAGAGAGGGAGCGTAATTAGCGTTTGTCTGGCTTTTAGTTTTTTTTCTCTCTCCTTTTCAGAGCTGCCAAAGTCCAAGCCAGAGCCAAAGGAGAAGAAACCACAAGCCAACTCGGCCAAGCCCGCCGACGCCAAGCCCCCCGGCAAAAGCCCCGTCAAGAAGGAGAAAGGATCCGCGGACAACCCCGCTCCGGAACCTTCCCCCCTTACCGAAGGCCGGTCCGCCGAGAGGCCGGGGCCTAGCGAGGACGCCAGGCCGGAAGCGGCGGCCGGCAGCGCCAGCAGTCCGGCTCAGCGGCTCTTCCAGAGGACCCTGAGCCCTGCCGACGTGCTCCACGTCCACAGCTACGCCAAAGGTGACTACGGCGACGGCGAGGCCCCTGCCAAGGAGGAGAGGAAGAGCGACAGCAGCGACAGTGACTCCGAGGATCCGGACGAGAGCCAGGTAAGGAAATCCCCCACAGCTCTTTCTTTCCCCCCCCTCCCTGTCGTGTCGTGGACGCACGCTGGGAGTTTCACGTTCAGCTGAGAGACGACAGTAGACAACTGTTTTCTCCAAATGGTTGTTTCTTTCTTTGGCCACCAGGAGGCGGAAGAGGGATACAAAACCGCCAGCGTGCAAAGCAACCTGGGGAAACTGCCCCGCCATCACCCTCTGATGAAGGACAGCATGAGCGACGAAGGTACGAATACTAGCGGAGCCTTCCGGAAGGCGCACCACACATCAGGAGTCATCCTTTTGGAAAAACGATCCTCAACCCAGATACAGTACAGCACAGGGGTGTCAAACTCTGGTCCTCGAGGGCCGCTGTCCTGAAGGTTTTCGATGTTTCCATGCTCCAGCACACCTGGTTATAATGATGGGTCGTGATCAGGCTTCCACAGAGCTTGATAACGACCCTTTCATTAGCGGCCCTCGAGGACCGGAGTTCGACACCCCTGGTATAGCATGTTCTGATGTTGTTGTTTTGAAA
This sequence comes from Plecoglossus altivelis, assembly GCA_036571765.1. Classification (NCBI taxonomy): domain Eukaryota; kingdom Metazoa; phylum Chordata; class Actinopteri; order Osmeriformes; family Plecoglossidae; genus Plecoglossus; species Plecoglossus altivelis. The sequence goes on from BROE01000026.1 coordinate 6,742,864, forward strand.
AAATGAAAAAACCCTTCTCTTTTCCTTCATCGCGTGTGGTTTGGTGAATGTGTGTGTGTGTGTGTGTGTGTGTTGCTGGCGTGTGTGTGTGTGTGTGTGTGTGTGTCCTCGTCGCAGAGTTGAGGACATAGGTGCCGGCGAGGAGGACGGGGCTGGAAGGCAGGGAGAGCTGGGCTAAGCCCCCCTGGCCCATCCCTGTAGGGAGCCAGAACGCGGCCCCAGGACAACCTGATGAAGGACTAAGGACTACAACCGCCGCAAGACGCAAGTCTCCCTACTGCTTGCATCTGCAATGCCTCTTCCAGACCTACACCCAGCCGGTGAAGCAAGCAGTGCTACGCAGGGGGGGGTGGTGGGGGAGGGGGGGTGGGTGTTCAGCCAGCTCAGGTCAGGCTGACCCAACCAGCCAACGTCTTGCAAGTCGCGTCTCAGGGTTCGACTATCTACGACGGCTTGGCTAGGGGGCGCGAGGCGGCCATCTTTCAACCCCGACCGTAACCCCCCCACCCGTTCTCTCCACCCCCAGACCGAGTGCCCCGACAGCTCCGAGCTCCCGGCGGTCATGTCCGGCGGCAGACTGAGGACCAAGCCCCTGATCCCGGAGGCGTGCTTCACCACCACCACGGAGGAGGGCTCCGAGGAGCCGCCCACCCCCACCCCTCACCTGGAGGAGGACGGCACCAGCCTCCTGATCAGCTGCTCTCACTGCAGCATCCGGGTGCACACCAGTCAGTACACACACACACACACACACACATATGCTTACCTCTACCACCAGTCAGTACAGACACACACCACACCACACACACAACACACTGCTACCTCTACCACCAGTCAGGAACACACACACATGCTTACCTCTACCCCCATCATACACCACACACCACACACACACACACACACACATATGCTTACCTCTACCACCAGTCAGTACACACACACACACACACACACACACACACATGCTTACCTCTACCACCAGTCAGTACACACACACATGCTTACCTCTAACCCACAGCAGTACACACACACACACACCACACACACACACACACAAACATATGCTTACCTCTACCACCAGTAGTACACACACCACACACACACACCACCACATGCTTACCTCTACCACCAGTCAGTACACACACAACACACACACGGCTTATTCTCTACCACCAGTCATACAGACCACACACACACACACACACACACACACACTATGCTTACCTCTACCACCAGTCAGTACACACACACCACACAACACACACACACCACATGCTACCTCTCCACTTTTCAGTACAGTCAACTACCTTACACACACACATACAACACTGTAGAGCTACCTGCACTGTGCTACTTGATATTAACTGGGCTAAACCATGTCTGTTTTTCTGCCTGACTGGCCAGCTGATCAGATTCTAGCGGGCCAGCTAGCGGGCCAGCTGATCATTTCTCCAGATAGAATTAAGCAGTTTCTTCAGGCAGGGATCAAGCCCCACCTCTTTTCTCTGCTGATCTGGTGGGTTCTGGTGTGCGGTGTCGTCTGTGGTCGTCTGTGTTGTGTGTGTGTTGTCTGTTTGTGTTTCGTCTTCTTTGGTTGGTTCTGTCTGTCAGTTTGCTTGTCTGTCTGTGTTGTGTGTTTTGTGTCTGTCTGGTCTCTGTGTGTGTGTTCTCTGTGTGTACTGTTTGTGTACTGTACTGTGTGTCAGGCTGCTAGGTTTGCGCCCAGCCAAGCGGACCAAGGACTGGAAATGCGCCCGATGCAAGGCCAACGCCATGACAGAGGTCAGTGTTGCGTCTCGACGAGCACCTGCCGTTTTCTCCTCTAACGGCCGGTCGTTAAGCAGGGGGGGGGGGCCCAGATCCCACCTGTACACGATGATAACAGGTGTCAGGCCTGCACGCCAGTAATGACAACCAGTGTCACCCTGTTTACCAGCGCTGTGCTTTTAACATCAGACTGGGTGCATCATTTGTTTGGCTCTTTTGTTGTTGTTGTTGTTTTTCCTGCAGAGTTGCTGTTTGTGCTCGCTGAAGAGGACTTTGGTGCAGAAAGTCCAGCTAATGACAATGAATCTGGCTGGCACGCCTGTTGCTTAGGAGAAGGGAGACGAAAATGCCCTGGCGTCCTGTCCAAGGAGCTGTTTGCGGCGTTGCAATCATTTAGTATCGTCCATTCGCAGACTCGGTCGTTAGAAACCGTGTGCCGATATCTGTGCGGTGGGGCACGTGCTGTGTGCTGTAGCCGTGTTGGAGGCCCGCTTCGTCTGCATCACCGGGGAGAGAACCTGTGACTCAGCGGGATCCCATGCGAGGTTAAACTGTGAGCCCCCGACCCCCCCCCCCTCGGCCCGCCACCTCTGCCCCCCTCCGCCCGCTTTTCAGCTCCCAAGACGCGCCCATACTGCAAGCCAGCCAGTCTGACCTCGTCAGAGGATGCCATTTTAATTTTGAAACATGCGACGCTTGGGGCATTGGAAATGGAAGCGCATGGCACTCGTGATCTTGGCTGTGTGTTCGATGGGGGGGGGGGGGGGGAGTTGAAAATCGGATGCAGTTTGTATTAGGCGGAGTTCCCCATGCCTCCTGGATGTTCTACCCCTCTAGTGTTGCACTGGCCGGTTTCCTGTTTTCCTCCCCAGTTGACATTTCCTCTGGTTTTCCCCTCCCCTTTCCCCCTTCCCCCCCCTCCTCCTCTCGGCCGAATGTTTATCTACTGTAAGAGCCGGATGAGAAGACAGAGTGGCTGCTGCGTCAGTTTTCCATGGCCGCTGCTCCCATTTACCCCACCTGCGCCCAGGCCGCCGGGGTCCTCATGCAGCCCGACGAGTGGCCCTTCGTGGTGTACGTGACCTGCTGCCGGCACAAGGGCCCCGTTCAGACTGAGGTACCGCCCCCCCCCCCCCTCCCCCACACCCCCCCAAACGGTCGCTCTCTGGTTTTCGCCGCATGTGAAATGGGAAGGTTTGAGGTCGGAAGATGTTTTGGGCTGAGAGCAGCCTTGTCAGATGTCCTGTTTGTCTGTCTGTTGTTCTGTCTGTCCGTAAATCGGTCAATGATAATGTCGTGGAAACGTTTGTTTGTTTTCAATTCAAAGTCGAAAGGTTAATGTCGTATATTATCCACAGGCATTACACACAGAGTGAAACATCTCAAGTGTTTTAATACTTCAATTTTAACGATCATGGTTCACATCTCACGAAAACCCCACCTAATCAGCATGTCCGAAAATGCGAATTTGGTGGAAAACGTTTCAACATTGTAGACTCGCGACGTCCCACTCGAATCAGCGAATCTCAACTCAAAACACCAACGCAGGTTCCCTGATCCTTTAAGTGGCCTCTAAGGCTGCTTCAGAAGGCGACGCAATCACAGGGAAGACTGCTGAGTC
>BROE01000026.1:6747171-6759008 GCA_036571765.1 Plecoglossus altivelis
GGGGGGAGGGAGGGAGGGAGGGAGGAGGGGAGGGGAGGCGGGTTTCACCGGACTGGGGCTGAAGTCTGCATGAAGACCCGCCACGCACACACGGATCCAGGACCTGCACTGCAATTGGGCCCCTTCCTCTCGTCATGCCAACAAGTCTGAAGTGTCTTACAGGAGCGAAGGAGAAAAAGAAGTGGCGTGCAGCGTCATCCTATTTTAATGACATGGATGCTTGAGACGCGTCGGTTTTTCTCACCCGTGTAACGCCACCGTGTAGTATGACTTTCACCGCTGGAGTTTCACTTCTGCAGATAAACAGCCTTTTCACCGATATTCAAACGGACTAAGATGCACCTTGTCTGTCTGTCCGTCCGTCCAGCGCAACAAGGCAGCCATGCAAGATCTGACCGTCGGGCAGAAGGTGATCTGCAAGCACAAAAATGGCCGCTACTACCAGTGCGACGTGGTACAGCTCACCAAGGAGACCTTCTACGAGGTCAACTTCGACGACGGCTCATTCAGCGACAACCTCTTTCCCGAGGACATCGTGGTGAGTAGGCTTGGCATGCATGACGCGGTCCGCACTGGGGGGTGAGGGGGACGACGACTTGGAGGAGTTCGAATACTACTTCCTAGTCTCTACCGGATCCTGTGTAATGCCTGTTTCTGACCCCCGTCACCCCTCACCCCCCAGAGCCGAGACTGTGCCCAGCTCGGACCCCCGCCCCAGGGGGAAGTAGTGCAGGTGCGGTGGACCGACGGTCTGGTTTACGGAGCCAAGTTTGTGGCAGCGCACGTGATCCAAATGTACCTGGTAAGCGTCCTTGACGTTCATGGGCCCCGCAGCCATGTGTGCCATCCGTACAAGCTAGCAATGGCTGAACAGGAAATACTGATCAATGTTGTTTTGTTTCTTTTTGTTGTTGTTTTGCTTGTTTGTTTGTTTTTAAAGATGGAATTTGAGGACGGGTCTCAATTAACGGCCAAGAGGGACGACGTCTACTCACTGGACGAGGAGCTCCCTAAGAGAGTCAAGTCACGACTGGTAGGTGGTGCACCCAGACACGCAACAGAACACAAGGGTTGCCAAACCCGGTTACGCGTTGGTCTCCGTTTCTCCGAGCGTAAATGCTTTTTGTTTGTTTGTTTGTTTGTTTCCAGTCCAAGGCGTCGGACATGCGTTTCGACGGCATCTTCGAAGAGAAGGAGATCATGAAGGTGTCCAAGAGGCAGAGGGTGCTCAACTCGCGTTACCGAGGAGACTACATCGAACCTGTGATCTACAGAGCCATCATGGAGTAGCCAACCTCGACCCCGCCCCCACCAACACACACACACACACACCCCACACACACACACACCCCACACACACACACACACACGTCCACACCACCAGCACTGATGTTCCGGACCTCTCACTGGCTTCACCTAAAATCAGCCACCGTGCGAGTTTAGCTCTCACAATATGACTTCCTCCGAACAAACTTGGTCCAGGACTCCTAGGTTGGACCAGGTTTTGTATATTTTATACTCTTTTTTTTTTTGTGGTTTCCCAACCACCCATCATTTACAGTATCTTTTACAGCCGCGTGGTTTTCGACTGTGATTCATACGATGACGCATCGCTTCTGCCATGTTACAGTACGATAGGCCCGTACGAGTAATATGTTCTTCCCTGTAGCCGAACACTTGTCAGAAAGACGAGGCCAGAAAAGCAATATCGGACCACGGAAATTAGAAGTAGCATTCTGATAGTCGAGCTTTCACGCCAGGTAGAAAAAGCTTCTCTCTGCTCCAGTTTCCTGCAGATTCTTTTTAGAACTTTCGGAGTCATTTCACAGAATGTTGCCAGTTGTCCATTGAGATGTATTTATTGTCCTAGTTTCAGGGTGCTTCGCGTGCCCACGTTTGGTTTTTACGGCGGTACAATGCCTCTTTTAGCAGAGTCACAGTGGTGACTTGCATTCCTTAAACATTGTATTTTGTAGGAATGCAATGAATATAGCTTTTTTTCCATTTTTGGAGTTGATTTTTTTACCAGCCTATTTATTACGGTGCTTTGAGTAAGTAACCTCTGCAATACAGATTTTTTGTCCGTTGCGACGATGTAGGGGTTCTGAACTGATGATGTAAGTTCTATTTTTGCTATATAGATGAAATAGAGAGGGTCCGTTCAGAATGGATACGGAGCTCTTTTTATCCTATTGGTTCATTGCTCTTTTGATGAAATTTGTGCGTTGCACTTTTATTTAAGTCCAGTTTGATGGGACAGTTCAATAGTTGTGTGCTGCCATTGCGAATTTGCGAAAGCCCTGTGTTTTAGGGGAACATGCTAATTGTACATTTATAAGAAGTTTTGGGGGGGGGGTGAGGAAATCGTATGACCTTTCCCCCATCGGCCATGCTTATCAACCATGATGCACTTCGTAATGATAAGGTGACCTTGACAATTGTCAGCCCTTGCTCTACAGTAGAGCACAAGACGCGCAGATTTAAAAGTTCATACCGTTCGAGAGGCCCATAGCGGGAGCCCATTTACTTATGGAAAGACTTGTACTAGGTGAGACAGTTTTCTATCAAAAAGCTTATTTTATTGGTTTGTTTTGTAAAAAAAAAAAAAATGTTCTATGTGTATTTTCACAGCGTACTGTGAATATATATTGTTAAGTAGTTTTATTTAAAGATACAAGCTGTTCTGCTCGAGAGGTCTTGTGTCGGTTCCTGTTATGTCCCCCTGGGAGCCAACATCATCAGCTTCCTGATCCTGGCTTTGTTCACGTGGCCTTTTTCCATGTCTGTAATAAATTCAAACTGGACATCCAGATTATCATTCATGCGTTTTGTAAAGATCATTTGTTTTGAGTAAAAAAAAAAAAAAATGGTGGCTTGTATTGTTCGTGCTCGTCTCGTATTATTGGTCGCGTTAAAGGTAACTTAGGCACAAAACGCTGACTTTTTAGTGGCACATCCCAGGGAAACCTATGTCACGATGTTCAACGATTTAAACAGTTCGGGGAAAAACATCAAACTATATCAGATCATCAACTGTTGATGATCCAACGCACCTGAATAAGATGAGAGCTTGCGTAACAGTCCCACGTCCATGTGCAATAAAAGAAACATTCATGCCATAAAGCAATCGGGGAAACGAACATCTACGGAGACGAGGGCTTTTTTTAGGCACATTTACAACATGTACAAACACGAACCTTAGTCCTCCGGACGCGTCTCAACCGATATGTGTTTACTTGCTAATGCTAGGGCTAGTAGTGTACTACTAGTGGCTCAAAGCTCCGCAGCGTTGATTACCAGCCTATTTCTCAGCCGCCAGCATGTTGTGTACATATAACAGTAATTGCTGACAAAACAATCGCGCTTGAAAGACGTGTTATTTAAGCCTTCTAACATAACATGTATGCCAGTGGAAAACCTCACCTCGACAGCGGAACCACATCGTGAAAGAAACGGTAAGGTTGATCGTACCCAAAAAAATATATTCCAGTCATTAAAAAGCTAGCTTAGCTAGCCTGTCCCGAAATATAGCGGAATTCGTAGCTGGTCTCCAGTCATGTTAAAAGCTCGACTAACGTTACAAATCATTTGGGCGAATATTTGTTTGACGTTGACTGTATTTCGCATTTGCTTTTGGCAGAGAACTCAGGTTTATAGCCCTGGCAAGCTAAACAGACGTTTGATTGGAATGATTTAGAGAGACATTGAGAAAATGAGACAAAGCAGGGAATAAACTAAAACTGCGATCCGTTTGATCGCTAACCTAGATAACTGCTACTGAATATATCTGGATCAAGTTCTGTTGAGGGCGTTTGCCGAGTATGTCACTAGTCGGAACCAGGTCGACTACAGTAAACTACATAGGATATTGCAAACAGCAAACTAGGCTGGCAGACTGTCCTGACCTCATATATGAAGCCTGGTAGCATTGCTGTAAAAGGAGGTATTCTGACTGTTAGATGGAGATACCACAGTCTATATTTACGGCCGTAACAACTCATAAAAGAAGGGGGTCGGTATTCATAACAATATACACAAAATCCCTCGGAAATAAGGTTCTACGAATCATCCCTTACGTGAGAAATAACCCAAAATAGGGTTCCAAAAAAGGATGACTGGGGTTCATCTATTTTCACCACTTTGTATGTTTTACGTAGGGTAGGTTAATTTAGTCGTGGGTGTTGAACGGCTATTGACATGCTACGCTATTCGATATGCATCCATCCATGAAACATGGTCCGTCGTAGTTTTGATGTGCATTAAATCTCTCTCCCTTTTTTTTAGGCTCCTCTGGTGCCATGTACAAACGTAAGAGATGAGAATGAAGCCCACTCGCAATCTGGTCCTGGGGCTATGTTCCATGCTGGTCCTGGGATTTCTGTATTACTCCTCTGGGCGACTTCATTTACGTGGATGGGGGCAGAAGTCACGTGAGTGTGCTGTTACTGTTTTGGTGCCGAACAAGCTGCAACATCCATTACTTTTAAGGCAGACTAACTGCTGAATTATTTACAAGGCTCTTCACCTTTCGCCAACGTCCAATTCTCTTACGGACGGCAATACATCCTTTTACCGAGAGGGGGAGCTCGCACCTCAACGTCAGCGTAGTCCTTATAGTTGTAGAAGTGTTTCCAAAATGAGCTTTTATGAGTTGTTCTTCCAACATATACTGCAGCAATCACGTTTAAACTGTTGCTTCTAGGGTGTAAATACTCTTTGCTGACCTCACAGAATGTGTAATTAATCTTGATTGGTTTTCGCAGGATGTAGGCACATTCCAGTCATTGTAAGTGCTCAACAATGTCCTGCGATCGTACAGTATTTTGCTTAACGTTCCTCAACTCGCACTCATGTTCTGTGAAAATCCACATATTTGAAAGCTAAAAAATGTCTCCTGTACTTCACCCATATCAGCATTTGTTAGCAATTTAGGGTAGAGGTTTGTTTGCCACTAACGGCTGCAGATGCGTGTTGGAGTCAGACTTACAAGGTATGTAGGAGCTGGAGGGACTTTGAGAGCTCTGCCAACTTGCTTGGTGTGTGTGTGTGTGTGTGTGTGTGTGTGTGTGTGTGTGTGTGTGTAAAATATATATATATACACGTATGAGAACTTTCCTTTTTTAAGTGAATGTTTGTAGATTAGAGCATTTAACCTTTCTGAGTCTTTAAGCCTTTTGGCAGACAGACAAGAAGATTTTTTTTCCGGCCACTTGAGCCTTTAGCCTAACCCTCTTCAAGTAAACCTTTCGAGCGAGCACACACTCTCTCCCGATTTCACCTCGACGTAGGTCCGCCGCAAACACGGGGCCGTCGCCGTGGATCTTGTGGCGTGTATTGTAGGCCGCTAAAAAAAAAAACGTCCTTGTCCCTACTCAGTACCACATGACCAGGAAGTGTAGGTCTCACCACTCAAAGCTTCGGCGAAGTCTAGATTTCAGCTGTAGTTTTAAATTGTCCGGAGTAATTAAAGAATCTTTTTTTCATTTTTTAAGTGGGCCCTTGCCTTCAACTTCACATGGAAGCCTGCCAGTTTATTAGAATGACATTGCCGATGACTCAGACTAACCAATTAAACAAGTTAGGGCTAGGTCTGGTCATGTTGCATGAATTCCTTTGATCCGCATTGAGCAAAGACATTAATAAGGCAAGTGTAAAGTCCTCATGATCTGAAACACGGCACAGCTCAAGGTCCCAGAAAACGTCAAGTGGAATCGCTAAATCTGTCAATTAGGCCCTAATCGGTTCATTTCAACGGACTGATTTCCTTGAATACGCAACAAAACGCTGAAATGCGTCAATATTTTTGCCGTCCGTATAGACTTCGAATAAATCGACAATTTATACAGATGCGTGTTAGACACATAATGAAGGAATAGGCCTGTTTGTGTACAGATAGTCGGGGAGGGATACTTTAAGTGTTAGCAGATAATCGCTATCTCATGGCTACAGTTGTCGTGACTTATTTATTTGGACTCCAAGATGTCAAGTCACGTGCAAAAACTTGATTGAATTACGTCTCCCTCCGAACATGTCAGCTCCTTCCACTATGAAAAATAAACAGCCCCGCATATTGTTGACGTGAGCCATTTTACAGCTGTAATGAGTTTATTTTCATTTGAGGGTGTTGCTTAATCCCACGACTTGTAATTTGTTCTTACTTAACAGCAACACTACGTGACATGACTAACACACTTTGACCCAGATATTCTGACGGTGAACGATCGCAGTAGCGGTATCACCCGTTAAAAAAATTTTTTTTAATCATCCTAACAATCGCAAGAATAATAAAGAGTTATTTGACTGAAGTTTTTTGACTGGGAGCATGAAGCTGTCGGTCACGGTTTGTTGGTTTAAAGAATTTTTGGGCCAAGTCTCTGCTTCCCCGCTAACATTGGATCTCCCCTGCTCCTGAACTGCCTAAACTGAAGGCTTGGCCATGGCCTTAACTCGCTTCTTTGTTTCAGAGCCAGAAGCGGATAGCTTATTCTTCGCTGGACGAAGCTCAGGTAGAGGTTTAGAGCTTAGCCCATGCCATGCCATTTAAGATAGTCGGCCATGTTGGGAGGGTTCCTGTTCAACACTACAGCAGTTCACTGTTTAAGCTTGTTTATCTGATCCCCTCACGTACAGAAGCATACATTTTGTCGAAGGAATTCTCTCCGTCTTCAATTATTTAGTGCCGTCTATTTAAGGCACCGTTTTTGTATTTGCTGTAGTTGCTTGTGCCACTTATGTATTTAAAGATACGTACATTCTTATCGCTTAGACATTTAGACCGCTTAAACTGTTTTTGGAATCGGAGCAGAAAAGCAAGTGACCTCCCAACATAAGGCATTATAGCCATAAATTGAAGCTTCAATGGAAGATCCAGCTCCACCTATCTGTTTCATCTTACAAAGACTATAATCTTCGACCTCCATGTCTTCAGGGACAGAATGGCTTGGAGTTCTCCATATCCTTGAGTGCTTCCTAACTTGGGAACATCCAGCTTTGATTTCGGAACTTGAAGCTGACGTCACGAGCCTAAGTGTAAAATAGTAGTGAACCTCCTGGGGAGAGATCCACGTCTTTGTAAGATGGAGCTCGTTTCGGTCGGCCCGATTCTACCGACCAGACGTAGACGGAGACTTCAGCACAGCAGATCAGCCTCGCTGCCCAGAGACGACACGCTTCTCCTTTCAACCTCCCCAGCCATCCTCCCTAGACCCTACTGACCACAGCCTCCAGTCTGTACCCACACACAAGCACACACTGTGGTCTTCCATGGCCAGATAAACCAGCTTTTATCTCCCCTGTGCCATCAGTCCTCAAGACTTCTTTCTCGCTCTCTCTCACTCTCTCTCGCTCTCTCTCTCTCTCTCCCTCGCTCTCTCTCTCCCTCCATCCCCTCTGTCCTCCCTTTTATTTCACGCTTCATTTCCCCCCAAAGCAGCCGCACGCATGGCTGTTTGCTTCGGCAGGCAGATAGCACCATGAAAGAGCTTGATAAAGTGGAATAATGAGAGGCGCAAGCTTTGTTCCACTGAAGCCCAAGCATTGTTTGTGTCAAGTCTCAACTGAATTGCCTGGACCTGTAAAGGACTGTACCTCCACGATACCGACCCCCCCGTCCCTCGTTTACGCTTAGCTGGATGGACTGTAAAGAGTTGGCAAACGACCCTTGTTCCTTGTCGTCCTAAAAATTAAACAAAAACGTAACCCATGAACTTTGCTTCACCGCTAAGAGCTGTTTTTAATATATGGCATTAGCCTGCGCGGTACCTCTGCATGATAAAGGCCTCCAGCATTTCAAAGGATCCCCACACGCTTTTCAAATGTAGTTGGCCTCCGATATGGGGAAATGTCAGTAGTGCATGTGTGGATGTTTGAAACGGTCTGCTCCCTGGTGGCTTGTACCAACTGAAATCGACTCCCTACTTTTGGAAGCATCACCTTTTTAATGTGCTTTTTTTTATTCATTTCAGCCCAGCTTTAGTAGCCCTCAATGCCCTTCTTTTTGTAAAATGCTGAGGCAACGACTTTGAAAACCACGAGGCATACTTTTGAAATGTGCCACTGTATTTTACTGTCAGCGTGCAACAAATGGGGAGGGGGGGGTAGCAGTCATCTAAACTAGTCCCATGCCATTCCTTGACATTGTATAAAACATCATCTGTTGACATCGACCAACCTATCTACAACACCAGTTAGCGATGAATAGACACTCTCCATTAGTCTACCCTGTGGGGACCAGTTGATCCTCACGCTGCTGTCAAACCGCTCGGAGGAGCCAGTCTCGGCTAGTTCTTTCCATGTTCTAGCGTCTTCCATTGCAAACATGTCATCGTTGGAGCTCCCTAAAGGGCAGAGAGGAAACGTTCATTAAATCAACTGTAAACTGCGATAGGACGGAACAGGGTGATTGCAGACAGACATGGTAGATGAGGCTGATGTCATAAGATGGGGGTCATTGTTGCCTTCTGACAAGCTTTCCTATGACCCAGCAGTGGAAAATCCCACAACATCTTATCTGACCTCACATTGCTTTGTTTACCTATATTATGTGTCATTATAGAAATATCATGGCCTGGCATTTTCATGAAGTGCACTATGGTTAATGGCTCTCGTTGGGATCTTTTATGGTACTGGTAGGTCGCGTAAAAGCTATTGAAACTGCCATCGACTGATACGCCATCAGGATGACTCACAAATGTGTGCGAGCACCGACGGTTTTATACACCTGTCCTTGTTCTGATTGCTGTCTGAGTTTTTTTCCTCAATGATGTCATAATCAATCTCTTTCTCTCGCTCTCTCTCGCTCGCTCTCTGTCTTTCTCTCTCGCTCGCTCTGTCTCTCTCGCTCTCTCTCTGTCTCTCTCTGTCTCTCTCTCTCTCTCTCTCTCTCTCTTCCAGTCTACGACAAACAGGGATTCTTGCTGAAGCTAAACAGCAGCTTGTAAGTATTCCCTGCATGTCTCCTAAACAGCCCTGCTCCTCAGTTGACCACTGTCACCTTTTTGGTTTTGTTTTGTCTTGGCAACATGACACAGATCGTTCAGATCATTCCTCTCCCCTGTGTTATGTGCAAAACAGTAACCGCGGCGACGCGAGGACGATGGTGCCCTTGAACGGGCTCACCGGACACTGTTGTGCAATGCCTTTTGCGCGCGCTGATCCACGTTAGTCGCGGCTAACAGGCGGACCGTATGGTATATGGTAGCGTAGCGTAGTGCGGCGCTCTCACCATACCTTTCCGTTCTTGTCACCGGGATGGCTCGTCCCAGGACCCCCCCCCCCCCGTGTGTTTATTTGAGTGAGTCGGCGCTGAGTAGGTTATTAATGGCGAGGTTAAAAGCTTGCCGTTTGCCGCGACAATCAATAAAATAAAAAAAGAATTGTGTGTGTGTGTGTGGTATTAAGAGCCTGGAACTTGACCCCTCTTGCCGTGAGGTTGGCTGTTTCGTTAACACAAGATCTGTCGACAAGTGCTCCCCACCCACCAGCCCACCAAATTAGCTCAAATTGTGTGTGTGTTTGGGGGGGGGGTAGTCAGGGCACTCGGGAGATCTCACTGGGAACTGGGAGATGAATCCCGGTGTTCCTTGAAGGGCCTCCTCCACCTGTATACGTTCCACAATCATCAGGTTGTCTCTGCCCTCCCTGCCGGGGGTCCCACTTCGAGCAGACACTGTACGCAGGGGCCCCGTTGAAAAGGCGCTGTTTGCGTTAGCGGCGACTCCCGGCCGGGCAGAGGTTGAGAGGCGACGTCGAATAAACAGACGCCGTCTCCTCCTCGCCGTTCGACGAAGCGCAGCTCGGAGATCTCGCTTCCAGCCCTCGTGTCAGCACGAAGACACCACAGCTGTTACATCCCCCAAGCCTTTTTTTTTTCTCTCTCTTTTTTTCCCCCCTCAGATGTCGGTAATGGAGGGAGTTCTTTCCCCTGAAATGATAGTCCTAAACATGTTGGCAGCCCATCTGTACACGTGCAGTAGGAATTTCCTTTCATCTTTTTTGTTTGCTCGCGCTCCCACGGTGAATCACTCGCAACCGCCGTGCGCGTCTCCGCGCGCCTGCCTCGAAGCGCGGTCGCCTCGAAATACCTCTCCGCGGCCGATCGTCCGTCTGTTGTTGGACGCCATTGTCCGAGCGTGCGCCGTTTCCCTAAAAGTCCAATTCAAACGATACAAGGCAGGCGATCTATTCCTTTAGCTCCACTACAGTGTATTTCCCAGACACCCCTGAGCAAGGCCTTCTTATGAGAAAAGGTCCCTTTCGTTAGACCCACTGCGAGTGAGTTTGCTAAGCTCCTTCAACCCTGTCAGAGTTTTTTTTTCCCCTCTCTCCCTCTTTTCACCAGGCTTTGAAGAGCTCCTATTGCTCACCCATGAAGCACTTGACCTCCTCTCCCAGCCTCTAACCTCCCCTCTTTGTACCGCAGGCCGTTGGAGCTGATGTACAAGTATGGCAATCTCACCAAGGGAGCCTGCAAGCCAGACTACGCGGCTGCCAAGATGACCGCCATTTATCCCAAGTGAGTTTCCAAAAAGCTCTCGATTCTGCTTTTCCTTGCGCGCGCGCGTGTGTGTATACGTATGTGCGTTTCCCCTTTCTCGGTTTCACACTCTCAGGCCGCGGATTTTTTGTTCAGGGTGACTTCAAAATGGCGCCGGCCCTGCTCTGATGCGTCTGGTGGCCCACCTGTCACACTGCCGTCACCCTCAGTCTCGGGCCGCAGCAGGCCGTAGGGAAACACAGCGATTACCATCTCGTCTGCCATCGCCCCCCCCCCCTCGAAAAAGACCCTCAGCACAATTTTCCTCTAGCAACGAGCTTCCTCCAGGGGAACCCCCTTCACTCCCCTCCCCCCTCCCCCAGACCAAAAAAAAAGCTTTAGAAGTGCTTCCTTGTCTGTTGGATGACCACTGGTCCTTTGTGTGGCCTAGCCCACTCCGTGAGTGACAGCCGCAGACTGGTAATTGGGCGACCCGGCCCTCTGGCTCGTTAGTCACGAGCACCGCAGGGTGACTCGGACATCCAATCTACAGTTCGGGAGGCCGCGACCCGCTCTGAAGACGGTACCCTTTATGTCACTTCCGCCTCGCCCCCCTCCCCTCCCGCACCCCCCACCCTTGAGCACTAAAGGTCACACATGTCCAAGCGCCGGGCAGCGGAAACAGATGTTCAGCGTGTCGCTCCTCCGCCCCCCCCGCGCCGGCGTGCCGGGCCCCTATGTCCAACGTTACAGACGCAGTCATTTCACCATCGCTGTCCGCTAAGGCCGCCGGTCGTCAGCCAGTAGAAATGTTAGCGGGGCGCTAGAACCCGGTTGGCGGCCAGTTCGCTCTCTGTTTAGGTAGCCCACGTTCTTCAGGGCGCGGGTTGGCCGCTTTCCGTTCCGCCGGCGTCTTCGGCGATGTGGAAACCTTCCCCGGAGCTCCGAGTGGCGTGAGAGCTACAAGATCCCCATTTTCTTGCCTCTGGATGTTGAAAAACGCGCACGGGAGGCTCCACCTGAAGAAGCTCATCACCTGTGTGTCTTCCGGCCCTGCGTCTTCTCACGAAACGAGGCGTCTCCGAGCCGGTGGCGGTGCCCGCCGCCCCCCCCCCCCCCCTGTAATGCGCTCGTCCTTTTTTGGCCCCCTCTCTGCTCCGCCGTCCTCCCCAGTGCGTGAGAGGAGCGCAGGCTCCAGAGCACTTATCCACTCTCGCTTAGCAGCGGAGACACGCAACCCAACCCAGTCCACCGCGGCTCCGAGAGAGCCTCGCTAACGAGGCAGGCCTGTCGAGGGGAGAGATCAGGACTTGTTAAAATAACACGGGAGGATTCCCTGTCCGTTCCCTCCCGTGGGGGGGGG
>BROE01000026.1:6759438-6817994 GCA_036571765.1 Plecoglossus altivelis
GGGGGGGGGGGGTGCGGCGGCTCAACGTGACTGGCGAGCATCTTGAGATGAATGCGGACCTGACCCATATTTTAATGCGAGCCCCCTTCGGACTCGTTTGCTTTCTGCATCTCTCTCTCCCTCTCTCTCTCTCTCTCTCCCTCTCTCTCTCACACACACTCTCCCGCTCTCTCTCTCTCTCTCTCTCTCTCTCTCTCTCACACACACACTCTCTCCCGCTCGCTCTTCACCCTCTCATCGCTCCCATATCAACCTCTTCTCACCGCCTCACCTCTCTCGCTCCCTCACCTCTACTCGCTCCTCACCCTCTCTTCGCCTCCCTCACCCTCTCTCGCTCCCTTCAACCTCTCTCACCGCCTCACCCTCTCTCGCTCCCTCACCCTCTCTCGCTCCCTCACCCTCTCTCACTCCCTCACCCTCACTCGCTCCCTCACCCTCTCTCGCTCCCTCACCCTCTCTCGCTCCCTCACCCTCTCTCGCTCCCTCACCCTCTCTGTAAACGACCAGCAGGTGAGAGGACGAACCGGGGCCCTGTGGAGGAAATGGCGGTTCCTCCGCGGGGCCCCCTGGGTTAATTGTTTTGTAGACATTCCAACATTCGCTGATTAGCAATTGTTATTTCCTCACCAGATCAGAGCCCATTTTTCTGTTCATCATGCCATATCAGACATGAAAAGACACAATCCACTGCCAAGACTTGAGGAGGTTGTCTGGGTTAAAGAAACAGCCTTTTCACTACGTTTTTCCTTTTCGGACCGCAAACTGTGATAACAAGAATATTGTTTCATATATTTGGGAGTTTCTCAATACATCACCGGTTATGACGAGTGTTCGTACAACAACTCGTATCGCAGCAACCATACAGCAACAACAACAACAAAAAAATGACTTTCCAAAAAAATTGATGCAAACTCTTCAAGATTTGTTTTGGCAAATGACGCGACGCATTTTCACTTGGGGTTCGGAGCGCCGATTCCGTGAGGGGCAGGTTGTATTTTTCCGAAGAGTTATGAAAGCGTAAACCCCATGCCTCGCGGCAACCTGTAAACACCGCTGTCATTAGACGTGCTGACCCTGTCAGAAGCCGTCTCCAAGAACTCACTCACACGATCGCTTTTCCTGGCAGAGAGTCCGAGCGGAGTGGACGCGAGCACGGCGCTGACCGCCGGATCGCTAGCGGAGGTCCGCCCTGGCCGTGCTCTCTCCCATGCCAGTATCGTGTCGTCCAGCGATACCGGTGCTCCGAGACGCTCCGAGTGTTAAGTGTTAATGAGAGTCGATTGTCCGTTCTGGACCCGGGTTCTCTCAACCCGGTCCAGTTCCCCGAGCCTGCGTACGTGTGCGCTGTGTGTCTGAGGCCTAATGCATTCTAAGTGGAGACAGATGGTAGGGCTAAATAGACCATAGCATGCAAAATGTTTGTTGAGACACTAAAGCAACAAAAGCGAGCTAACTATGTAATTTGGGTTTTACATGCATTGTTGAACATGCCTGCGGTCACGCCGCCTTGACAAGGCGCTCGCAGAATGATCCGAAAAGATTTTCTTTGACAGTCAGAATGAAGAGATTATTGGCGGTAAAAAAAAAAGAAGGGGGGGAAAAAAATGAATCGAGGCTTCCAGCAAAGCTTACGCACCATTGGCCTCCGAGCAAAATATCTCCGACATCGAAAAGACTGGCAGAAGCCGAATCGAAGCGAACTCGACATTTGGTGCAGGTGGTAGCCAGTGGTTCTCGTACGCGTACTGTCCTACAGGAAACGGTTGCTCCCACAGCATGCAACATTAAACCGGTTGGTCTAGTGGGATATGCTCCTGGCCTGTAATATTGCATCTCAACCCCCTAGTCAGCATAACATACACCTGCATTACTGTCGAATATGTTTAGTATGCAAAACGTTGTCGCTCTTGTGTGTTTTAGACAACATTTGTGGTTCCCCGTTCACAGAGGGGAAGATTACCAAACTGCTACTTTGACGTTGACGGCTAAACGGCCTGTATTTATCGATCCAATAGAATTACGTACCACGTACTGGTCATTAATTGGGATTGAATGTGCCTATTATAACCTCTCTCCCTCTCCTTTCCCTCAGAAAAAAAGCTTGTTTTTCAAGTTTCCCCATCGCTGATAAAGACAGAGACAGACAGTGGATTAGCTGAAACACAAACCATCTAATCCTCTCAAGCATGTTCCCAAATGTAAATCAGTGCATCTCTCCCATACACTTATAGGGGCTGTGAGGGCTTTGGAAGGATTTGATTTATTCACGCACAGGCAGTGATTCTCTCACTCGCTCTAACTTCTTGTTTTTCTCTCCATGTTTTCCCTTATCTCTTCCAGGTTCACCAAACCAGCCCCCATGTTTCTTGACGCGAACTTTCGACGATTCTCCAAAATCGGCAATTTTTTCCCCCCTTTTGGCGTCAAGCTGCAAGGTACGGAACACGCTCAGCCCGTCCGTTTATTGGTGCGTTAGGTGGTGCGTGTAGAGATGCGTTAGGTGGTGCATGTAGTGGTGTGTGTAGAGGTGCGTTAGGTGGTGCATGTAGTGGTGTGTGTAGAGGTGCGTTAGGTGGTGCATGTAGTGGTGTGTGTAGTGGTGTGTGTAGAGGTACGTGTAGTGTGCGCTTAGCTCTTTCAGTTTCAGTTGCATCCTTCATCATTATCGCTCTCTCAAAGGGATCGGCCCCCCGTTAACCGTGCACCAGCCCACCTCACGAGTGTCCTGAGAACGTGCGGAGGCCGTGAGAGCAGAGGCCCATACAGGCGGAGCTGACTGGTTAAGGGACTCGGTGGAAAGACCGGAGGGGTGGGTGGTTCTGGATTTGGACCTGCTGGAGAAGGGGGGGGGGGTATCCCAGAACTCAGCCGCCAAAGAGAACACCCTGTCCGGTGGAAAATGCTGGCCTTATCGAGAACATCGCGGATCCCTGTTTCCTCCCAGGGACAGGGAACGTGCTATCCTAGCATCAACCCCACCCCCCTCCTCTCATGAATTAGGATTTGATTTATTTAACAGACCCAAGATCACCATTTTTGGCTCTTCCAGATAGCACAACACCAGGTTTTTCGGGGCGTGATACTGGATAAGGGTACTGCATTTAGCATGCACCTATCTCCTCTAAGCTCTGCATATCTTGCTTTATATCTTTTCGCGTTCTTGTAAAGCCTGAGGACGAGAGGAAGGGGCGGCTCCCAGAGGCTCCGAGAGGACGCGGGTGACGCAGGCCTCGTGCCCCGCGCTCCTAGCAGGGCTGGCGTCAGCCCTGCAGAATGCACTTGTTTAAAAATGCCGACCTTCTACTTCTCCCGGGGGGGTGTCCTCTCTCTCTCTCACTCTCTCTCTCTCTCTCTCACTGTCTCTCTCTCTCTCTCCTCCGTGTCTCCTCCGGCCCGTCAGCGTCCGCGGCTGTATACAAGGGGGAGGGTTGACGAGGAGAGGGCCCCCCCTGCTCTCGATTCCCCCCCACCACCACCACCACCACCGCCCCTTCCCGGGCCACCCATCTCCTGAGGGTTGTATAACACGAAGAGCAGTTCAGCCAGCCTCCTGTCAGCCCACCCAGCCTCTGGCTTCGGGCCCTGCTGCCTCATTTATCACCAGCCTCCGCCCCCCCCTGGGGTGATGCCGCCGGCTGGAACGTTAAAAAAAACAAAAGAAAAAAGGAGAGAGAGAGAGGAGAGGAGATCATTCTTTTCCTCCTCCATGTTTATCTTCTAACTCATCTCCCCCCCCCCGCCCCCCTGTTTTCTCCCTTCTTCTCTGTCCACAGAAAAGATGATCGATATGATTTTGACCACTACTAAGAACTACGGTCTGGGTGCAGAACTGGACAGGTACGCTGGCCGTGATAAGCCTCCTAATCTAGTTTCACGCACCATTAACACCCAGGTCCAACAGCCAGAACAGTATGGGAATGTTTGTGGGTTTTGCCGTTGCGTCTTAAGGACATCCTGAAAACCAAAAAGGCAAGCGTTACCAGCTTAGTTTGAAATATCCCGTTGTGTCAACGAGCGTTGACGTGGAACTCACTCTCACCCTGACTCCTCCTTGCGAAGATTAATGAAACAATCACCCTCCGGGCAAATGTCGAACCCTTGTTCCTTCATTGTTTTTTTCCTCTCTCGCATATTTCACTTTTGGCGAAGGTTCTGTCTATTTTAAAGCCCCGGTCCATTCCATGACCACTGGAATATGCAGTCGGTTTCATCGAGTAGGCTAAGGAAAATTAGGAATGTGTTTATTTTTCCACCTGGAATGTAACCCTCAGACTAAACAGAGGTCACACTCGCCACTAAATCAGGCTGTCAGTGAGTACGATAGCCCCGCGTAAATATCAGATTATCGGGAAATCAATCAGAGCTCCTCACGTTTTCCCTCCTCCCCGCCCTCTGCTCAGCACAGCTCCCAGTGCCTCTGCCCATTTCGTCGTTGGCTTTTTCATAGACTAATGGAAAGACATCATCCTTCTCTCTCTCTCTCTCTCCCCCCCCAGCCTGAGCTGCAAGAGGTGCATCATCATGGGAAACGGAGGCATCCTTGCCAACAGGTCCCTGGGCCCCACCATCGACGAGTACGACGTGGTCGCGAGGTCAGTTGACGGCCCCCTTTGCTTGCTCCAAGCCCCTCCCTCCTCCCCCTTGCGATGGGGATGATAGCCTAGCTAACCCCCCCCCACCACTACCTCCCCCTCTTTCCACGGTGTGTTTCAGGCTCAACGAGGCCCCGGTGAGGGGCTACGAGAAGGACGTGGGCTCCCGGACCACCCTCCGTATCACCTACCCCGAGGGCGCCATCCAGAAGCCGGAGCGCTACGAGACGGACTCCCTGTTCGTCCTCTCCGCCTTCAAGTCCCTGGACTTCAAGTGGCTGCGGAGCATGATCTTCAACGAGAAGCTGGTGAGGCTGCTGGTAGCCACCAGTAGAGGGCAGTGGGAGGTCACAGGAAAATTCCTGGAAGAGGGGCCGGGGGGGGGGGGGGGGGGGGGGGGGGGGGGCAGAATGAGCGAAACCACACGCACCTGCTTGGGCCTTCGCTTGGCTCCGTGGAAGGCAGCACAGAATAGGCTGTGTGTTTGATGCGCCAGAGCTTTTATCAGCCCCAAACCATTGAAGTGTAACATGGAGGATTCTGGACTCCGCTTTCTGAATTGGACTTTGGGCTCAACCAGGGTGTAGCGAGATGAAAACGACGAGCAAGTCACCTGTCAACAGAATCTAGCCAAGCAGAGCCGAACAGCCCACAGGCTCGCCATTATGCACCGGTTGCGCACAGGCCTTTCCGACCTCTTTCCGTTCCGAATAAAGAAATTGGACACCGTAGATTACGGCAAAATGAAGTCCAAATCGAATTCCACCTTGTTGGCTTTGACCGTGTTATCGGGTAGAGGGGTATAACAGCAGTCTCTGTCTGCCAGACTGTAAGCCTTTCCACTCTGCTAGGTGAGCGACAGCCACTTTCACCTTAGCAACGATTCCCTTTAATTGTCTGGTTCCTCGTTGTTAGATGAATTAGACTTTCCCTTATCTCTTTAAGTAGAAAAACGAACGGGGTTAATGAGTCTCCCGGCCTCTCTCGCTGTCTTTGCTCTCCTTATCTCCTCTTCTACCTCTACCGATATACCTCTGCTCTAGTGTTCCTCTCTGTCTCTCTCTCTATCCCTTCTGTCTCTGTCACTCCTCTCTCCTTCCACCTCTCTCTCCTCTCGTCTGTCTTCTTCTCTGTCTCCTTGTCTGTCTCTGTCTCCTCCTTGTCTTCCCTCTGCTCTCGTCTCTCTCCCTCTGTCCCTCTGTCTGTCTTGTCTCTCTCTCTCTCCTCTCTCTCCTCTCTCTCTCTCTCTCCCTCTCTGTCTCGCTCTTGTCTCTGTGTTCTCAGAGTACAGTAACTGGAGCGCCTCGTTGCATATCCAGACCCCCCCCCCCCCCCATTCTCGAAGCTTGGCTACCGTTTCAGCTGCGCGTTCCGACTCAAGGACACCCTGCATTTCTGAGGGGGGGGGGGGGGGCGTACGCAACAATGTAACCCTACGCTCCTCTGCTCGCACAAACCGCCGGTCTCGCTGTGGCCGTTGACTATTTTGGCAACGCCAACCGCTCCTCACGTGGACGTGTTCTGAGAGATAAGGTCCGGCGGTGTAGACCACAAGCGTTGACTCACCTCAGCTTACGTTTGCGTTTGGCCCGCAAAGGAAAAATTGTGTATCTTTTACCGCCGGCCCCTGGTTTTACATAATACATTACAGTCCCCCTGCATGCTTGTGAGTCGCTGGAAAAGGAGGGAGGGAGAAGGATAAAGTGGACTTGTGTTTGTAAACAGCCAAGTCTTCTTGGACTGACCTAGCAAGCAGGGTGAGTCCAAGTGCAGTCGCGCGCGCGCACGCAGAAAAACATACTGTGCAGCTGACTCACAGGGGGCATCGTCTCTCTTGAGGGATCGGGGGGGTTGTGTCAGAGGGATGGTTCAAACCGCCTGTCTAAGAGTGATTATCGTTGCACGTGGGTTAATCCACAATGAACTCATTCTAATTGAAATCTTTATCGCAAACGTCATGGTCAGTCCAAGGTTACTATGTTGGAGAGCTTGAAACTTTTTTTTTTCTTTTTTTCTGTCTGTCTGTTTGTCTGTGTGTAAGAAGCATCTCTGGTTACGGTCACTGTGGTCCTTTATGCTTGAGTGGGAATAGAAGACGTTCCCACAACCCAAGACTCACCCATCCCTGCTCCCTCTCGCTCCCTCTCCCCCTTCTCTGCCTCTCCAAAGAGGGAGCAGCCAAATCATCGGGGGGGGGGGAGTTTTAGTTCTCGCCTCTCCACCAGAGGACACAAACAGCAAGAGGAGGGTTTCAAAGAGCCCAGCTCAATTGTACGAGTACAATTTCTGTGTCTCAGGCTCCCCCACAGCCAGAATACCTAGACTAGCAGGTCGAGGGGCTAGCTTGTTAGCTACCTATCTTGTTAGCTTGCTATCTTGTTAGCTAGCTTGCTATCTTGTTAGCTAGCTTGCAAGGTTAGCTAGTTAGCTAGCAAGGTTAGCCAATTAGCAAAGTTACCTTCTCTAAGCTTACAGGAAGTCAGGTCAGACGCACACCAGAGAGCAAGAAGACACCTCTGCCGGTCGGTCCCACTAGTGCCGTGGGCAGTAAGGGAGACCCTGGACTCACCCCGGGGCCTGTCAGGGGAGACAGGGGGATATCACCGGGATGGTCCGCTACCCCGGGGCTAGGGATCGCTTTTCACACAGTGACAGGTGGGGGCGGGAGACGCCAGACAGCCATGACAGTTATCCCGCCGCTTCTTCCTCTGCTCTGTTTTATTATCGGGCTATCAAAAGACGTCTCGTTAAGGAACTTGCTAAGCTCTTCTTCTTCTTCTTCTTCTTCGCCCGTTTGTCTTTTTCCAGGGAACTGTCTCAACCCAAATTCCAACGATGCGGTTCAAGTTTCCCCATCGAAGATGCCGTACCGTCAGATTACGGCAACAGCGTGTTGAGGTCATGTGACACCGAGATGCAGGCAAAGACACTGATCTAAAAGGGCTTGAAAGAGTAAAGAAGGGCCTTTTTGAGATCCGGTCCTCGTTCTCAAAACCCTTCGAATAGGAGATCGAGTTGCTGCTCGTCAGTGGAGCTAGGCCACAACCGCCAGACCATCGCACACACAGACAATTGTCATCGGGTTCTGAAGGAGGGAGAGTGTTGGGCCGGGAGACTGATGGTACATAGATAAGGACAGAGGGGGAGACGGATGAAAGGCTGGAGACTTGACTGCTTGCATTGTGTCACGGGCCGGACAAACGACACTCCTCGTGACTCCTCACGACTCGGGTCTTTTATCGTTCTCCTCTGCGGAAAGACCGTCTTCCCGTCTCCGGTCCGAACGCGAGCTAACGGGCTAACAGTTCTGCGCGGGCCGGGAGGAATTAGCATAGAACAGACTTGGGGGTTTGTTTGGGGGTTTTTTCTTGCGCCATCAAGCGAGGCGGTGACGTCTCCAGCTGAGTGTCTGAGGCCTCTTCCTGTCCACCTGATCCTGCTTGGCCCATCCAGGTGGGTTGCCCCTCCCCCGCTCCGGCGCAAAGCGTTCTCTCCGACTGCTGTCGCTGAAGGACGAGGTGTTGGATTCCCCCTCTCTCAGCAACAGAGCGAAACGGCTTCCCGTCGAGACGGGATTACCGGCCGGGCTTTCGGGGCGAAAGCGCCGCACCACCGCAGGAGTGCCGCGCGGAGCGACAGTGCTAGGCTACGCTAGCAGCCCATACCAGCGCTGTGTTGTTTCTACCGCGCATTCCGGAACGTTCCGGGGCGGCTCAGTCATGGGTATCCCAGTAACTGGGCCCACGGAGGCATAAGGAATGCCTCGCAGGCCTCTGGTAATTACACTAATGGCCCCCCGAGTATATTGATACAGGGACCCTGCATGGGTCTGTTTGCTCGTCTTGTTTTTCTCCTTCGTGTTTTTCTCCTTGAAGGTTCCTCATCATCAGCGTCACTGCTTTTAACTGGGGCTGAAAAAAAACAAGCACCCAAAAATCGACTTTAAATTTTCCACCACCTAGCCCCCCCCCCCCCCCCCCCCCCCCCCCCCCGTCTCCCCGTCTCCCCTCCCGCCACACACACAGCGCCCCACTCTCCTAATCCCATGTTTTTGTCACCTCGTCTATTACAGAGAAGCGGTTTGTCAAGAGAGAGGGTTGTGAGATCACGCTTGGCCTTCTCATTAAGGCGGTCTGGCCGCGCCGTTCGAGCAGGGCGGTGTGACTCTGCGGTTCGTTACATCACAGCTGGTTTTGATATGTGCAATTTCATCTCACTTTAACGATTCATGACTCCCAGTGCAGCGCCCCAACTTTACTACGAAAGGGAACCTGTGCAGAAGTAGATAGAATTCCACGTTCACGCCACACGGAACGCTTGGCGTTTACGAGTGCTTCGAGGTGCAATCTTTTACTGTTTTTGAGGAGCAGAAGTGGGCTTTCGCTTTTTCCCAGATTTCTCTCGGTTTCTGAAACCGAAACCGACACGATCGCTTTATTGCATAGAAAAAAAAAAGGCGATTCACATCTGTTGTTTTTGAACCCTGAAAACCCTTGAGTCCGGTCCGCAAGTGGGGGAAAGGCTTCTTTTGCGGCGCCGTGGTCTGTTGTGGCCTTTTTTTTTACAAAGTCCATAAACCCCATAAAAACCCCGATACGGGCCAATAAATGTCTCATGGCTTCCTAAACAGACCTGCGCTCCTGAGAGACACCTATGGGGAAGTTACGAGCGATCGGTCCTGCGAGGCTGGGGCCTCCTCCCCGAACGTACGCCATCTCTCAACGCCAAAGTCAAGAACGCGCACGGAGCGGAGGTCGACTTTACCGCGACCGGAAAAAAAAAGAAGAAAAAAAACCCCGACGGCGTTAGCTTAGAGGAAGTGGGCTGAATAGAACGGCTTGACGTTTGATCTTGACCAGGGCGCTTGTCGTCCCGTCGAAGGCCCCGACATGGCTGTGATGTGGCGCCCTCAGAGAGGCCTCCTTATACCAAACCTGTCTGGCGGAGAGAGGCGGGCCATGCCTGGGCGTGCCCTTTGGCGCAGAGCCAAGGCAACTGAAAGCCACTCGGCCACTTTTTTTTATGGTCCCCCTTTTATGCACGGAATATCAAAGGCAACCTGTGGCTTATTTGCACAGGTGACTTCCATTAAACCCTGCTGACCAACTGTTTCGCATCAGCTCTCACTTTGGGCCAGTTCTGGGCCAATGGCGGAATGACTAATCTCAGGTCTGGACCTGGAGAGGAGATGGGGAGGTGCTCTGGCTGAACTGCCTGGTAATTGATATGCATTATGGAGGGGTCGGGGGTGGGGGGGGGGGGGGGGGGACTTGAGTGTGCTTCAGACCACCAACAGAGGTCACATTGTTAGAGCGAAGTGAAGACGTATCGCCTGCGTCCTCTCATTTGGAATAGCAGCGGGCGTCATTTTTCAATCTACCCCAAAGAGTCTCATGTTTCTTCTTTTTTGGGGGGAGGGGAGGGGTGGTGGATTTTCAGTCTGTCTTCTTCCCTCACTCATTTATGCTTGTCTCTCCCTCCCTCTGTCCGTCTCCCTTTTCAGCGGAACACAGACGGGTTCTGGAAGTCAGTGGCCCGCCACGTCCCCAGGGAGCCCAGCGAGATGCGCATCCTCAACCCCTACTTCATCCAAGAGGCTGCCTTCAAGTTCATCGGCCTGCCCCACAACAATGGGCAGATGGGGAGAGGGGTGAGAGACCATCCCCTCAAAAACACATCCGACGTTATGGAAACCTTCTGGCTATGGGTCAAGTTAACACAATGTCCTGGGGGAGGGGGAGGGGGGGGGGGGGGGGACCACCCTTCCTGTTCATTAACGGTTAGGAGAGAGGGTTGACAGTTGGGGTTCTGTCTCCTGTACGTCTGCATCGATCAGAACAGGTCAGCCTCGACATACAGCAGAACAGTCAGGTTCCCAAGCAGGTTCCGCGGGCCCAAGGAATGAGTCAGAACCCAAAAGCTATCACCGTTAGGGTGCTGCTAACAGGCAGGGGCGTTGGGTTATTTTCAAGCGCTTCAAACTGCTTGTATCGTATATAAAGCAGAGAAGGGGGGAGGTTGGAGGGAGATTCGCTGGGAGGGTCATGTCTGTACATGTTGGATGAAAGTTACACCCAAGTAAAAGTGTTACACGCTTAGTTTCATACTGTTTACTGTACTTGGCGGGATGTGGTATTGTTACAGTCTGTGCAGTCGTCATAGTAGCCGTGTCTCGGGAGGATCTGTGGATTGAGGTCTGCTCCACCGATTGGCTGCAAGGGAACTGAAATGGAAAGGTTTTGAACGGCGTTAACGGTGCCATGCTAACGGTGCCATGCTAACGGTGCTTCGCTAACGGTGCCTCGCTAACGGTGCTATGTTAGCGGTGCCATGTTAACGGTGCAGCAGTAACGGTGCTTCGCTAACGGTGCTTCGCTAACGGTGCTCCGCTAACGGTGCCATGCTAACGGTGCCATGCTAACGGTGCTTCGCTAACGGTGCTCCGCTAACGGTGCCATGCTAACGGTGCTCCGCTAACGGTGCTCTGCTAACGGTGCCATGTTAACGGTGCGGCGCTAATGGTGCTTCACTAACGGTGCTTCGCTAACAGTGCTTCGCTAACGGTGCAGCGCTAACGGAGGCTTGGACAGATGAGCATCGGTGGATGGGTGGGCACTGTGTCGGCAGAAGGCCTCTAGATTTAGCACGGTTCTGAGCTGTTGCTTCCTTTTTGGATGATGTGGCTCTGAAAAGGCGAGGGGGGAGGGCAGGGGGGAGGGGGAGGGCAGGGGGGAGGGGGAGGGGGGCACGCCGGTCAGGTCTTGTTATCAGGCAGTCGGCAGAACTCCACCTGCAGGATTAGCCCTCTGTCACTCACCCGGGCTCTGCTGATAAGCCCTTACGCCATTAACCTGCCCGGCCCGCCGCAACGCCCCCCTCCTTGGGAAGTTTAGTCAGTCTGTCAGACCTCCAACACCACAGACATACCTCCTTCAGACTGTTCGCTGATAGGTTACCTTCCAGTTTCCTGGACATTCAACTGTCTCTCAGCAAAAGGGGAAGGGAGGGGAGGGGAAGAAGGAGGGAATAGAAAGAGGGAGAGAGAGAATTGGATCTCTACCTCTCTCTCTCTCTGTTAGGAAAACAGAGCTAGGGGGCACGTTTCCTCGCTCCTAACGAGCCATGACTTTGTTCTTCTGGATTGTTCCATGACTTCTGTTTGGGTAACCTTTCCCTCCCCCTCTTTGTTCCCCTTCTAACCGCCCACCTTCTTACAGCCTGTCCGATCTTCAACTGAAGACGCATCTTACTTACCTCGTGTGCGTGTACGTGTTTTTTTTTTCCTTTTCTTCTCCCCCCCCCCCTCAGAATATTCCGACACTGGGGACCGTTGCCATAACAATGGCGCTCCACAACTGCGACGAGGTGGCAGTGGCCGGGTTCGGTTACAACATGAGCACGCCCCGCGCCCCCTTGCACTACTACGAGAAGATTCGGATGTTGGCCATCAAAGAGGTACGCTCCCCCCACCGCCTCCGAAGGCGCGCGCGTCCTACCCACATTGTTAATGTTGACGGGAAGGGAGGTTCAATCCAGGTACTGCCTTCAGGTCACAATGACCCCCCCCCCTCCCTCCCTCCCTTCCTCCCTCCCCCTCCCACCCACCCACGGGCGCATACCTGACATTCCAATCCTGTTGCAATCCCCGAACGACCCACCGAGAGGGGGTTGGCCGCGCTGACTCGGATTGATGGTTAACCGCGGCGATGAGGACGCTCGCCACGCCGGTCTCTGACCGGCAAGTCGCCTCCCCCCTCACCTGCCCGCTCGTCGTCCACGCCTCACAAACACATCGTTTAAAATCCGCCGTCTCTTTCGCTACCCACCCCCATGCGCTGGGCTGGATGTCAAAAGAACTAAATTAAGACGTCGTGGGCGTAGGCAGTAACTGCCTCGTAAAATCGAAGGAACATTTACAGACAAACCGACATGAATATTTCCCCCCCCCCTCCAGGCACAGATCTTTGTTTATTTGCATAGACCAAGCGCTCCTTAATCGTGGGCCAATCGGACGGACGGATCTCAGATCTCCTCCCGTCCATGGCGAGCGACTCGCAGACGGTACCGGACGGTCCTGGGAGAGAGAGGGAAGGAGAGAGAGACGCCCATGTAGGGAATCCCAGATGTTTTGACAGATGACTTTCACCCCCAGCTCCCTCCTCCTCCCCCCCACCACCCTACTCACAGTCTGTCGGCAGATTCTACCTGCTGCACCCCCCCCACCCCCCCCACCCCCGCCCCCCAACATTTTTCCACCCCTTTTTCCCATTTGAACTGGAACATCCGCCCACGCAGAGTGCGCATGCAGCCAGCGACCGTCCCCCTGGGCCGTGTGTTTAGCGTTGCGGCAGCGAGGCTCTGTGTCTCCGCGTCCCTTCACGCAGTCCAGCAACATGGCCTCTTTGTTTACTTCTCCTCGTTTACGCTCCCGGGGGGGACGTTTACTGTGACCTTCTCTGTACTTATTGAATACCACCGTCTCTTAAGAGTGAAGAGTCAGGGCGCTCTCGTTACCAGCACACGGGACGGCCTAATTAGGGGAGGAGGCAGGGTGTGGACTAAGATGTGTAGTGTGTGTGTGTGTGGGGTGCTAGTTATGACTAAGTGTGTTTAATGGGGGGTTGGGGTGGTCGAGCTTGGAGAGACGGGCTCGTTCCGTACGCCGTTTGAAGTGCACGGCACTCTGGCCCGCTCATGAATCACTCTTCTCCAGGGGACGTCAGTACTTGAGCTGCTTGTCTCCACTGGAGACATGCGATCCCCTCCCTCCCCTCCCCATCCTGCTCCCCTGCTTAATGCAGTGCAGGTGGAGTTAGTGTGAGGCTGAGGTCTAGAACAGAGGTTTGTCGAACCCTCCCCCTTGAGGACTTGGACTGGGGGACGGGGGACGGGGGGCAGGCTAGTCCAGAGAGAGGGAGCGAGGGAGGGAGGGAGGGGAAGGCATGGAGGAGCGCAGGGGAGAGGCCCAGAGCGGCCCCATCGTCCACCTTGCTCTCCTCCACGAACTGCCACAGTCACCTGGCTGCCCCCCCCCCCCCCCCCCCCCCCCCCCCGCGGCGTCCCAACAAGAACAGTCTTCGCTCCCCCCCCCCCGGAACTCCGTGCAGAGAGCTCGTCCCTCCGGGAAAACGAGGAACCGTTCAGGGCAGTTGGTAGGTGGTGATTTAGAAGGCGGCGTCTCCAAAACACTTAATTGGCTTCCAATTGGCTCCCGAGCGCCGGCGTTTCTGCTCTGCGGCACACGCGCACCGTACCACTTCGTACCGCACACGGAATTTCCCTCCTTTTGTGAACCCGCTTGCACACAGATGTGTTCCCACAGAAATTCCTGCTTTTATAATGAATAGTTGTTTTCACGTCAGGCTGAATAGCTTTGACAATAAAGCAGTTGTAGCTCCCAGCTTCTTTCTCTTTCTCTCTTTTTTTTTTAAAGTTCTTTTGTGTCCAACAATTTAATGTTCAAGTAGTTTCGCCGCAACTATTTCCGTCACATGCCGCACTTGCGTTCAGCCGGTATTTTGTCCTTCATTCATCCTCTCAATTCAGGGATGGATAATACCTGTACGGAGACACAATAGGGTCAGTCTCACCCACATTCCCTTCTGCTCGTCTACTGTGCGTCTGGTCCTGGATCAGCTGAGGGAGCGTCTTTTGGAGCAGCTGGAAGCTCTGGTTTGTGTCGGACTTTTTTACACGCGAGCGTCCTAAAGATTCCCTCTGTCTTCTCTTTCTTTTCTCCCTTTCCTCCCCCCTCCTCCCCTCCCCAGCCCCCCCCCCCTCCAACCACCCCTTAGTCGTGGACTCACAACATATCAAAGGAGAAAGAGTTCCTGATCAAGCTGGTGAAGGCCGGAGTCATCAAGGACCTGACCGGTGGGATCTGTGGGTCGGGGTGTTGATCGCCCCTGATCTCCCCGCTGGTTGTCCCTCCCTCCCTTCCCTCCCCCCCCCCTCCCCCTCTCCAACCTCTCAGCTCTCAGGGATGGAGGAGGGACGGGGGGCGACCCCATGGCCCCCATCGACCTGCAGCCCCCTCGCAGCACCTTCGCGACCTCGAGGAGTCGAAAACGGGTCCGACGGAACGTCGGACTCGACCCGTTTTCCGACGGAGGCGGGAGGACCCCGGGATGATGCGGTTTCCTCCGCTCTCCAGGGCGCTCCCTAAAGAGAGGAGGGGGTGGCCGGGCGGACGGGAGGGGCTTGTCCTGGAACGTCAACGCGGCGCGCAGAATACCTCTCGAGGAAGTGACCTCGCGCTCCTGAATGTATTCGCGCAAAAAAATCCAACCGGAAACCTTTCGGGCGCTTTTATTTGTCTTTATTTCAAGTCTGTTTCGGCTCATTTCACACAGGTTTTTAAGGACTGTTTTTTTTTCTTCGTCCAGGTAGCAACGCACACATTGGGCTGCTCCTTGGAAACACGGGGCAGGGCAGGGCAGGGCAGGTGCTGGATTTCTCTCTGCGTCCTCCCCCCCCCCCTTTTAAGTTATTTCAAAATGTATTTACCTTGAGAAGTCCCTTTGATGTGCCCCCCTTCTTGCTTTGCTTCAGTCCAGAGTTAAAAGCAGCACCAGCCCTTGCTAAACGTATTTATTTTGGGTGAAACCGCTGAGGCCTCCCTGGTTTAAGGTCCTGCTGTAGACAGAGAGACAGGGTTGTATTTGTGCTGCAGCGCGTCCATCAATGCGCTTCTCTAAACACTGAACTCGATCATATTTCACCCATTCGCGGCAGCTTCCGGAACTTCAAGCGCTCTGATCAAAGACGTTTAAACAGTGTTCTTCTTAATTGTCAGTATAAAGAAGCTTTACGATTCAAAGTTTTAAAAAGACTAGAAGCACTTCCATTATATTGGTATACGTTTATTATGATTCAATGATAAACTTTCTTACCGTATAAAGTTTCTTACAGTATGTATGCCTGTCAAACAAATTCACGGTGACAAAGCTATTTCTGTTGAATGTTCTGTTGTTACTGATTTGATTCTGGACTTTTTGCTCTTTCTGTGCACAGCCAAAGTACGCGGTGTGTATTTATTATTCACATTTATGCACCCATACGTTGATTGTCAAGATGATTTGAGAAATAAATCACAGCATACTGGATGTTACGCGTTTAGTCACGAGCTTGTTTCAAGACAAACAGGAGGAGAGTCTTCGGGGGGGGGGCCAGCCCACAAAGGATTTCACAATAAAAGTCCCAACGGGCTGAAGTCGCTAATCCTAAATTGTTTGTGTTTGCGGGTGTTTGCGTGTTTCCCGTTCCCCTTTTCACGTGCCTACATGGGTACACTTTATCAGAGACCATCTCTGCTGCAGTCGACTGCCCCTCACTTGTACGTCCTGTAAACTGTTCCCTGTTTTATAAGAAGGTCAACAAACAGTGGCTGTTTATGAGTTGGTGGGAGGGGTAGGGGCGGGTGGGGGGGGGGGGGGGGGGGTAAACATGGACTATGTGGTGAGTCATCAATGTATGCAGGACAGCTTGAGCAGGATATTTGTATAAAAAGGTCAAGGAATAAGAATGCTCTTCGGGGGAAGATTATTAGCGCAGGCCATTAGATGTCTGTCGTAGTTGAATGGAAAAACACCGATCGCGTGTCAATTTCATTGGCCGTTCAGAAGTTGCTGAGGCAAAAAAAAAAAGAAAAGTTAATTCGTTTTTTGGTGTCGCACCATTGTGACATCCTTGAATCTGCATGCCGCATGTGGACTTACTCCCTTGAAACGTCCGAAGAGGAAGAGTACTCGTTCATGAAAAAACACGTTTATCACACAAATCTCTTGGGAACTCGGAGCGCCGTTTGATTTGGGTTCTCCTCCCGCTTTGTCAGGGCGTCCCCTCTGCTTTACCTGTTAGCGATCATCAACGTTAACTCCCTTTCGGACCGTTCTGTCTCTCGCCCATCGACCCATTTGGGCTGTGGAGTCGGAGGTGTTGGAGAGCAATCAAAGGTCACGTGGGCTGTAGTCATGAAGACGAGAGCGGACAGCATTTGGCCTGGAAGTTAGATCAGGTCATCTGAAGCAGATGACTGAGATTAAAACCACACGCTTCAAGTCCAAAAACCACTCTCGCCTCTAAGAGAGGGAAACAAGTGAATTTGAATCTTGATACGTCCGAAGGGGAGTTACGATAACAGAGCAGTCTGAAGCGTTCGGCTATTTCGACGTGAAACCGGTCGGTTCACCTCGCTTGACGTTCCCTTGACGAGGAACTGTGGCAGCGTGCGAATCTGGCCGCCCCCCCTGCGGTGCTCAGCCCTCGGCCGGTCCGTGTTTTTAAGACCCCCCTCGTCGCGTCTTACAGCTTACGGCTGAAGGTTCGAGTTGGCGTTCTCTCTCGTTTGAGTCCACAGGCACCCGTAAGCTTTTTCTGAAGTCTGACACTTGCTGGTGTCTTGTGGGCCGCCATGGCAACCGACGCTGTCTGGCCACGCTTGCTAGCGCCACCCTAACCCGCAGTTACGACCCTTGTAAACGTAACCAGGCCTTCGTAACCTTTTCGCTTCGCGCCGAACACGTTACAAAGCCTCTTTCGGCAGGAAACGCTGTCGTTTTACTCAGTTACCACGTGAGTCCCGGTCAGTGAAATATCCGATGAATCACGGGCCCCGGGGCCTATTTTGGCAAACACCTTTGTGGCCGATCGGTTTCAATGGTTCTGCGTTTGGTTCCTGACTGGGGGTGATGCCGAGTGACTCAAGATACCCTGTCGGTGCTCGGGTTGTTGCGCTTGTTTTCAAATCAAGTCGAGGCATATGTAACAACAACAACATCAACAACAACAACAACATCAGAGCACGACAGCGGTTGGTATCGACTGGCCCGTGGGCGCTGACGGCCCATTCTGTAATGGTTTGGATACGCTCGTAGCCTTCGCAGTAAATAACATACAGATTTAGAAAGTGTGTGAGGATCATAGACAGCTCTGATATGGACACAGCGGGCAGGTGGCCACTATTTAAAGAGGATCCTTGAACTGAACATGCTGAGGGGGGGTGGGGGGGGGGATTGGTGGAGTGCACACACAGACAGGTGGTCTTCGCTATGTAGGTGGCCTCTGGGTGACAACGTGGATCTGGCTGGGGGGGACAGAATGGGTGGGGGGTGGGGGGGACACAGCCCTCCCCCCCTCACACAAACAGCCCACGGGAGACCAGGCTCCGTTGCACCCTGGGTTTTGATGTTCCTCTCTTCCTTTTCATGTCTGAAACGCGAGCCCTGGTTCTCGTCCCGTTCCATCGTTTGGGTTTAATGAAACCCCCTTGAGCCGAAAGGCTCGCTCCTGCAGCGGAGTGTGTCTGCGCAGTCTCAGGTTCCGCGTCCTTTTATTCCCTCTGACATCGCATCTGCGCTGGATACGCCCGTGGCTGCAGCGCGCTGACCAATAAAATTTTAAAAAAACCCCGCAACCTCGACCCGGGAGACGTGGGAACGGGCCGCAGATGGAAAACATCGCTCCCGCTCGCTCGCCGGGGCGCGTGGGAAACGGCCGGGTTTGCGGGGAAGACGACGTGTCCATCTGCCTCGGCTTCCGTCTGCAGCTGGAACATGTCGTGCGGTCGTCTCTCCTCTCCTTGACCGACTGTTCAGCCATGAAAAAGAGGTGTGCTAGTTCTCACTTCCCCAATAGAAAGTTACGGTTCACAGCAGGGCTGTAAGAAACCAGGCCACAGGATATTCCATGGAAATGGTAATATATATGCGTTTTTATATACACCGTACTGCCATGAATAAACGTCTCCTGGGTTTGGCAGTGCTACCAAGAGGATGTGGCCCAGGGGAAACACTGAAGTGTACCAGGCTCCTTGGAACACACGACTGGAGAGACGTCAGCGTGGACTTGCGAGCGCGCACAGTTGACACAGTTGAAGGGTCAAGGGTCAAGTTGGTGGGAAAGTTGGCGTGTCTCAACATGGCTGAGCTCCCAAGTACAACAAACTTTTTTTTCTTTTTTCTTTTTTTTTGGTATTGTTTTAATGAGAAACGAGTTCGATGGAACGAAACCCCCCCCCGATTCCAACGAGGCTGCTCGTGGCGTGCGTATCGGTGGAATGTCTTTGACGGCTCTGCTCAAGTTAAGTCAATATTTGCGGAGCGAGATCCAGGTTCAGCCCGCTGAAGACGTCTGTCTTTAATCTGCGCGGGCTCGAGTGCTTCGGAGATCCGTTCGGGTCTGGCGGTCTGGCGGTCTGGCGGTCTTATCAGGAGACCCTCAGCCGAAGCACAGCCCTCCCGTACGCAGAGATTTGAATCGCTTCCGGTTCTTGTTCGTGGTCAATCAGCGAACGTGACCTTTTGAGAGAAACGGAAGGGGGGCACGAACCTGCTAGGGAGGGACGCGGCAGGGCCGTAGATCAGCTCTAATCGGATTAGCCGTCGGGGAGGGCAGGAATGCCCAGCCGGGGAGGAATCCTCTGGGTTCCCCCATGGTCCCGGGGAGGGTCTGGATGTCTGGATGTTGGAAGCAGCAGGAGGGCGAGGGAGACTTGCGCCTGCCCACCCAGATGCAGGCAGACCCCCCAGCCAGGCCATCCTAAACCCCAGCCACTCCTCGCAGGGTAGAGGAACCCATGTCAGATAATCAGTTTGGTTTCATTCAGTTTGGTTTCATTCAGCCTAGTCCCTCGGCGGCATCGGGGGAACATGGGCTCTCCAGGGAATTCTTAGATGCCAAGATTGCACGTTTCTGCAAAAAAGGGGTGACCTTAAGCACACGCTCGCTCGCGCAGACGATGATTCTCAGCAGGGGGAGCTTGACCCCTCCCCCACCTTAGGGCAAAGGTTAAATCCCGGGTCAGGATGCACACGGTGAAAACTCGGAGCTGTTTTGGTGCGACACCAAATGCTACTTTTCTGTTGGCTGCTGTCTGGGGATATCACTTGGCATGTTACCCTGCCAGTTTTAATTTGCCGTAACTAAAGATGTGTGTGTGTGTGCGTGTGTGTGTGTGTGGTTTGGCACTTTGTTAGTTTACCCATTTTGGTCTGACAAACACTTTGTCAGCTTTGAGAAAGAAAACCCCTTACTTGTGGTCTGTTTTGTTCTAGCTCACTTAAAGCAGTGAAAAAGCACTTTGGACAGACCGGGCGGAAATGTGGTAGCTTTAAAGCAAACTACATGGAATAACTCTATTCGTTGTGATACAAATCCTGCTTGGAGTTTGTGTACCCCCTCTAGGGATCCCATTTCCCCCATGTTATCCATCCTTGGAGTGAACGAGGGCTCTGTTTTCGCAGCTGAATTTCGTAGGCCCGAAAATACATCACTTTGACAGAGGCCAAATTGAGTTTAAATGGGTATTGAAATCAAATGATTTTGGTCATCCATTCCTTTCGAAGGGTTAAACCATCATTCCTCCCGAGTCGAAGACGTAATTACCTCCGTTGGGATGGCCGCTTGTGCGGCCTCGAAAGCGGAGGGAACGACCTGGGATTTATTTGTGGTCGCTGGCCTGTGTTGAAACTACATATGCATGTAATCAAGCGCACGGCTCCTACGGTAGGATCCCAGGGGGGACGGGAGGGAGGGGAGAAGACAGGAGGTTTTGGTGGAAAGGCAAACGGGAGGAAGCCTCGTGTGCGCAAGCCCCTGCGGACAAGGTGTCGCGTGTTGTTAGCTCTGCCCCCATGACAGACTGGCCAGGGGCCGGCCCAGGATCGGACTCCCTGCTATGGAGTTCAGGTCCCCCGTTCCCCGTACAGGCATGTGAAGATGCTTCTGCTGAGCGCTCGTTAATCTCCAGCTTGGGGAGTCACGGGGGTCTTCTAGTCCCTACCAGAACCCCAGCCCCGCTAGATGCTTCAACCGGCCGTAACTCCCTCATCCACGCACTCCATCTACAACAGCCCACGCTAAACCCCATCAAAATCCCTTTCTACTCGAACGCCACTTGAAGGCTCGTATATGCTGACTCTAGCATCTAATCTATGCGCCGTTGCCTAAAAAGTGCAAGCAGTGATAAGCTCGAGAACCGCCGCGAGTCCAACTCAATTGCCGAATATCCGCCCAACGGTCGTTCTTTTTTTGCAGCCCAAAAAACCGTCTGGAAAAGGTCAAATTCAAACCTGGAAATTGCCAGGTCGTTTGACCCTTTTCCAGTGGTTAGAAGCAGGAGATCTTTTAGATTACCACTTCCTCAAGCTCCCCCAAGCTTACATGCATAAACGCAGGTTCTACCGTAGCGAGGACCTGGGGGTCACCCCTCACCGCCCCTGTGAGGGCCTGTCTCCTGCCCCGGTGCTCCCCGGCCCGGCCCCTGCCTCTCAGCCCGGCGCGGCACGACCGTCTCAGCCCGTCGGGCAGCTCCTCATGTTGCCCACGCTGCTCGGTCAACAGAAGGTGGCAGGGTCAGGGCCCAGCAGTACCCAGTCAGCCATCACTGCCCATAGAAGGAGCCTTCGGTGGGGTTTAATCTGCTGTTTGGCTCAGCGCTGGAGATGCTATGGTTTTGTGCTCTTGAATGGAATCCACAATCAGAAAGAGGGGGTGTAAAGCTGGAGTATAGTTGAGTTTGATTTCCAGCCAATCTTGATAACTCCTAAAGCCCCGAGATTGCCTTTCACGACTTGCAGGAAATTTGGTCAGGAAAGTTGTTCCTCCTTAGTTGCTGGGGGGGTTTTTTTCCGACCACTTAATTTTTTCTTTGATATTTCACCTTAAGCACAAAAATGAGTGCGTTACGTGAAAGTTTATTTTGCCCGTGGTATTGGCGATATTGATCGGACGTCTTCACTGGTCGAGAAGTTGTCTATAATTAGGTTCTACTGACCCTTTTTATCGTCTGAGATTAGATCTGAAATTTGATTTAAATTGCGACAATGTGTGTGCTACCGCCTTAGGTTTTAACTGTAGCATTTGGACATGACGGATATGTATCCTCGAGAATCTGTTGTCTTGGAGTGTCCGTGAAACGTGAGCGGGTCGTTGACTGCGCCGGTTGCGCGCCATAGACGAGTAACCCACGCTAATGGGGCACTGTAGCCGTTTAAAGTTGATCCGCTCTTCATTAAGATAGAAGACGTCCGAAGTGAATAATGCGATGTAACGACGTGCACCAAAAATGTAAGTGTTACAAGCGTGCGTTTTTGGATTGTCATTCTTGTTTAAGAAACCTGTGTGTTGTGGGCAGGGATCATGTGATGGAGGGTGGAATTTGACACCAGGCTTAAAAACCTGAGCCAACTCACATCTGTATTTGGAGTTACAATTGACACTAACATCTGCAGTTTTCAGAGGGAGACGGTCGCAGTTCAAAAAGATAGTATGATGCATACTGGTCAGCCCGGCATTTTTTAAAGATCTACTTCTCGACTTCACGCGTTTTCCCTCTTTTTTGAGGAACATGACATGCGAGGATCTCGTCAATTAATGGGGAACTGCAAGTTCTGAAACGATGTGGCCCCATGTTGTTTGATTGCAGCTTGGATTGTGCAACAATGCCAGAATATACAAAAGTGGAATCAACACAAATCTCACGAAGGAGTAACGTGTCATCACTTTTGGATTGTTTCAAACATTCGATTTCATTGAAATTTTTATCTTCGCACACACGTCCATGGTTGGGAAGGTTGTAATAGTCGGTAAAGGTAAGAACGAATTTATATTGAACGCTTTGTCTGTAATGACCGATTACGTGGTTTTATATTTATTTGCGCCCGTCTGTTTTTAAAGGAAAAGTTATAGGTAGTAAGTTGCCGTAGGGGTTTCTCTCATTCATGTTTAAACTCCAGCTGACAGAATTCGCTTCTCTTGAGACGCTATGTAATGATCCTTTGACGCACTGCCAACTGTTCTAGGTTACTAAGCCTATTTAGCTTCAACACTGGATTCTAGTTTGCAAACAGCAAAGAAATGTGAAAAATGTGCCCTCCACAGCCACGGCATTATTCTGATATCTCAGTCCTCGTTTTATAATGAGGCTACCAAGGGTTGTGTTGTGAGGATAAAACGACAGAAAAATTATAAACAGGAACGATAAGAACGCTATTTAAAAACTCTGAGAATATCCGACCTTTTCATCTAAAGGTTTCTGTTCACTGTGGCGTGGATTATTTTGTTTTAAATTTTCATATTTGATGTGTGGCAGTAGGCCTACGTAGTCATCTTAAACGTTGAGGGGGTGTGGAATTTCGATTTTCATCTTCTATCGCATGTTTCACACGTTTTTCAAAGAAACAAAAAAAAAACTGAAAACAATAGTGAGTTCTGTCAAGCCTCTCGCAGGCGTTTTTCCCCCATGCGTAAAACAATTACCGTGAGCCGTTCCGCACGAGGCGGCCTGGCGCACAATGCGTTTGTGAAGAATTTGAACTACTATCAAACTTGAGAAATAGGCCTGATGAGTTACTTTTAGAGCAAACATTAGCATTGAACCCTCTGTGAGCAATTCGGTGTTGATAGACAGCGGCAAAGCCCAGGGAACAGTTACCCAAGGAGGGCGACAAAACACCTGCCGCTGATTGTTAACATGTCCGCTCAGTGAGTTCATATATTTTCTTGTCAAATATGTCAGATTTTGATCCGTAGTCATGATTCATGTTTAGCAGTTGTCGATTTGTTTGTTTGGCTGACATATTACACGTATTCACGAAGGAAGCCAATGACAAATTCGTCAATTAATTTAAGCTCAAGGCAGCAGACTGGAGACAAGGTTCCTGTCAACGAATGAGGCATATCAAGTCAAAATGACGTATTCGTAATTGGAACTGTATTGCTATGCCTGTTTCGCTATTCACGATGTGTGCGAATTTTGTAACGGATCGTTTGCAAGCTTCTTAACTTAATGGAAGTCACCGTTTTGAAGAGTTATTCAACTGATAAACGCACACTCGCATGCCCTTCAACTATTCCCTATCCAATTCCTTTTAAGGTATTTTAGAGGAATGTGTCAAGAATGTAGCATATCCATTGTCTGCTCTTGAATTTATCCGTCGGCTTGGTGCAGCTTGAATTCACTCGGTGCCAAATATTTTCACCAGAAGCGCTGTAGTCATTGATGTATTTTAAGACTTGTCAGTGAGGCCAAATCAACAAATTTGGGGTGTAGTAGCGGTCAGTTGCCCTGCGCTAATAAAAGTAGATCTCGCGGAGCAATTCATCTCATTTCCCCACGTATTCAACGTGTTCCTGATTGCTGTCCATAGAGGCCCCAAAACCAACACTGACACATAACAGGGGCCCATTTAGTCATCAGAGGGACCGGGGTGCAAAGTGGTGCCACAGTGAGTTATAGGCTGCAGTCACTTGGTGGCAGGATAACGGGGGTTTGCTTTATTGCACAGAGGGGCTAATGAGCTGCAAGGCTTGAGCGGTAATGAAAAACACCTTGGTTCTCTTTCCAGGGTCAGGTCAGCTCTCGTAGCCTATTACGAACCAGTCTGGCCCAGCTGCCCTCGTGCCAACCATGCCGCTGGCGCTGTGCAAAAAAGAACCTGACATCCGATTTTGGTCTACTTTCTTTGTAGCTCTGACTCACTCTCTCTCTTTCTCTCTCACTCTCTCTCTCTTTCACTCTCTCTTTCACTCTCTCTCTTTCTCTCTCACTCTCTTTCACTCTCTCTCTCTCTCTCTTTCACGCTCTCTCTCTCTCTCTCTCTTTCACTCTCTCTCTCTCTCTCTCTGAAGTTCCTTTGATGCAGTAATGCACCCATCCTGTATGTGTTAGAATTGTTGATCCTCAACCCCACCAACAATACCATCATGGTCCTGTTGATAGATCAATTGTAAACCTTAGGCTGTTATGTAAAGTGGGAAAAGCACACGGGGGGAATGGGTATAAATGTTAGCCTGGGTCCTGTTGGCTGTATGTGAAGGGGGGGTGGGGGGGTGGAATTCTAGGAAATGAATATTTGGTTGAGTACTCCAAACATAGCGTTGCGGGAATGCTGTATAATGGCATCTTGGTAAACAAAGTTAACCTCTCCCAGAATGCTTAAGTCACAGATGTCCCCAACACCAGTGTTCTTCATTTGCGTCCTAAAAGCACTCACGACAACTTATAGGCCCACCTGTCTAGGAGGCCATTGTAGTCCTGTTGTTATCCTGCATTTACTCATATTATTTATTAATAATTATTTGGGGCAGTGGGGGGGCAGGGGGGGGGCGGGTTCTGGTTAACCTGTAATGTAACCAGATATCCCTGTCATGTTCCGCACGTTAAGAAGGTCAGTAACGACAGAGAAAGAGTGTGAGAGAGGGAGGAGGAAGGTCATTATGTGTGGTGGTGGTGGTGGAGTGGGGGTGTCGTGGAGGGGGGGGGTATCTGTATTGCGAACCCGAAGCTGTCCGTCCGCGAGGCGAGGCTTTGGGACTTTGGGAGCGCAGCTGAACATCTGCTGCGCACAAGTCACGCACATACGGAAGGAGCACTCGGGGAATGCAAACAGCCTCCACTTAATTTGTAAAAGCCAAATTGTGAGAGAGAGAAGAAA
Source organism: Plecoglossus altivelis (assembly GCA_036571765.1). Lineage (NCBI taxonomy): Eukaryota > Metazoa > Chordata > Actinopteri > Osmeriformes > Plecoglossidae > Plecoglossus > Plecoglossus altivelis. The sequence goes on from BROE01000026.1 coordinate 6,784,466, forward strand.
AAAAAAACAATGTCTTCCGGATAGAGGCTCATCATCCCAAAGGGGGCTCGATCGGGGTGTGGCGGACAGGCTCCCTGTCTTCTTCCTCCTTCGTCTCTCTCTGTACTCTCCCTCTCTCTCTTCTTGTCTCTCTCTGTCTCTCTCTCGGCTCTCACTCTCTCATCCCTCTGTCTCTCTCTGTCTCGTCTCTCTCCGTTCTCTGTCTCCTCTCGCTCTCTTCTCTCTCGCTCTTCTCTGTCGCTCTCTCTCTCTCGCTCTCTCTCTCCCTCTCTCTCTCTGTCTCTCTCTCGCTCTCTCTCGCTCACTCTCTCTCTCGCCCTCTCTCCCCTCTAAGAACCGCCCCCCCCCCCCCCCTCTCTCTCTCGTTCATTGCTCCGCACGCGCGCACACAGGGCAGGCAGTCCCGTTACACGTTGCGGCGTTTCGTCATGGCGCGCGCACCTGAGAAAGCGGATAGGTGGTCAGGAGTCTTGGTGGTCTGAATACCTTTGGAAGACACAGCCTGCCTAGTCCCTCCACCCCCCCCCCACTCCTTCCCCTGAGAGATAGTTCAATATCTAAACTGCAGCATCTGAATGTAGTTCTTGGATAAACGGGACTCATTACTTTCAGAGTAGGTAAGGCTCAGACCGCTTTAGGCATAATGACAGTCCCTTTTTTTTCCTATTGGTACTTGGCATGCTTCTCACATGTGCAATCCCAAATCCCATTTGTTACCATTTAGCAGACGAACGAAAGAACTTGAAAGAACTGCCGTTTAACCTGGGATACAAACTTCCTGGACAGAGTGCTTACGTTCAATTGCTTTAACGAATGCCGAGCCGTCGGAGGGAATGAGACACGCTACCCCTCAGTTCGGAAGTCTGGCCGTGACACAGGCGGTCTCTTGTCGTCCCGCGTTGTCCGCATGTTGACATAAAAGAGCTGTAACTTCAGTCCAGGAAGTGTAAGGATGTATATTGTTCAAAGTTTGTGAGCCGGTTAAACTGCTGTCATTTCTATGCGCTCTGTTGGGAGGAAGCCTGGATTGTGACAAGTTGTTTTGGTTGGAAGAATCTGATTTCCAGACTGTATAAGTTACCGTGTAAATACAACGGTGGCTATGGTTGAAATGTGTCATACTCAATGTCCTTTCACGTGTCCATTCAAATGCAAATGGGCTCCGCGCAAGGGAATCGCCACAGATCCTGTCAACAGGAGCACTGTCAAACATGGTCAACGTCACGCTCTCTCCAACGGCCAATAAGGATTTTATCTGGAAATGAAAAATGAAAATGAAAATGACGAGACATTTCCCGCGAGACCGTAAACGCGACGTCGCGTCCGGCGTGGACGTCGTTCGTTTTCGAAATGTCGAACTTCAACTGGGACCTGCGAGAGACGCTTCGCCGTTTTAAGGTGCAACAGCGGCCCGTTTGCAAAGAGAGACAGAGTCGCTGCCCTCTGTGCCACTGCAAAGGCACCGAGAGATGCGTTGAGCGGTGCAGCGTAGCCCATAGGGGAGATACTTGGGCTATTTTGCATACGGGGGCTGAAACCAAGATGAATGAAGTCGGATGAGTCACGGTGGCCAAGTCTAGTGACGTAGCGTGACATTCCAGCGTTTTCCGTCTGCATATTTCAGATCAGCCTCTCTCACCCGGTTGTAAACAAAGAACATCCCCCCCCGCCGCAGCTTTGTTCCCTCAGGGCACGAGCGGAAGATGTCTGCTCTGGCTCGCCGCAAAAATCAATAGGTCCTTCAGTTCTCTTTCTTCCCTCCTTCCTTCCTTCCTTCCTCGGTGACCGCTCGAAGGGCTCCGGGCCCCTACCCTGTTTCCAGCGTGTCTAGCGGAGGCGTGTCTAGCGGAGGCAGGAAACGCCGCGCGGCCAGAGACCGTGCGAAGCGGCCGAGCTGACGGCTGAGCGGAGGAATGCGGACGAGGCAGCCGAGCGAGCGTTCCGATCGCCCGCCGGGGTCTTTGGAGGATGTTCCGAGAAGACTAGCTTGTCATGCTAAACGTTGAACCTGTCCCTGCAGGCGCGCAGGTGTTGAGCGAGTACCTGTTTGCTTTTCTTGAACGTTGCGATGCCGTCACGTCAACCGGTCCGTCTACGCCCGCGCAAGCGCGTGGCCGGACCGCCCGCGGACCCGTGGCACGGTCCGTTCTCCTCGGCTTCATCCGCCGGTCTTTGATTGGATTTTCGGGGTGCGAAGGAGTTCTCAGGGTCGAGGTGCACATTCCAACCTGGGGTTGACCCCTTTCGCTGGGTTATTTATCTCGGGCGTTAAACGCCCGTGGGCTAGTTGAAGCTCAGGCTTACGACAGAGCAGGTTTGCCCTGGCCTAGTTTTACTCGCTGTGCCCATATGTGGTCGAGGGCCTCTCTGCGCGCTCATCAAAGCTTTGTGTAAATTCTCTAGCGGCGTGGAATGCAAGAAGCCCCGTCTCGAAACCTGTGAGCGCGCGAAAACGATGCGAATGACCTCATGGCTCTGGCATATTCACCAACACCTTCGCCCCCTCTCTGTCCTCCGCTCGCATGCCCACGCGCAACACGTAGATCCATCACGATGAGGGCTAAAGTAATGCTAAAGATGCTAAAGTAAACGGATTGCCGAGCAGCTTCGTTTTTCACCCAGGCGTTGTTTAAAGAACGTGCGCAGTACGCTCCTGCCGTGCTCGATCTTCCGTCCGGCCCGAGGCTAACCGGGCTACGGCTAACCGCTGTATTCCAACCACTCTTGAGTATTCGATCCTGTCGATTCGCTCATCTCTGATCGTTCTGGCGTTCCCTCTCACCGTGGTCTTTTCCGATCTGAAGCAGCTCCAGGAATGCTGTAGCCTGCGGCCGTAACGTTAACGCACAGTTTGCGGCTTACGACGGTGTAGATTACGCGGGGCGGTTGGCGCGGCGCTAGCCAGTATTGTGTAACCTGACACAGGTCTTCTCTTAACCTTTACGCTACTTCCTGTGCGTGCCAATCCCACCGCGGGAAGCTGTGGGAGCGCGTGGCACAGTTCCGTCTGTCCGAGAAGGCCGGGGTATTTTTAGACGCCTCGTCGTAAAAGTAAAGATACGAAAGGGCCGGTAGAAAGACGATTGGGGGGTTTTTATCGAGTCGCTTGGCTATTTTTTTTACCATCCTCAGGAAGTGAGATCATTTCTGACGTGCGCAGCATTTACCGATGTGTCGAACTCACCGCTGTGCATCTAGCGCCCTACCAACCAAGCGAACCAGAGGTCCGACAGTTATTTTATCGAAAGAGCATTCTTAAGATTGAACACGGAATCCTTTTAAGCCATCAAGTTGCGTTCAATGTAGCGATTTTTACGAGGCCTCTTCCATCGTGATTTAAAAGGCCTATTTGGAACAGCCCCGGGCGCAGATATATCGTAGGAACGAGCTGAACTCTGTTCTGCGATGTCCAGGACTCCAGCTGTATCTTGTTCTGAGCCGGAAAAAGGTTTCTCGCGCGCTCTGCAAGAATCACTTAAGAACAAGCTGGCTTTTTCCGCAGAGGCCATGTTGCTACGAAGGACAGATAGGGAGCCTTAGACAAAACTTTTGGCTATTGAAACTGGAGATGCCTGAGCCTCTTGCCTTGTCTCTTACCTGTCAGCCCCTAAAGCTATCGCACGCCAGCTCAACCCTCAGCCCCAGTCGCTATTGGAATACACGTACGCCAACGAATCCTCTTTAGAGCTTCTTTTCTAGCTGGAGGCCGCGAGCGGACGAGGCAGGGGAGTAGATGGGAAACGCCGGAGGGTTCTTTGACGAGACGCTGTCACGCGAGCGTCGACGTTGACAGCAGGCCTCTTTGTCGGCTGTCATCTGGCAACTTCACCTGACACCTCTCCCTCTATCTCTGGCGGTGAACTCCGACCCCGTGAGTGCCTCCAGGCTGTGCGCTCCTTTTGAGGGGGGGAAAAAAAAGAGATGTCGTTAGCTCGCCGCTCCCCCCAACCGGTATCCTCCGCCAGAGCGACAACGTCGTTAGCGGAAGGGTTCGACCCGCTGAAAGTAACGCAAGACGAGGGCCGGGCGCACAGCGTTTGAAGCGTCGACTGTCTGCATTTTGAAAGGGCTGACGGAGCGTGTTGACAGACTGAGGTGAGGGAGGGGGCGGGGAGGGGAGGAGGAAGACTCTGAATGAAAAGTATGCGTAAACTGACTTTGTTTCTCCGCTTTTTTGGTTTCAGATGGACACATGCGGTGGGGGCAAGGAGCGTCGACTACCAAACGTCACCTGAGGAACTGGAAGGTGGGCGTGGGGTGTGCTGCACTAACCCCACACAGGCTAACTGGCTGGCATTCCGCTCTTTGAATTTTTTTTGTTTAGCATTCTGCCTAACTATGCGAAACCAATTACACTGCGCAGGTACAACCTCAGTGATAGAAGGGCAGTGGGGCTTCCTGGCCAGCAGCCCGCTTTAACCTTAGCAGCCGCGTCTACGTTTCGGTCTCGTTAGTTTCCACTACAAGGCTCATTCGATCCGGGCCTTTTCTCTGACCTGGCAGACGCTGTCGACAGACTCATTTTATAAGTGCCCTTCAAATATTAACCCGGCCCGAGCCCTGGAGGGGTGTCGGGTGTCAATTAAGTAATTAAAGAGGCGGAGGTGTTGGCCACAGCTATCCCAGAAAGCCTGGAGCCGGTCAGAGAGAGAACATCAACTGTTTCCATGTCGGAGGGCTGAAAGGCCCACGGTCGGGTCCGATTACCCAGGGACAGCTTGGAGTCCGACGACCGCGAAGGGATTATGTAACGCGGGAGCAAAATCAAACGCTAATCGGCGTACCGTGGGGCAGGTTAAGACATGGTGGGCCGTGTTCAAAGGAGGGATCCTTGCAAACACAGACGTTGAGCGAAACTAACATTTAGCCTGAGGAAATTGCCACTCCGCCGATGTTTCCTACAGTGAAAGTGGCTGTCTCTCAGGCATTCTTATCTCTGTGTTTTGTGAACATGTTCATTTGGCTCCCGATTTCTTCATGTGTTTTTCTTTTCCTCGCATGTTTTCGGGTCTTCGACTTTAGCTGCTTTCGCATCGCGTCGTTTGCCGCCTTCTCTTTGACCCACTTCTTGTTCCTTGTCTCCTATGTATCAAAGGGTGTGTTGACACCGCGCTAATCGCTGTTGTTGTAACCTTTTTTCCTGTTGTGCTGTGATATCCCCCGCCGCCGAACAGATGATACTGTGGGTGGTGGCGTCGCTGCTGACTCTGGCCGAAGGGGCCTTCTCCGAGGAGGATAGCGAGAAGACCCCCCCGGAAGCGCTCCTGTCCTGGGAGCGGACCGCCTGGCGCCTGCCCAACTCCCCTCAGGTGCAGGAACTGCGGCAGGAGAACCGGGAGCACCCCTCGTGGCCCCGCGTCTTCGGTTAGTACCGCCTCCCTCAGGAACTCTTCTCCGCGGTCCGGCGAGGCGGGTAGACTCTGGACGTTCCCCCCAGCGCGCGGCCACTTGCGGATGCAAAACGAATCGCGTACAAGCATCTTGAGCCGAGCCCAAGAGCGATCCCCGACGAAGAGCGCGTAAATCTTTGAGAAAGTCTCTTTTTTTCTCTCTCCCCTGCATCTTGACATAACTTCTTCTCGGTTACGTTAGATCAGGAATGGCGTTCCTCTCGTTTGTCTCACAGCCTAACAATAATCGGATCAGTTTCGGGGGGGCAGGCAGGGAAGCTGTCTCGCTGAAGGTTCATAAATCTGCGCGCCGGGGCTCTGATCGGTAACGGTCGTAAAGTACCAAGCTGTCACTCCCGTACGATTAATATAAGCTCTGAAGAAACCGGCTGGTAGTTTTAACCGAACAACGTGGCCTTGGTCAACGGAGCGCGGACTTCCACATACCGGAGGGATCAAAATAATCAGTCTAACGTACCGAGTTCCTGTCACGCTGCCATGTTCCTGCGTCCATTATGTCCCAAGTGGATCTCCACTGACCTCTACTGAGAGTAGAGAGGAGTAACCGCCAAAGACTTTCCGGCGAACCGACGCAGGCTTGGAATGCCTTCTCCTGCCCCGCGTCGGTAAAAGCCGAGGCGCTTCCTTAAATCCTCCAGAATAGTTCTGCAATTATATGAAAATGTGCAAACCCTTACGGCATGTTTTAACATGGCACAATGTGTACTGTAACCTAGGAAGCGTTCGACTACCCCTCTGTTCTCTTTCGCCCGGGGAACATTTTAGTTTCGCGTTTTGTCGTATTCGTGCGCAACAAGACATGAGCTGACAAGCAAGATGCTTCCACGCATCGACTCACGCGCTGAAAGAAACAAACCTCCGCTCGGAAGAAGCCGTTAAGGAGCGAGCCGGCGAGAGCGTGGCCGAGAGCTCGTGGCAGGCCGGAATGTCGAAACGGCGAACGGCTCAAACATCTAGGCCAAGGGCCGCGTTCACGCGGATGTGTTTCGGTTCCTTTAGGGAAGGTGCACATCATGTGAAACGGTCCTGGGTACTCGCAAAGCAACGTTAACTCTTCTTGGAGCGGAGCCAGCAGCGCCTCTTCCCCTCTGTGCTAATGACCCTGCATAGTGACAGTACACTTTACACATTTGAGCTGATAACCAGAGGAATTTCCCTCTCGGTTTCAACACCCATATCTGCTTCTAATTTAACCGCACACGCTCTGCTTCTCCCCCTCCCCTGCCACACACACACACACTCACCCCCTGGAACACACACCTAGCAGCATATATTACATACCCACAACTCACCCTGATCTCACCCTGAGAGTGTGAACTCGGGTCAAAGACGTTCTCCGCCTCATTTTATAAACACCGTCCCCAGACATCTGGGACGTATCTGAAGAGCATTTAGGATTTAGTACCGGGATCGCTTTATGCATGCGCCCTGTTCTTGACCGCTTGCTGAGTTGCCCAGCTTGACAGATTAAGCCCGCCGTGAGGAGCTGATGAATCTGTGCCGGTGAGTGGCTCCAGCGCAGCAAGCGAGGAAAAAGGAAAAGGGTGTTCTCGCTCCCTCTCTCTTGCGCTTCCGCCGTCGTGTCGTTGCGTTCTCGCGCGGCGCCCGACGCGGGGGAAGGGAGGATCCGGTCAAGATCCGGTCCGACGCCTTCCTCGTTGCGCAGAGCTGTCCGCGCCATTCATCCTCCTGTCTTCTCCGTCTCTCTCTTGTCTCCCGTAGACCACCCGTCTCTGGCGGAGGAGGGCGAGGAGTACCGGAGCAGGTGGCTGCGCTCGCCGCCCGACCCCGCCTCCACGCGTCCCCCCAGGCGGAACCGGAAAAAGTCAAAGAAGTCCAGCCGGGACTGCCACGTGGAGACGAAGAAGATGAGCGTGAGGGATCTGGGCCTGGGCTTCGACTCGGACGAGATTGTGGTGTTCAAGTACTGCGTGGGAACGTGCCACAGCTCCCGCAAGAACTACGACCTGGCTCTCAAGGCCCTCGTGGACAACGGCAGCATCTCCAGCAGGAAGGTGAGCTCCAACCCCTGCTGCCGTCCCACGCGCTACGAGACCGTGTCCTTCATGGACGTCCAGACCATCTGGAAGACCATCAAGTGGCTCTCGGCAGCCAACTGCAGCTGCGTGGGATGACGGGGAAGGGGAGGAAGAGGAGGAGGAGAAGGAGGTTACGCGCGTTCGCAGAAGCTCCGGAACGGGAGACGAACGCTCCTTCTCGGTGGGAGGGGCCTGGGTTGAGGGAGGTAGGTAGGGGCTAGATCAGGGATCCACGGTTCATGCTGACGCGGGATCCGCCAGGCAGCAGCCAGGCTGGCCAACGGTACGGCCGCGAGAGCCGGCTCCCGCCCGCCGCTCCTCCTACTTGACCTACCTCGGAGCGGCCCGGGGTCCCTTCCTTGAGCTGGAGGCTCATTAAGGGGGACTGCGTCTCACGGCCCATTGCTCCCATCGCTCCCCGCAAGGAGGACCGGGGGGGTTACGGGGATCCAAGAGAAGGGGGCTGGGGGGGGGAGGGACTTCCATCAAGTGTCTGTTCACCCTGACGTCACGTGCCTTTGCGAAAAGCTGGACAAAGGAGATGTGACAAAGTACCACTTGGTTCTGGACCGTAAGAGACTCCATCCGAGGCTCTGAACCCAAACGGGGGGATGCGGTGGGTTTCCGAGCAAAGAGACAGCTTGCAGTCTGAAGACCAAATACCACAACGCGAAGAAACGTTCGCGAGAACCGAAGCTGTTCCGACGCTAAAGGCTGAAGGGACAAGACCAAAAACTTGTGCGCGTTGCATTTTTATGTTTTCTTCCACGGCAGCTCAGCAACATATAAGTAGTGTTGGCAAGTCATTTTGAGCCAAACGTTGTATATCCATCTCTGTGTATAATGGGTTGCGGTCAGCTGGTTTTGGTAAACAACATCCATCTTATTTTTCGTATTTACCAGCATGCATGCTTTTGAAATGACAGGGCACAAACACCAAAAGCACCAATTAATACAGCAGCCTAAACTAACTTTAAAGTCGTCTTTGAGAGGTACTTTTGGAACTTGGCACAACTTGTTTACATGTCTATAAACAGTCTGTTGAAGGATGCCATCGCAAGGTCATTCGTGGTCCTGCCATCTCTCATCCTGACAGCCTTTCGACCCGTGGTTTATTTTGAGATCCGAGCGTGGCACGTCTCCGTCGTCGGCGGAGGGGTTTGGGATTTCAAACATCGCGGCCGAGCATCGAAAATGATTATTCTTAATGTTGGGGAGTTGTACAGACTGTGTTATGCCGCACGTCAACGCGACTACTCCACACCCCTCACTTGACACCTCTTTCCTGCTTCGTGTTTACCGAGGAAGCCGGAGCGGACCACACAGCACAGCGACCCTTTCGGTTTCCCTCCCCCCTCGAACACCTGACCAATAAAATGGAGTGAGCAGATAGAGAGAGACATCACGTCGAAAGAGAGAGAGGGAGAGAGAGAGAGAAAGAGACATCGCTGAAGTTTACGTAGTAACACACGAAGCCTATTGCATGTTAAAATATTTATATGAGTATTTATAAAGTATTGTATAAACTGTAACCCCCTTCTTTTAGTAAATGCTCATGGACGATGACTCACATTGTAGAGTGCTTTTCCAACAATTACCGTTATATTTACTTTTAGTAGTGCGAAGAAGATAAGAGCAAAGAGTATGTTACCGCCGTGGTCCTCTTTGGCATATTTGTATCCGTGTTATGTAACGTACCTTACGGTTCTGCTCTTTCAGAATGCTGCATTTATCACCCAAGATATAAGCGGCAACTCGAAGCTCTTGATTTTGTAATAGGGATTTGGAAATGTTCCTTTTGTCAGGATATGAAAGCGGTGACCATCTTATTGAAATGTTTGTCCTGTGATTGACAAAAAGAATAAAGCTCTGCGTGTCGCCTTCCGTTTATTTATGAGTGAGATGCGATAGGGCTGTCGGACTTGTCGTCGGCTAAATGTATAGCTTACAAGACCTTCACTCGCTGTTTAAGTTGAAGTGGCATTTCCCCGTTAGATGCTATGCATCTCATTGCCTTATGTGGTACATTTGGTAAAGTATTTATTACGTTTAAATTATTTTATTTATTGTCAATACTAAACGTTCTTAAAATTGCATTTTTTTTATATTTATGATGTGGCCATGTACGTTATATTTTGTGTTTGTTTTGTTTGTTTGTTTGTTTTTTTTCCCTCAAAGAGCATGAATGTTTCTTGGTAACTCCTTACAGACAAGGCTAAGCTAAGCGAAAACACTTGCGACAGTGTGTGCGTGCGTGTGTGCGTGTGTGTGTGTGTGTGTGTACTGTACAACGAATGCGTACCTGCGAGTTTTCCTACGAGCCAGCTAGACGAGATATATAAAATAGAACGTGGCATGGCCTCCCCTCGACGGCATTTGGCCCCGGGTAGCGAAACCAAGTGACAAGCGCTCGTATCTGGCACCCCTGGTATCAGAGACCAAACGTTCCAGTACCTTGACTCGTGGCCCCGGGTCGACGGAGCTGTCATTCTCGGGGCCCGGTTCTAACATGAACTCACCAGTTATAAATGGCAACCTCATACATAACGTTTGACAAAAAAGTTTGTATACTTTCTGGTACTCACTATTATTACTGTTATTATTGTATTATTATTATTATTATTATTCAATCGTATGTGTATCATATTGATGTCGTTGCTGTCTGAAATGTCTCCTGAACATTATTTTTGTACGTTTCTCTACGGAATAAAAGTATTTATCTAAAGTCACCTACGGTAAATATATTTGCTAGCTGTGAATTCATCGGACCTGCGCATGCATCCGTACGATAACGACGCGACGAGCTCGCACGTCACGAGAGACCCCTGGTCTGAGCGGGTCCTTGTCTTAGAGCGGGTACGTGGGGAACGGTCTGCGTTGCTCCACGGTCGTGGAGCACCTGAGGAACTTTCCGTAGGAGTTGTCCACGGAGCTCAACGCTGACACCGGGTTCCGCACGTCTCTGTAAACTATCGTACAAGGCTCCTCTTGTTCTCTTATCCAGCACCATCAACGGCTCATTGGCCCTTTTTCTTGTGCGAGATCCCATCGGAGATAAGCCACCTTTGGGAACCACCGGGCAAAGAGGCCCCCTGTGTCACCCAGGGATGCCCCCTTTGTGCGATACGGTGTTTGAAGCGCGTTGCAAGGACTCGCTGATTACAGAAACCACACGCAGAAAGAGTGGCTGCTCTGTCTGCGGTCGTCGATTGGGATCTCTTTGTCCTGATATGAGAATGTGTTCTAATAATATCCTTGAGGGCAGGTGGCCAAACAACCTGGGGCGAGGAGGGCGTGAATCGAGCCGGTGTTCTGAGCGTGACGAGCCGGCCTCCCGTTGGCCCACGCTGCACAATCCACAAAAGACGCGAGAAGGAAAACATCATTAGATATGTTTGGACGTTTAAGAGACCATATTGTCTGAGGTAGATTTGGTTTGAACATGAAAAGCCACAAGTTCCTGTCGAAGCCTCAGACGTGAGGGTAGACTGACTTATACCTTGAGTTAGCGGGACATCTGCTGGTCACTGGTGTGTACTAGCTATTGAACTTAGTGACGTGTGTTTATTTCTATTTTGGAAGAGAGACAAAAAAGGTGCATCGCATAGCAATAATTCTAAATTGAGGCACAAGAAAAAAGGCGGTGAATAGACGGCGAAAGAAAATCTAAAACCAAAGCGAACGAAATTCGCAAAGCTATATACGATTAGCCTGTAGGCTTCCCGTAGTTTTGATTGCGCAGCTTGGCGCGAGATGTAAACAACCGGAAAGAGAATCTGCGTTGATAGACACGAAGCTGGACGTTGGTTTACGGTTTCTTGGTGTAGCAGACGGTTTATATATCATAATAATAGCAATATCCCGTTATAGCGAGTTCAAATGAAAGGCTGACCAAGACTACAGTAGGTAACCGAACGTTATTACGCTGTTAACACTTTATCGTGCTAGTTGGTAAGCTGGCAAACTAGCAACTACGTGTTGGCTATCAAACAGATGCTAACTAGCGACTACGTGTTGGCCATCAAACAGATGCTAACTAGCGACTACGTGTTGGCCATTAAACAGATGCTAACTAGCAGCTACGTGTTGGCCATCAAACAGATGCTAACTAGCAGCTACGTGTTGGCCACCAAACAGATGCTAACTAGCGACTACGTGTTGGCCATCAAACAGATGTATCATCGGTGCGTCGACGAAACAAGCTGGCAGTCGCGGCTGCACTAAGTGGAAACACTGTTTCACGTAAATAAGAGAAATGGTAAGTGCTCGTTCTACCCTGCTAGCTTGTCTACGGTACCGGAGAGGAATCATCCCCTACTAACTTAGAGCTCGTAACCTGCAGAGAAGGAGCCTTGCTCCGAGTCAACTTGCCAAGAGGAAGCATGAAGGCGGTTCATCGGAAGATGAAGACTGGGACCCCGAAAAAGTTGTAAGTGTTTATTATTCTTATTGTTGTTGTTGTTGTCGTTTCCTTATTGCGCGTGGTTAACACGGTAGCAGCGACTGCCAACCACTAACTCGCCGTGTCGTCGCAGACCAAACGACGGAGAAAAGGTGAAGGCAAAGGACGCAGAGAAAGCTACATATCCCCCTTTAGAAAACCTTTGACGCCGTTGACCAACCGGCCCGAGTGTTTGGACAGCAACACGCACGTGAGTACGGAGCCGTTTTAGTCGAGCCGCACGCGCTGGGCTCGTCGGTGCGAAGATTAACCATGTACGTGTCGTTATCACAGGAAGCCTTCATTCGGAGTATTCTGTCAAAACCGTTCAAGATCCCCATACCAAACTACACAGGTACGGCACAAGTCCCCCCCCCCCCCCCTTCTTTGTTTACAGTTTTTCTCTGTCGCTTTGGTACATTTCTTGCATCAAACTCACAAATAGCAAAACACCATGGATAACCTGCAAAAGCCACTCTCTTACTCAGTCCTTAGTTCATCTCTCAAAAGTAAATATCTGTCAATGAACATGTCAGTGCCATCAGAACGATAAGTCCCTGTGTCATTGTGTACGGAAAAGACAGTCAAGTTGTTTAGTCATGTTGTCAATATAACAGTTTACTCTGGAGGAATGTTCTGATGGAAACTATGGCTAAAGTTTTGATGACACTCCTCTTCTTCGTCTTCTCTCTGGCTGTTGACAATTCCTTGTTCTTCCATTGTCAAACATTGTAACATTCTGTTGCTCCGGTTATATATATACACCTGCTAGTTGATGCGTCACGAAAAGCACCTTTGTTAGAGAAAGTCAAGATTCACCTGGGAGCAATTAACCAATTCAGGACAGATTTTGAAAAAAGTAATGGAAATATAGAAAGTATAGAAATATGCTTGACATATTATGATAACTTGTTCAACCATTTTGCATGTAAAGACTTATGCTATGAGCTTGTGCCTAAATGTTGTGGGGGGTGAGACTATTCAACAGAGACCCAATATAATACATTTTGATCAAGATGACATAAGCAACTGATAATGTAGGAAACAACAGAGAATTGTACATAATCATTGCATGGATGTACCCAAGCATTTGGCAACTAAACGAGAAACTGCTTTGTGCACAAGTGACACAATGATGTGAGTATTGAACAGGTAGTTTTGAGAATTTCAATTCTGATCTTAGAAATGTGCCAAAGCGGGGGAAAAAACTGTAAAACGGCAAAGGCTGTGACGCAAGTTTGACTTGGGGCTCTCTCCGCAGGCGGGCTAGGAATCAGAGCTCTGGGACTGAAGAGGGCGGGGGTCAGGAAGGCGCTTCACGACCCCTTCGAGGAAGGCGCTCTGGTGTTGTATGAGCCTCCCGCCGTAAGCGCCCACGACTTGATTAAAGCAGAAAAGTGAGTCGGCTTCCGTCCACGTAGCGTTTGGCTATTCTTGCCCCTTACGTTGGTAGTTAAGACGTCTAACTTGACTTCTCTCTCCCTTTGCAGAGAGAAACTTCCGGTACACGTTGTGGTGGATCCGGTGTTAGGAAAAGTACTCCGACCCCATCAGAGAGAGGTACGACATATGATTAGAAGAAGAAGAAAGAAATTCTTCCCGTCTCGTCGACGTACGTTTGACTGTTTCGCCCATAACCGCCCCAAAGTTTCATCCAAGACATCTTTGTCCTTCAGGGGGTGAAGTTTCTATGGGACTGCGTGACCGGAAGGCGCATTCCAGATTCTTACGGTTGCATCATGGCCGACGAGATGGGGCTCGGAAAGACCCTCCAGTGCATCGCTCTCATGTGGACGCTGCTGCGTCAGAGCCCCGATTGCAAGGCTGAGATCGACAAGGCCATCGTGGTGTCTCCCTCCAGCCTGGTCCGCAACTGGTACAACGAAGTGGGCAAGTGGCTAGGAGGACGAGTGGCACCAGTCGCCATTGACGGGGGTTCCAAGGAGGAGATCGACAGGAAACTAGGTGGGTTACTTTGCTTGCTATGGGGGGGGGCAGCAGTCAGCGCCGGCGAAATGCAGGGGGTCACCCCGAAACGCTTTTGAAACGGTTCAAACGTCACGAACAAACCTATTTTTTCTTTTGCTCGACATGGTTCCTCAGCGAACTTCGTCGCCCAGAACGGCGCGAGAGTGCCCACTCCGATCTTGATCATTTCCTACGAGACCTTCCGTCTTCACGCTGCCGTTCTGCACAAGGGGAAAGTCGGGCTCGTCATCTGCGACGAGGTGGGCGCCCCAGTTACAACTGGCTCTCATACACCTGTTTTCCCACAGACCTCACAGCTGTTTAGACTTCATGTTGTTGTTGTTGCCTCCCCCCAACCCACATTTTGCGTTTTTCTCCGTAGGGTCATCGACTTAAGAACTCGGACAACCAGACGTACCAGGCCCTGAATGCCATGAGCGCCCAGAGGAGAGTGCTCATTTCAGGAACGCCCATCCAGAACGACCTCCTAGAGTACTTTAGTCTGGTTCACTTTGTCAACGCCGGTATCCTCGGTAAGCTATCTGTCCTCTTTTCCCCTCACTCAGTTTCCACAGTCGGTCGGTCCTGCCTAAGCTAGCCTACGACTTTGTCTTCCAGGAACTGCTCAGGAGTTTAAAAAGCGGTTTGAGATTCCCATCTTGAAAGGCCGGGACGCGGCCGCCAGCGATAAGGACAGGCAGAGCGGAGAGGAGAAACTCAAGGAGCTAATCGGCATCGTCAACAGGTGAGCCTCAACGGGATGTGACTGTGCGGGTAACGAGAGTCTGGGCCGCGCTCAGTCTGCCCCGCGCTCAGTCTGCCCCGCGCTCAGTCTGCATTTCGCTCTTTTGGCTTGCGCAGGTGCCTGATCAGAAGGACATCAGATATCCTCTCCAAGTACCTCCCCGTGAAGATCGAGCAGGTGGTCTGCTGCAGGTACGTCCGACACGCCCCGCAGGCCTGTCCTGGCAGCGTGGGCTCCATTCCCCGCGGGACCGTTTTTTTAAAGACACATCGCTGCTGGTGGAGACGTTGATTTCACGCCTTCCCCTCTGCGCAGGTTGACCCCGCTGCAGACGGAGTTGTACAAACGCTTCCTGAGTCAGGCCAAGCCTGTCGAGAACCTTCAGCAAGGCAAGGTCAGCGTGTCGTCGCTGTCCTCCATCACCTCCCTGAAGAAGCTCTGCAACCGTACGTGGGCGGGGCTCTTTTGTTTAACCCCCCCCCCCGTCTGCCGGTCCTCTCGTGAGGCGCGAGGTTGAACTCTTGTCCCTTGTCCTCCCCCCAGACCCGGCTCTCATCTACGACAAATGCCTGGAAGGGGAAGAGGGCTTTGAGGGCTCCCTGGATCTGTTCCCATCAGGGTACTCTGCCAAAGCTGTGGAGCCCCAGCTCTCTGGTAAGATGGGACAGACCTACGCGTCACTCTCACACATCTGTCTGTGTCTCCCTGTGTATGTGTTATGTTAGCGAGAAGAATGCATTTAACAAAGTGTGTCTGGATCCAGGGAAAATGCTGGTGCTGGATTACATCCTCGCCATGACAAGGAGCACCTCAAGCGACAAAGTGGTGCTGGTGTCCAACTACACTCAGACGCTGGACCTCTTTGAGAAGCTGTGCAGGTCTCGAAGGTGAGCGAGGGAGGCGAGAATAAACCGTTCAAGACAGGCAGAAGTCGGGAGTTAAAAACGATGCCTTGCGGGCTTTCACAGGTACCTCTACGTTCGGCTCGACGGCACCATGTCCATCAAGAAAAGGGCGAAGATAGTCGAAAGGTTCAACAGTCCGTCCGTGAGTACAAAACGCACCAGTCACCCGATGATTCCAAGATGGATGTTCAACTCTTAACCGCTACCATCCAATCTCTTTCCAGAATCCAGAGTTCATCTTCATGCTGAGCAGCAAGGCCGGCGGCTGCGGTCTGAATCTGATAGGCGCCAATCGCCTGGTGATGTTCGACCCTGACTGGAACCCGGCCAACGACGAGCAGGCGATGGCCCGAGTCTGGAGGGACGGACAGAAAAAGACTTGCTACATCTACAGACTGCTCTCGGTGAGGACCGCCGTACCGGTTTACAGAGGAGTTAGAACGGCTGGTTTGAGGAGAGCTCCGAGTTTGAGACTCGGAAGGGTGCAGCGGTTAACCTGCACATGTCTTTCCTCTCTCTCCGTACAGACGGGGACGATCGAGGAGAAGATTCTGCAGAGGCAGGCTCACAAGAAGGCCCTGAGCAGCTGCGTGGTGGACGAAGAACAGGACGTGGAGCGCCATTTCTCCCTGGGAGAACTCCGAGAGCTGTTCTCCCTCAGCGAAGACACCGTCAGCGACACTCACGACAGGTAAGAAAAAAAAACCCACACGCAGTCAACTATCGTCCAACTCGTGGGAGTCGTTTCGCAACCTTGGGGAACGTTCGTTGTTTTTCCGTGAACGCAACCTTTTCCAACGTGGCGTTTGAAATCCTTCCAGGTTCCGCTGTCGGCGCTGCGTGAACGGCAGGCAGGTGCGCCCGCCGGACGGCTCCACAGACTGCACGAGCGACCTGTCCCAGTGGCACCACTGCGCCGATAAGAAGGGACTGAGGGACCCCGTGCTCCAAGCTTCCTGGGACGCCGCCGTGTCCTTTGTCTTCCACCAGCGCTCTCACGAGGACCAGAGGGGCGTCGTCTGACACGCCGTCTACCCAGAACGTGGTTAGGCGCGAGGGAGGAGCTTACAGAGGCCAGAGCAGCGCGGACACGTTTGCACTCTCTCTAGCTACCGAGAGCTCGGATTGTTGGATCTCACTTGCCGTCAGGCTGGCAGGAAATAATCTGGTCTAGGGCACCAACACGAGCGCATGCTGATTGGCATGCGATTCTCTACTGTGTAAATATGAATAAATACTGTGCATATCGGTCATTTGTTTAGTAGGAAAGCATTTTCCAACTTGTTTATTGCACGTCTTGCAATTATTCTCGGACTCATCCCACAAGTAACCCAAAACATCATACTATTAACGGTCCCTTTATTAGGTTTCCTGTCGCGGTGACAGAGTAGGCGGATGACTCGCGTGTCAAGGAAGGAGACGAGAGTCAGGGTCGCTCGCGGCAGACGGCCCGTTTGAAACAAGGCATTTATTGGCATCAATACAGGTACAAACACAGTTGTCGGTCCATAGTCATTTCCACAATCTACAACGATGCAGACATAGTTACGTTACGGACAGCTTTGCTCTGCAAGAGGCTAAGGGAGTTTGACATGTATTACGGGAGTAAGACAGAAAGGCAACATTTACGTCCAGCAAGATTCACAGTCATATTATAGACAGCAGACACGCGTTCCAAAGCATCGTGCTGAAGGCCTTCAGGAGGGTCCTCACAGTGGGGCTGGGCACCTTGCGCATGGAGTCTCCTAGTGGGAGACAAGCCACACGTGGCATGAGTTAGCGTAGCATGACAGAGGGCAAACAACCTGAAGGCATCTCACCGCAGGGCCTGGGTAAGGACAGGGAGCAGTCTCGTGGTGTGGGCCAATCCACGCTCGAGGGGTTGAAGGTCACAGGGTCACTGGCAGAAGCGTGCCATGCAAAGCAATGAGTGGCCTCGGTTCCCAGCAAACGAGCACTTGTACGCAGCAGCTGTACAGACAGAGAGAGACGCAGGTAGGACTACGGTAGGTAGACGAGGAGAAACACATGGTGGGCACCATCAGGAAACAGAACTGGAAGTTAGCAGAGTGGCGCAACAACGCACTCACCTCCCCAGAGCGTCCAATGCGTCCTTAATCTTCGTGGCCCGGGGCTGACGATAGGTTAAGATAAAGAGACGAGGGTTGGCAGACGAGGAGAAGCACACGATCAGAAAACAGAACAGGGAGGTAGCAGAGTGGCGCAGCAACACACTCACCCCCAGAGCGTCCCAGGCGTCCGTCCCCCCCTCGGTGGTCTCCCCCTCAGTGGACTCCCCCTCGGCGGTCTCCCCCTCGGTGGTCTCCCCACAGGCAGACTCCAGGTCGAGCCTCCACGTCTCTGTGCTCCTTAATCCCCACCAGGGACCACGATAGGCTAAGAAAGACAGAGATACACTATAAGACAGACATACAGAGAGAGAGACATAGATAAAGACATCTTGGGTGGAAACGGCACAATTCTGACCCTCAAAGACCTGTAGGTCTCCCTTTAAAATGTCCACCTCCGCTCCATTTATTATCCTAAACTAGATGCACCAGTTTGAGGTTGTTAGCTGCATAAAGACACCTGTCCACCCCATACAATCAGTAAGAATCAAACTACTAACATGGCTAAGATAAAAGAGCTGTCCAAAGACACTTGAGACTAAATTGTACACTTCCACAAGGCTGGAAAGGGCAGCGGGGGGAAAAGGTCCACTATTGGACCAATCATTAGAAAATGGAAGACGCTAAACATGACTGTCAATCTCCCTTGGACTGGGGCTCCATGCAAGATTTCGCCTCGTGGGGTCTCAATGATCTTTGGAAAGGTAAGAGATCAGCCCAGAACAACCGCCGTTCCTCAGTTAGACCATTGAAGATAAGTCGAGGCTGGGTCTTCCAACATGACAATGACCCGAAGCACACAGCCAGGATAACCAAGGAGTGGCTCTGTAAGAAGCATATCAAGGTTCTGGTGTGGCCTAGCCAGTCTCCAGACCTAAACCCAATAGAGAATCTTTAGAGGGAGCTCAAATTCCGTGTGTCTCAGCAACAGAACAGAAATCTGACAGATCTGTGTGGAGGAGTGGGCCAAAATCCCTCCTGCTTTGTGTGCAAACCAGGTGGAAATACAACAGGAAACCTTTGACCTCTGTAATGGCTGCTGTACCAAATATTAACATTGATTTTGCTCAGGTGTTCAAATACTTATTTGCAGCTGTATCATACAAATAAATCGTTTAAAAAAATCATACATTGTGATTTCTGTTTTGTTTAAGATTATATCTCTCACAGTGGACATGCACCTACGATGACAATTTCAGACCCCTCCATAATTTCCAAGTGGGAGAACTTGCTAAATAGCAAATACTTATTTTCCTCGCTGTAGATATATAGATACAGAGAGAGAGAGTCCCAAATAGAGTCCCTGTCTCTTTTAAACACCTGATGTGATGACAGGTTTGGGTAAATGAAGGCTGGTCTAAAATGGAGAGATAGATAGATACAGACAGACAGATTGATATAGAGAAAAAGGTAGATAGATACGTAAGGAAAGACGTTTTTGATGAAAATACGTAAGGGGTTAGTATGACGTTTTTGATGAAAAAAACATAAGGGGTTAGTATGACGTTTTTGATGAAAATACGTAAGGGGTTAGTATGACGTTTTTGATGAAAAAAACATAAGGGGTTAGTATGACGTTTTTGATGAAAATACATAAGGGGTTAGTATGACGTTTTTGATGAAAATACATAAGGGGTTAGTATGACGTTTTTGATGAAAAAAACATAAGGGGTTAGTATGACGTTTTTTATGAAATTACGTAAGGGGTTAGTATGACGTTTTTGATGAAAAAAACATAAGTATGACGTTTTGGTCTGAAAAAACGTGAGGGGTTAGTATGACGTTTTGATGTTCCCATTCTTTTTCTAATGGACAGTTTTCTAACAGACAGTATGCCATTACCACGGACGTCAGGGATACGAATGACGTTGTGGCTCCTCGCTCTAGTCACAAACAATAAGGCTCTGGGATTCAACGCCTCGCTGTATAATCGGATAACCATCTTCCTGATCGAATGATCGCAGGTGGCCAAAAGAAAGGACATGTGACATCGGCTATCCCTCAGCACAGGTGCTCCCCACGGCTATAGCATGAACCCCCTGCAGAGCAGCAATCACACCTCCATCATCAAATTTGCTGCTGCAATGGTTTGGTGCACCTGATTAGCAAATAAAAAAAGAAAACGGCTCTTTACCTCAAAGGAGCCCTATGCACGAATTAGTCATTTAAACAAACAACATCTCCTTTAGCATTCAGCTAATACCTCCTTGTGATCCAACAGCTGCCCGACCCCTGAGGCAGATAAACATGGAAAGAAAACAAAGCGCGCAACTTGTTCCCCAAACATTTGGCGATGTCGTTTCTCCAGGGCCACGGAGAGTGTGGGTAAACTACACTACTGGTCAAAGCTTTGGGATTGTATCTCTATGCTTGTAAAATCAAACTTCTATTAATGACCATTGATACTTACAAGACGCTTGAAAAGTACAGTAGGATCTTCACGTAGGAACACAGAACATCCTTTCGCTGCTGCTTACTTGCGGTGTCTGACAATGTCGGCGGTCTACAGGAAACAAAAAAATATATACAAAGGTAGATAGCTTTAACCATAGCAAGACTAGTTGGAATTCAACAGTTGTTGGGTACTGTAGTGTACTGAGTGCTCACATCATCAAGCTCTCACTGTCCTTCAGGTCCTTGCCGAACGTTTTTCAAGTGCAGCACAAACAGCAGTAGGGGCGCATACTTTTCTACTGCAGGTCCGAATGTTCCACGTCTGTAATGAGGGAAAAACTCCTCACGAACCTGTAAAATGCAGGAAAACAACCAACAACATACGTCCAGAGGAATAGTAAGTACATCGGGAGAATTTGTAACCTGTGCTAAAAGCTTTTGCAGCCGCTCCTACCTGGTCTTTAAAGACAGGTGGGCCATCTATCGTTCAACTCCACCGTGGGCCGTTTGTCGACAACCTCCTTTCGCCACCTTTCGAGAAGGTCTCGTCCATTTGCGCTTCGACGAGAGACTCGTCTTCTCCGCCAGAAGCTGTGCCACGTTGAGGCTTCTTCAGGATGAACTGGCTTGTCACTCCATCTGCCCTTCGTTCGCTCTGCAGAGGAACTTCAGTGAAACCGGCATCCCGCAACTTTGCTCTGTAGTTGTTGAACTTGTTCCTGACGGAGAGAAGCCGTCCTCCGTAACCATTTCCATCATCCTCCTTCGGGGAAGGGTACCTTGAAATGGATGCAACAGCAAACGATTCAACCTCAAGTCTCAGGATAAGCCTTTATACGAAAACCTGCTCGAGTCATTTTGTTCACAATATCACTTGACATGTCCCTAGGCACCTCGTCCGTGCCCTTTTGGAGGGTTTTTTTTGCAGATTCCTCTTTGGCCTTTTCAACCTCGGTTCAACGTCATGAGACAGAAGAGGACATGGAGAAGGCCGCGCCGAAGCGCAGCGCGTGTTCGTAGAATCTGAGGCTGATTGATTAGCTAGGTCACGGTCAGGCGAAAAGCCAGATGAAGCCCCGCCCCCGGAGATCCTAAACTTGCCGTGTCCAGAGACGATATAGATCCAAGAGACTGAATGTCTCGTCTGTTAGGTTCTGACACTTAAAGTAACAGTAGACACTTTCCACTTGACGTGCAGGATTGCACGATCCCTTGGTAGTTCACCTGTACCTGATAAATCGCCAGTCAGTGTCCTCAAATTGGGACGAAAAGTGTCCTTGCAGCTGTACTTTGTCTCCTAACAAGCCAACCAGCGCATCTACAGACCGTGGCTCTTCGGTGCCTCGTTAGCAGACACAATAACACACAGTAGCAGTGCCTGCAGAGAAGACTTAGGTTAGTAAAGAAAAGGATTGTGATGTCGTTTTATTTTGAACATTCGAAGAACTTACCATTTTTTCCCCTCTTATCCCAGGTGTGTCGTTGGCGACGTTCGCGTAGCATGGTATACCTCGTGTGTCCGTCAAACCGTTTACAGGACCCGCCTTTACAGGTGCGTACGCAGGCTCCTGTTGAATCCTGCGGTGACTGGCCAGGCCAACGGCACGTTCTAACACCTGTTCGAAGCGCATGTGAAAAGGTCAGTCGTTGGCGGATCGACGTTGGGGCAAATGTCAATCTACGCATTGCAGTGGTGCTGCCGGGATCGAATGCTTCGTACTGTACGCTAAGGGGTCTGGCAGGAGTAATCAGAGCGAGTTTCATGCGTGGCGCTCCTTCCTAGACATAGATAGCAGGGGGTGCCTTTCGTGGCAATCATGAATACGGCAACCATGCCACGAGGGGCACCCCCTGATAACTGTATCTAGGAAGGAGTGCCATGCTACTGTTGGTTCTGCACATCCCAGGATCAAATGCTTCTTGCGGCCCACGGAGGGGACTGATGTGAGGAACCAGACTAAGTTCTTGGCATGGGACTCTTTCCTAATCAGAGTTAGCAGGGGGTGCCTTTTCGTGGCGTGAAGGAAGACGACCCTGCTGTGAGAGGCACCTACTCCCATGGTCGGTTCTCTATATGCCTGCATCAATAGCTTCTTACCGTAAGCAAAGGGCCCGAGGAAAGAGACTGCTTCGGTCGGCGGAGGACGCATTGCCTTGACGTGAAATAGAAAACAAAGCCTGTCGTGGGAGGCGCTCCCCTTTCTTCAAATTTCCTTGAAGACGAGAAGGATTCGATGCTGACAACAATTCTGTGGATGTCGATACGTCGAAGTTTCAGCGCTTGTCTTCAGTAGGCTATCGACACGTAAACTTTGGGTCTGTTTTGGCAACGGCTGGTATTTGGGATCAGAAGCGGTTGTTTTGAACCGTCTACAAGGCCACTCAACGCCACGTGTAAATATTTGGAACTTTGTAAACCAACTTTCCTTCGTCAATCGTAGCTGGGGTATGCTTCCTCCGAATGCGATGTCGTCGAGCATGACTGTCGGTGTGCGGTCGTGACTATAGGGGTTGAACGAGTTTTAAGAACTGCGTTGAGAAGAACGTCTGTTGTTGACACGCATGACTGACGTACGTCTCGTGAGTTCTATAACCCAAAATATATATTGTAGGATATCCGTTGCCTCTCCGTTTTACTGCGAGAGGAAGACGAAATCCTTTACTTTCCGATCCAAGCGGGTAGCGCGTACGCTCCCGACAAGGGGTGCGGCCGTGCAACAGGTGGCGCAACAAACTTGGGGTTCGAATCGTGTAGCGTCAGTTCGAAACGTTTCCAACACGTCGACGTCGTGCGACCTTGCCTATTGTTCACGTATAGCCTATCGTCATGCTTTGTTCCGTGAATCAAATAGAAGTAGCGCGATATGAACGGCTCCTAAAATGATAGGTAGTGATTCAGGATAAGACAAAAACACCGTTTGGAAATTGGATTCATGATGTACTTGCTCATTACATAAATTTTGTACATTTTAAATACAAAAGAAAATACGGATTTAATATTAATAATAATGATAAAAAGAAGAAAATAAGGATGTGGATTATACATATTATTATTATTATTATTATTACAACTATAAATATTTAAAAATATTCAGTATAGATTCAATAAAAAAGATTTACCCCTTTTTACTGGTGGTGGTATGGGAAGGGGGCGGTGGCTCAAAGAAGGTTGAGAACCACTGGGTTAAGGGATGCGATGGTTTGGCCTGACGTGAATCATGTTACATTGTACATTGTTTAAGTCGACGTGACGTCGCTTTTCCACCAACAAGCCTGTGTTAAATTAGCCTAAGCTGATTGATACAAGTCCGATAGCCTCATGTTATTTGTGGATACTATAGGGGTTGAACGAGTTTTAAGAACTGCGTTGAGAAGAACATCTGTTGTTGACACGCATGACTGACGTACGTCTCTTGAGTTCTATAACCCAAAATATATATTGTAGGATATCCGTTGCCTCTCCGTTTTACTGCGAGAGGAAGACGAAATCCTTTACTTTCCGATCCAAGCGGGTAGCGCGTACGCTCCCGACAAGGAAGGCAACAGGTGGCGCAACAAACTTGGGGTTCGAATCGTGTAGCGTCAGTTCGAAACGTTTGCAACACGTCGACGTCGTGCGACCTTGCCTATTGTTCACGTATAGCCTATCGTCATGCTTTGTTCCGTGAATCAAATAGAAGTATAAGTAATATATAAGTATAATATATAAGTAAATAGCGCGATATGAACGGCTCTTAAAATGATAGGTAGTGATTCAGGATAAGACAAAAACACAGTTTGGAAATTGGATTCATGATGTACTTGCTCATTACATAAATTTTGTACATTTTAAATACAAAAGAAAATATGGATTTAATAATAATAATAATAATGATAAAAAGAAGAAAATAAGGATGTGGATTATACATATTATTATTATTATTATTATTACAACTATAAATATTTTAAAATATTCAGTATAGATTCAATAAAAAGATTTACCCCTTTTTAATGGTGGTGGTATGGGAAGGGGGCGGTGGCCTAAAAAAGGTTGAGAACCACTGGGTTAAGGGATGCGATGGTTTGGCCTTACGTGAATCATGTTACATTGTACATTGTTTAAGTCGACGTGACGTCGCTTTTCCACCATCAAGCCTGTGTTAAATTAGCCTAAGCTGATTGATACAAGTCCGATAGCCTCATGTTATTTGTGGATGTTCTTAAGTATACCTTCCCAAAAAAGAAGACGGAAGAGGAAGAGAGACAGATACAGGAAGCAGCTACAACAAACAGGACGTCCCTCTTTTCAATACACTTTGTCGCTAAGGAAGTCTGGCAGAGGTTATGTCTCTGCTCTGTATACACGCTGCGACAGGCTAGGCAAGGGGTGGCCTATACGCTAGCCAGAACCACCCCCAGACCCCTACAGGCAGAGCCAGGGTGAGGCAGGCTCCAGCCCTATCCTAACCTCTAATTACACCCCCTAACCTCTAACCTCACTTCCTAACCTCATCTCCTGCATCTCCTCGTGAGTGGTTGATCATCTTCTCCCATCACACGACCGGCTCGGTCGACCCTCTGGACGTGTTGGCATGGCTGTCCAGGTCGCTGGGAGAAGGAGGCGTCTGAGGGCACAGGGACCACAGGGCTTAACGCCATTGGATGGCATCTCTTAATCGGCGCCGTGGGAGGAGGGAGGGATTTTACCTTTATCCGTGAGATGGCATCGCCGAGGTCAGGTCGCTGAACAGAGAGCAAGAACAGAGGAGGTGCGTATTGGCTGGCGAGAGAGGCCCCTCTCCTTCCTCGTGTTTCACACGTGGTATATTCACACTCGCCCACACTCACCTCACTTCTCCCGTGACGGCCATGGGCATCTCCGCGGTGCTCCGCCACGAACAACGTGTATTCATCGTAAGGGGTTAAAAGAGGACCTTTTTTTACAGGAAAATATCAATGGGTTTGGTATGACGCTTTTGGATCCAAGAACGACATCTAATGCTACGATCCCCTGGGTAGAACGTTTTACAGATCGAGCTGTTCCGTTAAATCTATGGGAAACCGCACTCACCAAACGGACTGCGTCTCAAAGCGCGTTCCCAGCTGGACGGGCTTGATGGTGCTGACTCATGTAAAGCGAGCGTGGTTTTTTGGAGAAAACAGCTCTGCGTAAACTCCGTGTTCGAGTGTTAACACCGCTTCGCTGCTGAGTTCCATCCGTACATCCGTATATACCTGGTCATGGTTAAACAACATATCCTTACAACGCTGGGGGATTTCACGCTTTTATCCAGGTGCGTTATCTGAAGACCATCGGTATACAAAATGATGCTTTTTGGTTCATTGTTTGTATTGGCGTACATGTATATACAATACATCCCAACATGTCATCACAAAATATCACAACTGTAAAGAGTCATATCAACAATGTTCGCGTCAACGACAAGTAGCGTTCACATGTTACTGATGTGGTCAGCCATAGTAGCCCTGGAATTCCACTGGTCCGTCAGTACGCGACAGAGCTGTCCGAGCGCGTCCAACGCCTGGTCCCGTAGCAGAGGGTCTCGGTCCAGGGGGTTGCGCCTCAGGTCAAGGGTCAAGTGCCGAGGAGGACGGCTCGTTTCCAGCTCCCTCGCCAACGTCAGCAGCTCAGGTGGTTGGATAAAGTTGGAACTTTTCAAGACAAAACAAGGCATGTGTTACAAACTCCAAACGTGAGGACTGGTTTGACCACCACATCGTGCATTTCTCTTTTTGGGGGTGGGGGGGGGGGGGATTACCTGATGTCAAGTTCTGTCAATGTGCTTGGTAAGGATCCGGTGAAAAGTTCCCCCAGGGCAGGCGCGTTCTTGGCTTGTGGGGAGAGAAACAAAACCATTCAGGACCGAACCGTACACGTTTCTTAAACGCCACCCGAACCAAAGTGGATCCGCGTATTATTACCCAGACGATTTTCAGACAGGTTAAGGGACCGGAGAGACGGGATAGCCTTCAGGGACTTTGCCAGCTCCCGCGTGAACGTATCCTTCTCGCTGCATTTCTCAAGCAGCCGACAGTCCTTGAACGACAGTTCTGTGGAAAAGGAGGATGCTCGTTTGTCAAACTGGAGGTGGCTACGCTTTTCACGTCCGCGCGATACGTGCAAACGGACGTCAGTCCTTCTAACGGATGGATCGACCCTTCCCCGCCTTACCTTCTAACGTGCAGTTCCCGAGGAGATGAAAGATGGCGTCGTGGCAATCGGAAAGGTTCATGTCTTCGAGGTGCAACTTTTGAAGGCGCCGGTTGGACTCTGTAAAAGCAAACAACGACTTCATCCAACTTCGCGTTCGGCTTCCGACGTTAGGCGAGCGGTCGCTGAGCGACGGAATCGCTCGCGCGACAACATTTTGACCTCGCCTTTTGTACCTGTCAAAGTCCGGAGGAGCTCGTCGTGCGTGGAGCCTCTGGACAGCCGCACGCCCGAGATGTGAACGGACGTGAGATTCGGACAACGTTCCAGAACGGCGCAAAGGCTCTCCAGATTGCTCTCCACTTGAGGCAGTTTCACAGTCAGCCTTTCGAGAAGCAATTCTGTCGAGAACAAGCAAGGATAAGGACAAAAACAAAACCGTTGGCCCTCGCCTTCAGAGCGAATCCTCGACGTGTCGCGCAAGCGGGGGGGGATGTCACCTGCTCGGGCTTCCCGTCGTGGAGGCCGTTCCCCAGGGTGTCGGTTGAACGCTTCCATCGGGTGGATCTCCATCGAGAAGGACCGGAGGTGACAGCACGCGTCCAGCAGGACCCCTACTGTGGACATGTCGGACAGGTAGCCCACGCTCAGCTCGGTCAGGGAGCTGTTGGACGTCTCGGACAGCTCCTGCAGAGAGTTCGCCAGGATCAACGCGTCCCTGTTCTGTAAGATCTCTGCGCCCAAAAACAAAGATCATTAATGCGGCAAACGTTGGCACGCGCGCACTGACAAGCGTACACAACGTCAATTCAATTCATTTTTGAAACGCACAAAATTACAACGGTCGCCTCGGAGGGCGAAGGTCACGCGCGACACTCACTTCGACTGCTGAGGATTAGAGAGCGAAGGCAGAGCCACGAGGGGAGGAAAGGCAACAGGACTGGAAGAATATCCTCGTCAAAGTCCTTCATCTGGAGGGAATGGATCCGGCCCAGGGGACAGCCCTGTCCGGCGGGCCCGTCCGAGGGAGTAAAAATATGACACAGGTGTTCGGGAGCCATGTACTCGCATTGGTAAGGAAACTCCTCCGATTCTCTTCTGAGGGAAAGGGAGGTTAACTTTGGACGCTTGCGCGGTATCGCGCACTCCTCCTTGGCATCGTCCGCACACTCCTTCCATGTCGGCGTTGAGGAGGAGGAGTTAGCCGCCTGGTCGTTTCCAGCAGGGCAAGGGCCTTTTTCTCCGCCTCCCGCTGGGCATCGTTGGCCTGTACTCTGAGACTGTCTACCCTGGATAATCCAACCGAGTAGAGTGGGGTCTGGATTCCAAATCACTATTTCTCCAGCAGCTCCGTGGTCTACGAGCCGATGGAGCACGTACAACACGCATCTGGCTGCCACGCTCATCACCTTCGTGTCGCGTTCCACTTCGATGCACTGTACGCTCTTCTCAAGGACGGTCAGAACAGGTCTCTGCTCCGAGATGAAACTGTACAAGTAACGGGAATAATGAAGGCTAAATTTGCGGACGTATTTGGCCATAACTAAGAGCATGGAGTTGAAATGGACGTCGAGTAAGTATTTTATATCGCTTCTGAACCTGTGACCAAAGAACGTAAAGGAAAAGAGTTTCTCCATGGCTTTCTGCCTCAATTCATCTTCTGTTAGTTTCAGCTGAAAAACAAACAAAAACAGCACGTTAAAGTCGCTCAGGTCTTTATTTTCATCTCATCTTAAACGTCTGCGTGTATAATTCATCGACGGCAGAAATGTCAATCTAGCCTAGTCTAACTGGGTTTACTCAGACTAAAACACGCAAGACCCAATCGAAAACGTACTTCCGTCTTCCAAGTTCCAATAATGTCTTGCAGTATTCCTGACCACAGAGAGGATGTGGAAATTCCTATAGCCGGGGGAGGGAGGGGGGGGAGAAACATCAGCCTCACGTATAGAAGTACTGTGACCGTCACAATAACAATGCGAGAAAGTATCATCCCCAGTCTTACCTTTCAGTTTCACTGTTGGTTGAACGTAATCGAGATCTATTATGTTCAGGGTAGGCAATAGATCCTTCATGAGAGCAGTTGGCAGGTCTGTAAATCAATCAGATGACAACGTCAAGCCTACACTAAGTAACCTGCCCCAGCCAATCTTTCGCTGTAAGCGTTCCGCGAAGCCAAGGTGAAAGCCACACTGCCCGCTAACCGTGAACCGTCGCTCACCAAAAACTTTCGTGCCGATGACATCCATCCGCTTGCTGATTGTGCTGAGGCATATCTCCTTCAAAGTTATCGGCTGAGTTTCGGACGCTTGCTCGCGTTCTCTCGTCTTCTTGTTATTTGCCACCCTCCTGATCTTTTCAATATAATCTTGATGCATGACGATAGCAGCCTGAAGGTCCGATAGCTTTTTGTTTTGACGCTGACGCTTTGAATGAGGACGTGCGCATGCGCAGATCAGTAGGTGTTCACGAAGCTAGTTGTACTAGCGGCACTCTGGTTTTAGGATTAGGTAGTTACCTCTATCTTCGTTACAGTTTCGCAACCAAAAAAATGGCTGCTAGGTACGACAGAGCTATTACGGTATTCTCGCCCGATGGACATCTTTTTCAGGTGGAGTACGCCCAAGAGGCAGTGAAAAAAGGTTCCACTGCGGTGAGTAAGCGTAGCAAGTCCATGCTAATAGCTTGCTTGCTCACGAGTAGACCGAGTAAAGTCGAGTTGGATAACTTGGCTACCAGCTTAGCATTGATTCAGAATTGATATTGTAATACCATCATAAAGCCGTGTTTACCTACATGGATGTTTAAGGTCGTATCTTTAGTAGTCTAACGACTTTACGGTTAGATTGTACCTTTTTAGAGGGGACCATTTGGAATGGCGTTCATGTGTAACGGCTAGGCTACGATATCCCATCCATTAAGTAATTTCATTGCATAGCCTAAGTGAGTACTAACCGGTACGAGTATGAATCGCGTGATCTAACCAGCTGAAACGGCGTGGACCGAATGATAAAATCGTTATCTGCATATGTTTTCTGACGTCGCTTGACGCGCAGGTTGGCATCAGAGGGAAAGACATAGTTGTTCTGGGTGTCGAGAAAAAGTCCGTAGCCAAACTGCAAGAAGAGAGGACTGTCCGAAAGATATGCGCCCTGGATGAGCACGTGTGCATGGCCTTTGCAGGTAAGGTACAGTCAACGGATAAGCTTGGGTGAAACCGTGTATTGGTGATGATTGCATCGGCAAATAGTCTCGGGTTTCCCGTTCCTCCCAGGTCTGACGGCAGATGCTCGCATCGTCATAAACAGAGCCAGGGTGGAGTGCCAGAGCCACCGTCTGACTGTGGAAGATCCCGTCACCGTGGAGTACATCACCCGACACATCGCCACGCTCAAGCAGGTAGCCCAGTTGTTCTCTAAACGCGCGTACGCGCTCTTGACGCTCTCGCATTTTAACTGGCCGTCTTACGTCGAATCCCATCCCGTTTCCGATTCCACTACCAGCGCTACACGCAGAGCAATGGACGCAGACCGTTTGGCATCTCTGCCTTGATCGTGGGCTTTGACTATGACGGCACCCCACGGCTGTACCAAACGGATCCTTCCGGAACGTATCACGCTTGGAAGGTGCGTTTCCTCCCTCTTCTCCTAACCAATGTCAAATACGTCACACGTGGTTGACAAGAACCGTTGGTTCCCATATTTCCATCGTTTTTTAATTGTGTTTACATAAATCTAGGGGTGACTTTTTTTCTCTCTCTCTCTCTCTCTCTCTGCCCAACCTTCCTTGCAGGCAAACGCCATCGGTCGCAGCGCAAAGACGGTTCGAGAATTCCTGGAGAAGAACTACACGGAAGAGGCCATTGCGACGGACAACGACGCCATCAAGCTGGCTATCAAGGCCCTCCTGGAGGTAAGGCTGACACGCAGACACGACCAAAAAGGGGTCATGGTGCGAACGGAACGTCAACTTCTCGCTCACCTGCATTTACCAGGTGGTCCAATCAGGAGGCAAGAACATTGAGCTGGCTGTTATACGGAGAAGTCAACCACTGAAGGTAAATACTGCACGCACACACACACACACTGTTTACTCCCCTTTTCATGCCACCGCTTCTCCGAATGCTGTAAAGCCAATCCCATCAACGCATTCGCCGATCCGCAGCTGCTGGAATCCAAAGAAATTGAAACGCTCGTGGCCGAAATCGAGAAGGAGAAGGAGGAGGAGGCCGACAAGAAGAAACAGAAAAAGTCCTCCTAGTCCCGTGGAGTCGCTTCCACGCGCTGCTTCGCGTGGCGGCAGGAAGCGTCACGTCCTCTTTCGGCTGGCGTCCCGCCACAGGACTTTAGTTCATTTTCTCTTTTGTTTAGTAGCGTGGCCGTCAAGATCCCTCTAGGTTTGTTGGTTTGTTACATTTCGTAAACCAAATCGTTGCTGACGAATGAACTTCAATAAAATTATACTTTGTACTTTGGTTTGAATCTGGTGTTTGGCTCCTTATATTACATTTCTTATATTCATACGATTGCAGACTTACAGGCATTTCAACGTAAAACTGAAAGTTTCCAATACATTTTGTTGGCTTATGCAAGTTCAATGAACCTGTGTTTGTTTGCAAAAACACGCTAAGGACTAAAGACTGCGTTTAATGGAGATGCTTGATTCAAAACACCATCATCAAGCTTTTAAGGAGCAACATTTGCTTGTTTGATTCTTTTCTCACTGAAAACAACTTGTTGCACCTGCAGCATGGTAGCCTACTGTTAGCAAATATGTCGACAGAAATGCATTTAAAATAAATTCATAACTATCATTGTTCAACAAATGCCTAAAAATGGAATCTGAATACGAGTTTAATGGACAAGTATGATGTGCTGATGCCAGTATTCAGCCGTGACAGGTTTGGAACTGAAATCTTATAAATAAGGGAAGT
The DNA here is from genome assembly GCA_036571765.1 of Plecoglossus altivelis. Lineage (NCBI taxonomy): Eukaryota > Metazoa > Chordata > Actinopteri > Osmeriformes > Plecoglossidae > Plecoglossus > Plecoglossus altivelis. The sequence goes on from BROE01000026.1 coordinate 6,815,582, forward strand.
GGAAAGATCCACATGCCTACAGTTCACGAGCGCGTGCCGTGGAGTCGGAGGTGCATGTTCTGCAAGAAGGCACGCTTTTTGATTAATCGACCTTTTCATCCTAGTACGCTATTGCTTTAGCATCCATTAAGCCGTTGACTAACAGCCAAAATTGGCAGTCTGGGTTGAAAGCCACAGTGACGGTTATTTCGAAGGAGATACAAGTGAATGACAGTTATGATTGGCGGATTCAACCGAGGCCTTTTGAAATATTAAAAAACTCCAGAGGAATATGGCGGCGATCCAGTCCTCCGTTGTAAGTGAATCTCAAGACTTGCCCGAGAAAAGTTCAAGTCCAACGGCGTCCGATAACTCCACGGCAACTGCAGTAAATGATGCGGCGTCGTGTGATAACCCTCCGGAACGCGGAGAGACAGCAGTAGTTGACCCGACCGCCTCTATCAACAGTACGGCTGACGCTTTTTCGGGCTGTGTAACTAACCAACCGAGCGCTCGGCACGCAACTTGTGTTGTACCAACGACTGCAACGACGGCACTAACTGGCAAAGAAAACTCTCCGAGCAAGGCCGATGCTTCTCATTTGAACACGGGAAAAGTTGTGTCGGAATCAAAACCAAGCACGGCTGACCAGAACGGGACCCCGCAAACTCCTCAACTTGTGGGACATATTGGACCAATGACGGCCATGGTTAAAGCTCCGGTCAAGGCCTTAGTGATACCTGTCCCTACACCAGCGGCTCTGCAGCCCGCGTCAGCAACACCGCGTCCCCGGTCTGCATCCGTACAGCTTCCAGCTAGCTTCCAGATACCGCCAGGTCAGTGTTGCATTATAGCACTTGGCTGCTAGAACGGAGAGTGTAGGTTTGTTCACGTTGGAAGCTCTTTAAAATGTTGTCTGTTTGGCTGGCAGGTATGGTGCTCATCCGCAGCGATAGCAGTCAGCTGATGTTGGTTTCACAGCAAGCTCTTGCCCGAGCCCAGCAGGGAACCAGAACATCCAGCAACGCTGCTTCTGGACCTCTAGCCTCACAGGTGATGGCGCCGTCCGACGATTAGGAGGAGCGCCTATTTCCGCAACGCTCTCCTTTCTCACCCTGAGGGTAACGAGCAGGCTATTTCTTTACAGGCTTCTGCAGCAACAACCGTCAAAAAGACAGACAGCCCGGCTGTGATCAGAGTACCTCCCCCTCCCGACGCGCGCGCGACCCCCACGGCGCCGAAAAATACCATCATTAAGGTACGCCCCCCCCTCCCCCCCGGTCGGTGATGGCAAAGTGTCTTGTGTTGACATTGCGTGTCAATGTTTCTACTTGGTGTGTTGTTGCAGGTGCTAGGGGCTCCCACCCCTCAGGTTGTCCACGCACCGCATCCGGTTGTGCGGCCGGTGTGTCAGCCCAACCCCCTGACCCCCGTTCTGAAAACGAGCGCCCCTAAAGTCACCCCCACTACGATCACACGGGTGAGAGTTCCGTTAAGTGAACTTCCTGGCTAGATGGGGGGGGGACGGATTTTTGGACCATTCTAAACGCCAAACGCGTTCATTTTCCCGCCTGGTCGTCCTCAGGAGACCTTGGAGAACGTGAAGAAATGCAAGAATTTCCTGGTGACGCTGATAAAGCTGGCGTCCAGTGGCGCCCACTCCCCTGACATGGCCAAAAATGTCCGAGAGCTCGTCAGGAGTCTGCTGGTAAAAAAAAACCCCAGCGCGCCACATCCCATCGTTATAGAAACGCACTCCACTGCACTAGCTGAACTGCCCTTTTGTCTTGCAGGACGGAAGCATAGAGCCAGAGGAATTCACCGAGTTCACGAACTATCGAACTATTATCGCAGAAGAGCTATGAAGCTCCTTGCTCGCAACCACAACCTGGTCCCTATTCCTATAAGGTCGATTAAGAGCGTGTATGATCTGACTTGATACACTATCCCTACAGACGTGTTAACAACCAAGCATCAGGCCGGTGATATCACACGGCCTCCTCCCTCTCCAATCTCAATGTCAAACTAGTCCCTAAGCGCGAGCGAATAAAGGACTTCTGCACACCTTTGACCAATGCGTGAACCTCAGCCTCACCCCTATAAGACCCGAGAGCTCTTCTCCATTGCGCAAGCAGGAACGAGTTGCATCCAACCTAAGCCTCAGCGCGGGTGCACTTTCTGTCTGCCATCGCGCCGACCACTCACAACCAGAAGCCCGCCGCACCCCACCCTCTCACATCTCATACGTCCCCTCATACAAGCGTTCTTACACAATGCGACTATGGCCTCGACCGTCACTCGCTGGAAGACACGCCTTTTCCAAGCCTGGCCCAGCCTGTGGGTAGAGATATCACTATCTCAGATGACAAAGATGCCGTAATAATAGCAGCTCAGTCTCACACTCCGCTCCCCCGTCGATCTCCCCACCAAGCAA